>OZ014443.1:11959710-11986913 GCA_963966035.1 Acleris laterana | reverse complement strand
AGACATACGGAAGTACATAAAGAATCGGTCGTCATCACATTCCAACCTCTGCAATAACGTGTGGTATTCGCCAACATATTCTCTCTTTATTTATATCATGAACCCAATATCTTCTGTTCTTTCTTTTTTGTTTCTTTGTGACGCGGAGATATTCATTTAAAAATAAAAAAGCTAAATCGTCTTCAAATTCACTCTCAGAGTCGGAAAACATTGTACATTAGTGCACCCGGAGAACTAACAACAGCGTCTGATGTCAATACACGTCGTATACGTAGGACAGGTGTGCACACAATCTCTCCCACGTTGCATTGCATACGTTGCGTACGTGGGACAAGTGTGTCCTTACCTTAAAACCGTCATGCAAGCGCTAACGTGTATGGCCTGCATTATAAATATATAGGTGTAATTTTGTTTGACTGATACCTACATATCTTTAGACATATCCTATAATCTGTGCCTACATACTCAAGTCAGATTAGTTTTGAAATATTTCAGAATTTTCAGAGTACTTTTATATCTGAAATATTTTTAGGTTAACTGTAAATAATCGGATCGGGAAAAGAATTAGACACTCCGTACTTAATGATATTTTAAGTCCAGACTGAACAGATCTTATGAGAATTTTAGAATGGCTCTGAATAAATATATGAATCCACGAAACATCTACAAAACTCCACCGGATTTTGGAAAACTTTCCAAAAACTATCCTGAATTTGCAAGTATTTCTAAAGTGGTGCGAAATGTTATTATTTTTTTATTTATTCAGTAATATTCTTTTGTACGTAGTTGATAGTCAAATTTGTCTTATTTCAGGATGTAACTGGAAAAGTTACGATTGATTTTAAAGATCCACAGTGTTTGCGAATATTGACGAAATGTTTGCTGAAATCTGATTTTAATCTAGATGTTGATATTCCTGAGGACCGATTAGTGCCTACACTGCCCCTAAGACTTAACTATGTGTTGTGGATAGAAGATCTATTGAAAGCTATTGAAAGAGATAGTGATGTGAGAGGTTTAGATATTGGTATGAAGCAACCCCTTTTCATCTCCTTTAAGCCTTGGCAATTTATATCTCATATGAAATGTTTTAATCAATATCCCGTCCCGTCCTGCCCCAGCATTTTTAAGATATTTTAGATTTTTTTAACATACTGCCACCCACTGTTTTATATGAATAATTTGAATGACCTGGCCTTAAATCTATTGGGCAGGACGATACATTGCCTATATTCTAGGGAATACAATAATTTTACTGTTTATTAACCATTTTAGTATGAAAATAACAGGTTATAACTGGTTATTTGCATTCCCTACTATATTCCGTGTGGGTAGTGATTATTTTCTTTTTTATAATTTACAGGTACTGGAGCGTGTGTTATTTATCCATTACTAGCTGTTGTAAAGAATAAATGGCAGATGATTGGAACTGAGACAGATGAAGAAAGCTTCTGTAAAGCTCAGGAGAATATAAAAAGAAATAATTTACAAGATTTGATACACTGTATGTACCTATATAGTTTGATACAAATGTTTATGAGGAATATGTCACTGTTTAAATTAAATTCGGAGGTATTTAAATTAAATATTTTGTTACAGTAATTAAAAACAACACCACATCAATATTTGACCACTTATTCACCAGCAACCAAGAGCAAAAATACGACTTCACCATGTGTAATCCTCCTTTCTACAGTAACGTTCAAGAGCTGTGTGAATCCCGGAGCACTGCTAGGTTGAATTTTTTTGTGATACTTAAATTATTGGTTAAAAGAACTATATTCCCATGTTGTTGCCGGGTTAGAATAGTGCCATAAGTGCTACTCCATGTGTTCCCGTGGAAGTCATAAGAGGTGACTCAGGGAATAAAGGCTTGTGGTATTGGTAGGCAGTGGGCTTGCAACCTGTCACTAATGCTGAGTGTAAACATCTTAGCCTAGTTGTGCAAAATGCGGTTACAGAATTATTAACCAGTTTTTAGAGTTGTTGGTAATTCTGTAGCTCTGCCTACCCTTCTCTGGGAATAAAGGCGTGAGCTTATGTATGTATCTATGGAGAATTATATTGATAATTTTTATTTTAATGAAGTAAATGGAACAAGACATATTGTGATACATAAGAATGTGTTACATGAAGAACTGAAACTTAAATAGGTAGTTTATTTTTTAGACCGCCTCCAAAGAATGGTTTCACTGGATCACCTCATGAGCTCATCACTGAGGGTGGTGAGTTGGAATTTTGCAGGAAAATGATTAATGAAAGTAAAAATCATAAAGATAATGTCATGTTAGTATGTCTATTTGAGTACCTATATATAAATTTATTTGAGTAAGGCCAGTTTGTATGTAAATGTTAATCCTAGTTTAACTCCAGGTTAACAGGTTAATTTGGTAAAATTGAGTTCTCATATGAATCTGCCATTCTTGAATAGTTTAACCTGGGGTGAAATTTACTTGCAAGCGAGCCTAAATAAAGTAAATAGTAGTAAGCAAATTGTTATAATGTTAACAAATGAGACTTATGCAATATAAAATCATTGTGTCTATTTGCTTCTCTGCCTTTTCAATGCCTTAAAACGTTTTTTATAGGCAGCTTTTTAAACTAAACTGTGTTTCTAAAATTAAATATTCATTTGTATTATCTATTACAGATTATTTACAACAATGGTTGGACATAAATTTAACTTGAAAGAGTTGTTAGAGGATCTCAAAGCTGAAGGTGTCAAGTATACTAACACAGAATTCTGTCAAGGCCGCGTGACCAGATGGGGTTTAGCTTGGACATATCAGAATCACAACATTTATAAATTAGGTAAGAAATCAACGTTTCTCTCAGTAATAAATTAAAATCATAATAATAATTTGGATGGCTTAGAAGTCTCATAACTGAAAAAGTCCATTTTTTGGACTTTTGTTTTGGATTACTTGGTTCTAAGCCTCGCCATGAGTCTTTAGCAGCGCAACTTCAGAATACCAAACCAGTGATCGGTTTCTTACCACCTTTATTAACAACTGGTGTCACCTTCTTGCTCCACAAGTCCGGTAGTACCTCCTTACATCAATTAGCCCAATTTAATACAGATTTTTAAAGTTTTTTGATAATTTTTCCAATTTATTTAATTTAGGTTAAGTGCGAGTTGGACTCTTCCAAAATCTCTCTTTTTTTTTTTGACAAAACTTAAATCTTACTACTTCATTTTAGTTGCGCGTAAAGTATAAATAATTATCTTTAAATCAGGAATTTTCCAGTTTTTTTGGTCCATAAACTTTGGAGATACGGATATTTTTTGTACATTGCACATTCATATAGAAGACCACCACTTTGGTCATTTTGGTAGGTAATAGTCTTAGTGTGGATAAGTCCAGTGTTGATAAATTAATGTCAACACTTAATATAATTGAAGGTAGGGGAATAGGTAAAATAATATTGTGTGCGCTACCATACTCACACAGTATGCCATATAGTCATAATAATAAAATAGCTCACTTTAATTCTATGATGTATAATGCTATATGCTGCAATAAAAAATATCATTTCTTTGATTTTAACAAATTTATAAAGCGCCTTACCCTAACCACAGGAAAAATTCATTTGCCAAGGAAATATATTTTGACTTTGGTTGACCTATTAGCTTTTAATATAGAACCAAATATATACAGTAGCATCAAGTCCCAGCAAGCCAATATTAGCAATAATGCCTTACATCATGATTTAAACTAAATTATAGGACAGCGGAAACACCCTTGAGTATAAATTTAATCCATCAAAATATTCAAGGTTTTTCCAGCAAAGAACTAGAAATAGGGTTGTTCTTAGATAATGAAAATGTACAAATTATGTGCATTACTGAACATTGGCTTAGACCAGACCAATTGATATTAGATTTCATAAATTTTAAATTAGTTAGTTATTTTGCCAGAAAAAGTGCCATTCATGGTGGCTCTCTTATAATTGTTAAAAGTACCCTTAAATCCAAAGAAAGAAAGGATATTATAAAGCTATCGATAGAAAGGATTGTAGAAATTTCTTGCGCAGAACTAGAAAGTTATATAATAATATGTGTTTACAGACCACCACTATCTGATTTTTGCACATTTGAATCTACCATGGAACATGTGTTAAAATTAGCAAGTAATAGCCAGAAGCATGTTATAGTTTGTGGAGATTTTAATGTTAACTTACTTGAAACGTCAAATAATACCACTCGGTTACTAAGTTTATTTAAATCTTTTAATTTAGCTAATCTGTTCTTTGAACCCACACGGATAGGTGTTAGTAGTGCAACCTGCTTAGATAACATTTTTTGTAATTGCGAATGTTTGGATAAAGAAATATTTAATTGTTTTAATTCTGACCATAGTGGTCAGAAGGCATCTTTCTTAAATGATTTTTATCAAAAACCTCAGACGATAACATACCGACCTATAACTAGCAATCGTTTGGAATTATTCAAAAATAAAGTTCAGGCTAATCTTTCAGTGTTACCTTTCTTAAACAATGACTCTAATAGTATTTACAAAGACTTGTTTGGCGTAATTCTACACCAATTTAATAATAATTTTAAAATGAAAACTATTTCTAGGTCGAAAACCAAGTTTAGTGAATGGGCTACTGTAGGCATTCATAAGAGTAGAAATAGGCTTTATGACCTATATAAAGAGAGGGAGGACAATAAGAACGCCGACTTCCTAATTTATGTTAAGAATTATTCGAGGACCTTTAAGCAAGTTTGTTTAACTGCTAAGGCAAATTTTCTTAGTCTTAAACTCAAATCAGCTGACAATAAAGTAAAAACTGTATGGAATATTATAAATAGAGAAACAGGAAAATCAAAAACACGTGACAATCAAGTCACCATAAACGCAGGTGACAAACAAATCACGTCAAATAAAGACGTTGCCTTAGCATTCGAAGATTATTTTTCAAACATAGCCTCTAATACAACGAAATGTCTTAAATCATCCGCGGTTGAAGCTCAATCATTACTTTGCACTAATGTCAGTAAATGTAATATAAACTTTGAATTCAGCCCTGTAAATTCAGAATCAATAGTCAAGGTATTTAAATCGCTTAGTTTAAAAAAGACTGAGGATTTGTGGGGCACATCAGTTAGAGTACTATTTCATATCATAGATGTAATTGCACCCCATTTATCATTAATTTACAATAATTGTTTATCAGAGGGGATCTTTCCAGATCTCATGAAATATAGTAAAGTCATACCTCTTTTTAAATCGGGCGAGATGAGTGATTTAACGAACTTCCGTCCCATTTCCATACTACCCGTTTTAAGTAAAGTCTTTGAGAAACTAATGCTGAATGATATGTTAGGTCACTTTAATAGAAATAAAATACTTAACAGTAACCAGTTTGGGTTTACCCGAGGTCGATCAACAATAGATGCGGCTTCTGTGCTCATTAAATATATATATAACAGTTGGGAGAAATCTTGTGATGCAGTAGGAATATTTTGTGATCTTTCTAAAGCTTTCGATTGCGTGGATCATTCGACCCTAATTTTAAAATTAAAACATTATGGATTGTCCAATAAAGCTTCAAGTCTCATGTCTTCTTATCTAAGTGATAGAACTCAAACAGTTGTTGTAAACAAAACGCAATCTGTTGGAGCTACAGTGAAATTAGGTGTGCCGCAAGGCTCAATTTTAGGCCCTTTTTTATTTCTGGTTTATATAAATGACTTACCACCAACAGTAGATAAACTTTGTGAGATTGTACTTTTTGCTGATGATACTTCATTAATTTTCAAAGTAGATAGAAAGTCCATTGACTACAGTAGGATAAACGCCACACTAGTTAAAGTACTTAATTGGTTTACTAGTAACAATTTACTACTAAATGCTAAAAAAACTAAATGTGTTAGGTTCGCTTTGCCTAATGTTAAACCGGTAGATTCTAGTATTTTTCTAAATGAAGAGTGTCTGCAAATGGTAGATAAGGCAGTTTTTCTAGGCATAACCATAGATAAAAATTTGCAATGGAGTCCCCATATAGCGGTACTGGCAGGTAAACTAAGTTCGGCAGCTTACGCGGTTAGGAAAATTAGACAACTAACTAATGTTGAGACAGCTCGCATAGTTTATTATAGTTATTTCCATAGTGTGATGTCGTACGGTATTCTGGTTTGGGGTAAGGCAGCTGAAATACAAAGTATATTTGTCTTACAAAAAAGGGCTATTCGTTCTATTTATAACTTAAATTCCCGTGACTCCTTAAGAGAACTTTTTAAAGAAATTCACATCTTAACTGTAGCGTCTCAATTTATTTATGAGAATATTATTTATGTTATTAAAAATTTAAATTCTTTCACCAAAAATTCCGATGTACATAATCTAAATACAAGAAATAAAAATAAAATGGTTATCCGAAAATTCCGCGTCCGTAAAGTATATAAATCATTTGTTGGTCAATGCATTCATTTCTATAACAAATTACCTGACGAAGCTTTAACATTACCCTTTCCAGCACTTAAAAATTACTTAAAAAAGTCGTTAATATCTAAAGCGTACTATAGGGTCGAGGACTATCTAACAGATAAAAATGCTTGGCCTAAACCCGAAACTTAGTCATTCATAATTTGTAAAATTGCAAAGTTGTTTGTCTAGGGGACACCGTTTTTTTTTTCCCTCTCCTCTCTTCCCCCCCCTCCCCCCTTGTCTCTCTCGTAATGTTTTTGACATGTTTTCCTGCTGAACTACGCATGCTATTTGCTATTTGATATTATATTTAATTTAATATTTATTGCTGTATACAGGGTGTCTCATTCAAATCGGTCAGTATGGGAAAGTCTGAAACTATAAGACATACGAAGATTTGTTCTTAGGAACCATGTCACCGATTTTGATAAAAAGAAAAACTGCATTCATACATTTGAAAAAAAAACTGTACCCAGCTAGGGAATCGAACCTGGTTGTTTTGAAAAAATAAACTTACACTATTTCTATTCAGATATCGATTGTGTAGGTCTTAAGCAGTAAATGTTTCTAAAAAACATGATGTCTTAAATCCAGAAAATGCATTGTTTTCACATAATTTTAATTTATTTTAATAGATGTTCGTAGTGACCACCGTTACAATATTCAACAAGTTCAGGCATGTAAAATTGCTGTTACCTAAACGTGTTGAATATTGTATTGAAAAAAAAAACGTGGTCACTTGGAACACCTATAAATTAAAGTATGTGAAAACAATGCATTTTATTCATTTTAAACATCATGTTTCTTAGAAACATTTACTGCTTAAGACCTACACAATCGATATCTGAATAGAAATAGTGTAAGTAAGTTTATTTTTTCAAAACAACCAGGTTCGATTCCCTAGCTGGGTACATTTTTTTTTTCAAATGTATAAATGCAGTTTTTCTTTTTATCAAAATCGGTGACATGGTTCCTAAGAACAAATCTTCGTATGTCTTATAGTTTCAGACTTTCCCATACTGACCGATTTGAATGAGACACCCTGTATAATGCTAGATTAAGTACTACCATTGTAACATGTTTAAAAAATGACTGACTGCTGAGTTTCTTGCGGCGTTTCTTCTCGGCAGTGGTCTCCTCTTGGGAAGCGCTGGTAGATTCATGACATGTAAAAGTGCCCGTGCGGCCTACTTACTGAATAAATATCTTTTATCTTTTTTATAAAAAAATATATTTGAAATTTGCAGATATATAACACCCCGTTTGCTATACTCGAATCACTTTCATTTTTCAACCCTCTATTCTAGACAACTTTTGAATTATTTAGAAAATGCTGTGACATACAGACAGGACAACCTTATGGTGACACAGAAGTCTGGCCATGAGGCTTGCTTTTTACCATTTTAATGCGGAGGAGTGGGGGGAGCGTGACCCGACGCTGTCTAAGCTTCTTCAATTAATGTTTCCCAAAAGGTTAGGCAAGCCTGCTATGCACGACAATAAATCGGTCGAATAAGTAACTGAAAAGTTCAAGATGGTGGCTACTTTTTCTCATTGTGTCAACGGATGCGTTTTCGGAGAGCATACAAATCCCCAGATATCCATTTTGGTAACAATCTGTAGGATAGCTAAAAAGTTCACCGCTCAGCACCGAACATTGCTCTAAGGCCCGCTTACAAGTAGAAGCTTAAGTCAACCCCATGTTAAATTATTCACGAATGTCAGATTTATATGAGGACTGTAATTTTTTTGAGCGGGCCTAACAAAAAGATAAAATGGATTGAGAGACAAACTTAACTTGGTTAATAGTTGGAAAACTATCATCCAAAACCGCGAGTAAGTTTGTAGTCGGAAAGACTCCCATATCTTCGCCATTTTGAAAAATTTCGTAATAATGAATCGTCGAAAAAAAACATAATTATCAAAACCTGCTCAACAAATTTCACGTGAATCGGTTGTGAAATGCGACCGGTAAATGAGAACATCCGAACGAACAGACATACGTAAGCATTTTTTGCCCAAGCTGAAACGGAGACGCTTCGCGCTCGCTCGGACAACACGGGCCAAATGCAAAAGCAATATTCATCGCCACGGCACCGTATACCGTATGGTTAGCTAGGAGGTTCCTTTCTCTGCAGCGCAAACCATCACTAGCTTGAGCTTGAGCCTTGTCCCGCTGCCGGCATAGGCCTAAGTATTTTAAACAAATATTTATTGCGAAGAACTTAGTCTATAGAAATTAAATAATAATCCAATTATGATTGTTCAGCTTTTCATTATCTATTATTTCAGTACCACCAAGAGACAAACCTCGTAAGAAGAATGTATGCACAGCTTATCAGTTGCCAAATCTAACAGAAAGTGCCAATAATGATGAATCTGTACAAGATAAGATAAGATCAATCCTCCAACGGCTAAAAATAACATATAAAATTTTGAATAAGAAGGGTAATAGCATAAGCTTTGATATCATTGCTACAGAAAATACATGGAGTAACCAACGGCGAAAAAGAAGGCTCGTGAAGAGACAGGAATCAGAAGAATGTAAGAAGACAAGATTAGATCCTTCTGATAAAGAAATCCCTGTTGATCTAAATGCAGAAAAGGAGAAAGTAATGCCTCAAACAATGCCAGATGTTGTTAGCAGCTGTTCTAAGGTGGACTTTCGAGAGTTTCAAAAGAATTCTGGTATTGAAATGGCATCAGCATCTCACGAAAAACAACATTTGGTACATGCCTTTCTTAAATTATTCAAAAAAGAAGCACATTTTTTTATTGAAACTAACTTTCTCGATGGAAGCAGTGGCAAAGAGGGATTACATCAGATAATACAGTTTATTAAAAATAACTGGAAATGAGTTTTGGATATTTTATTTATACTTTTACTTTGTTACAATTACAAGTGTGTACCTACACACAAAAACTATATTTTTTTGCTTTATATGCAATTGAATTAAGAGTGAAAATCAGGAGTCCTAGTGAAAAAGGGTATAAGTCTCCTGAAGATCAAGTGAAAAGGGGTTTAAGTTTAGTATACTCCGGCGCCGTTGGTGCTTTTACCCTTTTTTTATTAAGAACTAAGTTGAGGTGTGTTGAGGAAATTCAGAGTGCAATTTAATTCAATACATAAAAAAAAACAAATTCGTATTTTGTATGACCGAATCCTCACCTAAAAAACTTACATGACATTTTTGGATGGCTCTCCTACAGACCTCTAAAGTGTAAAAACCTTTAAAAAGGCTAAAGAAGAGGTAAGCACGAGAAGGGCAAATGCTAAAAAGAAAAGAATATGAACACTATTTTTAAACCAGCAGGTTTTTGCACAAATAACCTTTATTAAAAAATAAAACAATTTTCATCGGTTTATTTATTTATTTGTAGGAAAACTAATAGCTGATAAAATTGACCAGCTGCTTACCTACGAGTACCTATAAGGAACAAAGAGAAGCTTCCTAAAATAAATTTGCGTCAGATACATGGGAGAAACCACTCTAGTAATCTAGTTGAAACTACACAAAAAACTAACATAAATGAAGACAATTTAAATGGCTACAAAAAAGAAAAAAAATAGTTTAAAAACAAGTGCGAGTCGGACTCTAAAGCTTATATTATAGGTAACGTAAAATGGGGTGAATAGAGTATCGCGGGGTGAATAGAATCACAATCTAAAATAATTCATAAATTGTTACTAATAAGAACCAGTGTTACATTGACAAGACATTTGGATAATTACGTTAAAATCTCAGTCTTATAATTAGACAAATATGCTTTATTTTAGGCTGTGATCCTATTCACCCCGCGAAACTCTATTCACCCCATTTTACGGTACTACTTGTAAAGGTACACACTCCCAGTTCGAGTATTATGAATAATAAACAAAAAAAAACATCCCCACGTTACGTGTAGGGGAGGAACACTAAAATTTTTTTTCATGATTTTATATTATCCCTTTTTTGGCGTGACTAATTTGTATATTCATGCCAAATTACAGCTTTCAAGGACTAATAAGTCTCTGAGCTAGACTGTGGACGGACGGACATGGCGAAACTATAAGGGTTCGTAGTTTGACTACAGAACCGTATAAAAGGGACGACACTACAGTGCTGCCACTTTTTAATTTCTAGACTTTTTTGCCAAAGAGTTTTGCCTTATCCCTTGTTCCCGATATAGTATTAGGGGGCACGGCAGTGCCCACGCCAAGTCGAGCAATTAAAACCGGCACATATTGATTATACCAAACCAAACTTACAAACGTCATTATAGAGTACGCAAGATGTTTAGCTATTTTTAATCTGTGATTATTTTTTTTGACAAAAGAACGAATGTCAAAATAGGAAGAATCGAGGAGTTCGCAACGGAGAACGGACATAGGTATTTTTATTTCGAAATACCTTAATATGGACGATTCTACAGTATCCCAACAGGAACAGCCTCTAGAAAATCAAAATGAGGACGCTTTAGTGTCTTCCGGTACTGATATGGAATTACAAGCTCCGCCTATTACCAACGGTAACGATGAAGTGGTCTCAGCTCCTAAAGAACCTCAAAAACCATCGCCGAAAAAGCCAAAAAAACGAAAGCCCAAGATCCCTCGAGACGTCACTGCTCCGCGGCAGCCTCTGACCGGTAAGAACTAGGAACCTAAATAGGTATGTAATAAATAAATAATGATTATCGGGAACCAATCTCACATGAACGAACGTAATACTTGGCGGTACGTAATTTTAAGGAATGTTTGTTTATGTGTGTTGTGCGTAAGGTTACGTGCGGTATCTGAACGAACGGCGCGACCAGCTGCGTGCCGAGCATCCGGAGCTGGGCTTCGCGGAGCTGACGCGGCAGCTTGCCAGCGAGTGGAGCAAACTGCCCGCTGAGGAGAAACAACAATACTTGGATGCTGCTGAACAGGACAGGGAAAAGTTAGTTGCGGTTGTTCCATTGAAACCTAATAAGGTCACTTGTACTCTGATAAGGCTATCCACATAGTGCACATAGTATACATATGGTTGCTTTACCCCTAATCCTAGATATGTTATATTGTTACCTTCACTAAATTAATTATGTTACTTGCTTGTTTTGTTGTTGCTCCAGGTACATTAAGGAGTGGGCAGAGTATAAAAAAACTGATTCATATAAAGAATTTAGAAAAAACCAAATTGAGAGCAAGCAACCAGTCAAGAAAATTAAACACCACCATAATCAACCAATCAGTGAAGGTATCTCAGGTAATGCATTTATTATTCTAAGGGTTCATTAATTTCTTAACAATAACTTTTTTTAATTTTATTAGTACTTAATATGCAAAAAAAAATATCTCAGTATTAAGTTGGTTGATTATGAATGTTATGATCATAGGATTCCTTGATTTTTATGTATTCTTTGTTTGCAGTGATGCTATCATCAAATGCGGAACAAAATACTGTGACCAATGGTCCCATTGCAGTGTCTTCAGGGACTGGGCCACACCAACAAACACCACCGAGACCCCGACCTTGTATAACTCCTGCATCAGTAAGTTAAGATTTCAACTAAGTTCATATCCAATCCAATCCTTTTCCATTACTCACTTATAGCAGTTGAAACAAACTGAAGCAATTGTGTTTAAATAGTTAACATAACAATTTAGATCAATTTAACTTTTTTTAACAGCCCTAACAGCATATCTCACAAAGTCACAAATAACAAAGACTCTCCATTGTTACTAGGGTGAAGACTTGATTGGTGGAGATACAGATATTCCCATATTTACTGACCAGTTTCTGCAACACAATAAGTTACGGGAATCAGAACTGAAGCAGCTCCGGAAAGCAAACTCTGATTATGAGCAGCAGGTAATTTAAGTCAATTTATCTAGGTATAAGTGTTTAATAAGTTCTCTATACTTAAAAGCGCATACCCACATATCACCATGTGCAAAACTAGATTGATCCATCCTGGGCAACAGTCAAAAGTCATTTATGGGTATTTCTCCACTAATTGGAAAATTGCTGTCCATTGGTTTTTTTGGAATAGTGTCTTTAGACATGAAATGTCAAATAAAAAGCTCTTAGCGTCAAATGTTAGTCATATTTTGAAGCGTGTCTGATATTATATTAAAAATAAGGCGGCCTATTTAGTAAATTTTTTTACAACTTGTCAAAAAACCGTACCCTGGCATGTCCCAAACCCAGAATTTAATAAGTATGACATAATATTAGCACTGTGTTAGAAGGTAACAAAATTTCTCTATTCAAGGTTAGATGGTGAATACACAATCTAAATATATAAAAGGAGAAACTGACTGACTGACTGACATATCAACGCACGGCCTAAACGGCTTAACGTAGGCACTTGAAATTTGGAAGGGACGTAGCTTAGGTACCGTAGAGGTGCACTAAGAAAGGAATTCCGCAAATTCCCACGGGAACGGGAATTAGCGGGAAAATTATTAACTCAAAAAAAATGTTTTGCCCAACGAAGTGGACACGGGAACAGCTAGTCCATTATAATCACGCTCCTTTATATGTACATATTTAGAATCCTCAAATGTGTACTTATATTGCCAATTATTTAGGATGTAGAACTTCTCGAGAATGTACTAAATGTAAGCAGCACAGAACTTATTAGGATATTGTCCAAAGGACGTCTTTCTGACATGATGATCATAAGTCATTAGAATGTGTTCTGTTTAGAATGCGATTCTGCAAAGGCACGCGGAGGAGGTAAGTGCCGCGACGGCGCGACTCCGCGCGGAGACGGCCGCGGCGGCGGAGCGCACGGCGGCGCTCGCGGCGCACCGGCGCACGCTGGTCGCCACGCTCGTGCAGGCGCTGCACTCTGTCGCCATACCAGGTATTAATGATGCCGAAGACGTCACAAGCAAAGAAACTTACTGACTTTTATGATTGATGATTGACGAAAAGGTGGATTCACAGATATCTATGTAGGCACAATTCTAGAATTATGGATAGTAAATTGACTGGACAAGCAGCTATTGTTAAGTTTTATTAGTTGCTATTCCAAATAAAATTAGATTAAAATTAACGTTAATTTAATAGAAGCAAAACTATCTCAGAATGTGGTATTGTAGAACATGTCTGATACTACTTTCTGTAAATAATTTGCAGCGGAAGCTATTATAGATAGCAATATATTTACTAGTGATGCCGTCGATCGCTCATTATCAAAATACCAGATTTTCAAAATACCAAACTACTCTTTTTGGCAGTTTTTTAATAACAATAACTCAGAATCGTAATATAGGGTGAAGGTAATACACAATACCCTAATTTGAATGTTTTATTTTGCGATTCCGATGTGTTGAGAATCTTTTATTTTGAAATACTGTTGTTTCGGGAATAGACGTATTTATTCGTCCGCCGGTTATTTTCTTCTATAATTCAACCCACGAAGCCATGCCTCTTTGACTTCTTTTATAAATAATTTAATCTGTTTAGCTGTGTAGTTCATCTGCATCCAAAAGTAGACAACTCGAGAGTGGCTATCGATACTTGAACACGATTTAAATTTTTTTCAGGAGGACCAAAGGCCCCAACAGAAAAGAATATTGATGAGTACATGGAAAAACTACAGGCTCTGGCTACTGACACAAAGAACCATGCAGTCATAAAGCAAGCCAGAGACATTCTTAACAGAGTGGAACTGCCTATGAATTAGAAACTTAAGCTTACTGACAGTATTAAATCTTTTAGAGTACTTTACTCGTTTTATTTACAAATTTAAAATATCCAAAATTAATAATTAAAGTTAATCTCACGCGTCGAGGGTTCTGACCGCCCGATTCGTAACTTAGTAGACTTATTATGTGTAGTTTTTCTTTAGGGTTCTGAACTAAAAGAACTGAGCGATATGTCATTATTGTCATTAGAATTAGGTATTTGTAAAAAATTAAAAAAAAAACTTTAATATTCTGTTTTAAAATATAGGCTAGTTAAAATTACTTTATTTCATAAAAACAAAAAGTAAAGTTCATAACAAAATGAGTATTTTCTTTTGTGTTTTCAATAAAATAACTTAAGTACGGAACCCGGTTGCGCGAGTCCGCGAGAGGTTTTTTTTATTATGGGCACTATGATGAATTCTGTTTAAAAACACCATTTAGCTTTGTTGTCCTCTGGACAGTCTGTATAGGGAGATTCACTATAGATGGCACAAATGGAATGAACAAAAGTAATGTCACCCATCATTGTGAGTGCCGTTCTTTGAACCGATGTCCGAATTTCAAACTGAAAACCTGTTATTATTTTACAGTCTTGTATACTTTCGTTCACTCATTCAATCCATTCGTGCCAGCTCTTGTGAATCAACCTATTCCAATTTTGATGCATGGTCCTTTAAAGCTTGTGCGTAATACTAAAAAAAAAACAGGGCAAGAGCATGTCGGACCATGCTCAGTGTAGGGTTCCGAAGCCGTTGCTACGAAAAAATTTGACCTCGAAAACTGTTATGCCCATATACCAACATAGGTCGCGGTCAGTTTACCAACACCGCAAATAAGTTTTCGATAGGTAGGTATTTATTTATTTATTTATTTATTCGAGGAGAACCAACAGCTTTACAAAACAATATAAAAACATGAGATAGCATCAACTAAGCCAGTAACAGGATCTCGCTTATGGAAACAAAATTAACCACTAAACAAGGTGCCACACATAGACACCACGACACATGCAAGAGATTGAGTTAAATTGATGAAGTAGTCAACAATTTACAAAATTAATATTAAACATTTAAACCGTTTGTAACTCAAGAACATGAAATCTACTTAGTCGTGAGTTTTTCTACTAAATTCATTATTATGTGCTTTCATTTAAGATAATATTCTGATTTTTAGTATTTGTAGTTTTGGCTGTAGGGGGACACTTGAATCTAAAAAAAATTAGCCCTTTAAAGCTTAATATTTCTTAAACGAATCCCTTAATCGAAAAACTGTTTTTGAAAGACCTATCCAACAACATCCCACACTATGGGGTAGACGAGAAAAAAAAATACATCCCCACGTTACGTTAGTTTAAAAAAAAACCTACATTTTATTATACCGTTGTTGGCGTGACTTATATGGATATTCACGCCAAATTACGGTTTTCTAGTACTTATGGTCACTGAGCTAGGCTGCGGACGGACGAACATGGCGAAACTATAAGGGTTCCTTGTTTGACTACGGAACCCTAAAAACGTACCTACTTGGGACCCCGCTTTTTAGTTCAACTTCGTTTTTTTATTATTTGTAAGGAAATCTACCATTCAAAAAAAGCTGTAAAATGACAAAAAGCAAGCCCAAACCCAGGTGCTGTTTGGATAATATGTCTGTATGTGTAAATTATATTATATTATATTGTGTGTAAATGAAAAATCCACACAGCCAACCAGTGACACCCGCGACGCTCAAACGAATGTAACGACATCTTTCTTGTCGCCAATTTCGACATTTCGCCATTCGTTCAGCCCTTACAACGGGAACAAAGAGAACGGAGGAAACTTCGGCAGTCGTATACAAAACTCAACCGGCTATCGGAGTCGAAAAAGACCTTAGGACCAAAAAGTATAGTGTAATACCAAGACGGAAGGAAAGGGTATTTCAAAGTTCATTGTTAACAATCAGATTACACAGTACTTTCCGGCTAAAGGTTGGAATATGTTGCGAATTCACTCTGAACAGTAATGTCATTTTTCCCAAACTGTTGCCAAACATACCGTCAATGATTTACCAACTTTACCCATGGGTTTAATGTATTTTTTTATAATAATAGGGTAATAGCCCTATTGTAACTAGTATTTTGGATGCCAATAGCAAACTATGCTACATAAAAGTAATTCAACTTCTGTCCATAGGAGCTTAATTAGGTATTAGGTACCTACGCGCATCACACGTGCACTTACTGCTTGTTTTGTTTATACGGTGTTGATAGTAGGGTGTTTTTAAAGTTTAGTTTATTTCAGCAACATAATTTGTAATATAACATAAATTACTGCTTGGTTGTTTTTATTATAGTAAGAATACTCATTACAAGCCATAGCTAGCAAAGTACCAAACAACAATTGTCTTCTAATCATTTTAATACTTATAATCATAAAGATACACATCAGTCATGTCATACACATTTGCTTACTGTTTCTTATTAAGAAAATGAACTATATTGTCCAACAATATTTTATTCCCAGGCACCTGGAGCCTCCAGATTCTCCTCTGCTTCCCCGTCAGATTCAGGGTTGGACCCAGAGTTGGCTCCAGTATCATACTCGTGGAGTTTTTTCCTCCACATCTTTATAAGGGTATCCCAGGACCTTCTGCTGTATTTGGAATACTTGTCAGGGGTCTTAGGGTCTTCTTTAGTCCGGTTTTGTCTGTAATTATAGTAAATTCATTAGTTTAACATGAGTTGCAGCTACCCAAAACAATTGTGAGTTATTTCTATCTAAAAGGTGTAATTATAGAATTATAGCAATCACTTTCTGATGTTGATACAAATATTCTATAATTTTGAACCTTCAAATGGCAAAAGCTTAAAATGTATTGCTGCCCATATAAATAGATAAGGCAGATTCAAACATCTCCCATTAGTAATGACTCATTAGTCTCATTACTAATGACGTTGCACTTGCTACAGAAGTTTTGTCTGTGACAATATAAGAAGGGAAGATCACATTTTAATCACTTATGATACTATAAATCCTAATGCTATGCAAACAGTGTTTAACCTAAGAGAGGCCCTTGACACTGTAGGATTGTGCTGTGGTGTGGCCCTAGTGAAAAAGGATTTAGGTCAACTTAACTTTAAAAAAAGGCTAAATGATACATCATCGGTATATACTGGAACTACACATTTTAACTTGAACCTCGAAAGACATCCTTTTAAACCAGGGTCACAGTGGAGCCCCTATGACTATGACAGAGGAAATTATTTTTTAATTTTAATAAATTGGTAATAATATGGCTGGACCTAAGGTACCCTAGCAATTAAGACAGCCTGGGCACCTGTCCAGAATGGCAAATAGAAAAGATGGTATGTTAATAGTTCAACATTACACTGTTATACATACAATACTATACTTACAGAGGTACTTTTTGCAAGTAATTGTGATATCCAACAGTATTTTTCCCATAGTCAATTTGTTTTTGTCTCCTCTGTAATATTGATGAGTCTGTCTCTAGCTCCACTGGTTTCTTCTGAGGCTTACTGTAATATATAAATAATTATGTTTTTTAGAGTTGTTGGAAATTCTGTAGCTCTGCTTACCCCACTCGGGGAATAAAGGAGTGACTTTATGTATGTATGTAATAAGTAAAAACTATATTTGTACTATACTGCAAATATGATACCTTTGTTTTACATCTGAATCTTGTTTATCATTGGGTTTCACTCTCTTCCTACTGCTGGAACTTTCCCTACTGCTATCAGACTTCATCTTTTCTTTAGTGGCTTTCCGAACTACAAAAAAAACAACGCTAGCGTTTAAAATCAGTAGAAACAGTTGGTAAATAACAATGGCAAAATTATTCACCTTTTAAAGATTCTTTCAAATCTTTAGTCCAAGAATTATTGATTGTTGACCTGCTCATAGTTGCAGAAAATGATCACAAAAAAGTTATCACAATAACCAATCCGTGGAGATGCGAGAATGTTTGCGTAAAAACAGAATAGAACTGTGATGGTAGGTAACGTAAATTGTATTTACGAATAATAATTGAAAGAATATAAAGTGATTTGGAGTAGTAGATGTATAACTAGGAGATAAGAAGTAAGTTATATTGTATTGAATGCATATTTATAAATTCTAAAAACAATCTATTGAATCAATCACTAAATAAGAAGACATTGACAAATTTGACAATCAAGAAACCGCGCGTCGACGTGATGCACGCACACCGGCGTTTACACAGATAAGAAAATATTTTGATGCAAACAGTGAAACAGTCATAGACGTAGGGAAACATAGATAGGGTAGGGGCACCAAAAGATGAACGCCCCCCAAAAGCTGAACAGTCGATCGAAATAATCACATAATTAAATCGTGACTTGTGTTAAAAAGTTCGGATTTTTTTTTCTTAACCGTCAACTCTTTGTCTACGCCGTTACCCAAACTAACTGACAGTTACGCCACAGCCGCGGCCGTAATCGGTTATCGTTCTGGAGCTTCCCGCCGAAAACGTCGCTAGTATGGGAGAATAGATAAGGTCAGCGAGCAGCAAATTTAAACTTTTAATTACGTATAAAATTCAATAATTGACAGTTTTAGAAGGATTTGCTTGGTATGTATTCTTGATTAATCACTCTTTTAATGGAGTCATACGATATTTAATTTTTTTTGTTAGTTAGCGAGTAATATGCCGTTCAAGTAATGGTTTCAAAAATGTATACCTAAGCCAATACTTGAACGGTGTTCACCTACTAGGCAAGGCGTACTTTTTTTAAAGCGTTTTAATAAATCGTCCCGAAATGACAGATGGAAACTTTATAACTTAAAGTGATCGTTAAATGCTCTTGTATTTTTAAACCAAAAGATGAACATAACTTTTGATGTCTAATCCAATGATTTCGGAGTTTCAATTACTATGAAAACTATCACTGTTCAATGATAAAATGTGTGCCTAATACCTGAACGAGTTAAATTTACTAGTTCATGTTTTGGATTCTATTCCAATAGGTGAACTGTTACTGGGTTTGTTCGTTCATTTCACAAATTCTGTGACCTAAAGTTGAATCAAGTAAATTCAGTCGTTCAACTTTTAGGCATAGTTTTGTAATTATGAACACTAGTGTTTATAGAAACGTTTACTAATAGGTATTTTAAATATGAAAGTAACTGTGTTTCTCTTTTTATCAGTTTATTACGTTTTTACCGCTAGACACGAAACCCTGGCTAGAAACGGAACTGTATATGTATACATGTTTATTTGTCTCATTGTAAGATATTATTTTTACCAAATATTAACCCTAAAATGCTTTTGGTTTTTGAGAAAATTAATTGGACTGTTTCTGAGGGAGCAGCGATAGTAGGTAGATAAATCGAACAGTAGATAACCAGTGACTGGAATTACGTGAGCCAAAATACCTTTTCTTCGGAAGAGGACATAATATAGGGTAGTTACAATCGGGTAGAAAAATATTATTTTTCTTTAATACCGGGTATTCGATATTTATCGGGGTATTAGTCGTAATGTTAAACATACATCATAATGTTATTTCTGAAACTTCCTTAAAATTATAATGTTTTAGGTTTTTTATTATGTTAGTTCAACTTTTGGGTCCAAACCGTTCAGAATTAGGGCACGCTGTTCATCTTTTGGGCAAATCGGCCTATTTTTGGTTTCAACGATTTTTAGAAAAATACTGTGTTATAATAACAGGCTTTATAATAGTCATCTTCAATCTAGACTATATACTGTACCATATAAAAAATAATAATAGGGTGAAATTTGTTAATTTCACTGAGAATAAACGGTCTTAAGTTCGTGTAGTCGCTTAATCGTTCATCTTTTGGTGCCCCTACCCTACCGTGTAGCCAAATTAATGTCAAAGCGTACCACCTTTTTTTTCTGTGTACAACACAGCCAATATTATTGATAAACCGCACATCACACGATTGCAAACTTACGCACACTAAAACAGAGTCACACCTAAAAAGAGGTACACTTTTGAAATTCAATCGAAAGCGCATCGCATATAGACGACTCTTTTTAACGTAGGGCATTTGTGTAAGGTTAGGTGCGGTGCGAGGTAATAGCCGTTTGTATACCATGGAATTAGTAAGTACTAACGTACATCTGGAATGCTTACTTCCAAACCGCGGCAAGTAAAATTGAACTAAATGGCTTAAAAGAGAAGGCTGATTTTGTGGTAATCAAGTGTACGAGCCGAAGGAGACTTTGTCCTTGTAGGTCCCTTTTACACAAGTAAGTAGTTAGTAGGGTGACCACGAGCAATCATTAATATTATAATTCAAATCAGGCCTGAGAAAGTACCTTCTAAAAAGGGTTTGAGTATCTCACTTTTCACTACATATCCTATAATCTGTGATCTCAATGTCAATCCGTTGACAGATTGAGGAAAAATAGCCGCCGTCTTGAACTTTTTAATGATGCGACTGATTGTTTCCAAAATCGATATCTGGGGATCTGTGTGGTCTCCGACCAAGAATTCGTTTACAGATTGAGGAAAAGTAGCCGCCATCTTGAACTATTTAGTTATTCGACTGATTGTTTCCAAAATCGATATCTGGGGATCTGAGTGGTCTCCGACCACAAACCCGTGGACAGAGTGAGAAAACGTAGCCGCCGCCGCCGCCATCTTGATTTTTTTAGTTATGCGACTGATTGTTTCCAAAATGTGCATAATGTGGTTATAGAATTATGAACAAGTTTTTAGAGTTGTTGGTAATTCTGTAGCTCTGCCTTCCCCACTGACTGTGGGAATAAAGGCGTGAGTTTATGTATGTATGTACTATGTATGTATGTTTCCAAAATCTATATCCGGGGATCGGTGTGGTCTCCGAGAACGAATTCGTTCACAGATTGAGGATAAGTAGTCATTACCCCGAATACTTGTATATTTCTATCTGTAGCATATTCTAACCGAACAGCTGTCAACTGTCAATGTTATGTTATGTCAATCTGTTGAATTAGCTGTAGTATCTAAATATGTAAAGTTCGTAAAGATTAAAAACTATGGAGTAATTAATACCTTAGGCATTTATTTTCTTGTATTTGCGTCGTGTTGTTGTTAACGTGAACACGTTTAAATTATACAACATTTCGATTTTCATTACCAAAACGGCCTAGTTATAAATATGATCTAGTTGAACACGAACAGTGCCCTAAGCTTTTTATACCATGGTAAGGCTTCTTACGCTTTCTTCTCAATTTCTATGTTTACAATTTCTGAACCATGGCCATGGTTCTGGATTGAAAATGACATAATTGTCGACTAATGTTAATTAGTACTTATAAGGTTAAATATCCATATTACAATTTGGTGGCCAGCCAAGGTGACAGGCGTATGGCCCCTTACATTATACTATAATATTGATATATTTACCACAAATTCCTGGATATCAACTTTCAAATTTCAAAGCTGCCCTTTAGCCAGCTAGTGAGTTATTATTTATGAGATTTTACGTTTTGGAACTGAATGTAATGTTAACATGGTTATAGTAGTCGTATAATATAATACATATATTTTGTGTATTTTCTCAGAGTAACATGGAGATAAATGAGGCTTTGGCCTCTCTTGAGGTCCTAATGTTAGAATTTTTTGCACACACAACAAATAATCTAAGGAAGCGGGAAATTGAGGCAATGCTTGAGAACTTTTCCAAACATAGAGACTCCTGGAGACACTGCTTATTGTTTCTACAAAAATCCCAAAACCAATATGTTTTGATGTTTTCACTGACAACTTTGGAGGTAAGCTATGCTGGTAGATGTATGCTGGAACTCTCATTGCTCCAATTGTGTTGTAATCACTAACTTCACTGATTTCAGAATATTATAAACAGGCAATGGATAAGTTTACTTTCTGATGATGAGAAGACCGAAATCAGGCTGACCTTGTGGAATGAACTGATGGCAAAGCATGAAATTATGCCATATTTCATTAGGAACAAACTAGCTGCACTTATGGTTTCCATAGCTCGTTATGACTGGCCACATCTCTATCCTGATTTTTTTAGTAATATTGTTGAGGTATGTTACATTATTTTTCAGCCTGAATTTCTTTTTTAAACTATTAAATGATAATGAAACTAAAGTCACAATGAGTCTATTTTTGAGTAATTGTGATGGCAAAAACCTACCAGTGTTTCACAAGAGGAGGCCAACACGGAGAACCCCTTGGTCATTCTTTAAATATAAAAATGATAATACCTAACCTATTACTATATAAAACTATACATATGAAATAAAATATTTCTGGTTTAGAGGGAAAACATTTCAGAAAGGAAAAAATATACAATGCATTACCATTGGTTATAATGTTCAGCATAAAACATCAAACAGGCCTAACTTCTTCATTCAATTTTGGTTCCTAGTGCTCATGTTTTTAGTACCATATTCAAAGCAGTAGATACTAGATGTAACGGTTTTAACCTCATTTAAAAAGAAATGTGATAGATAGTAAGAGGTACAGGCAATTAAATTACCACAATCAAATTTTAAACAACAAAATATATGTCTTTTAAACCCACTTTGGTTGGTCTGTTCTAAGACATGAGAATTGAAGATGATGCCATATTTGTATTATTAAGATATACAAAGCAACCTTATATACCTATTTGTTTTGTTTTATCACATTGTTAACTATATACCTGTATTTTAACTTGTATCAAGTTAAAACAACTTTACTACTGCAATATCATAGCTGCCTCGTCTGATTCCACATCAATTAGGAATTCCTGTTGCGCTATATTGTTTTGTATAGTATTGTTGTGTAGAGTGGGTCAAGAAGTTGTTAAGCTATGGTTAAATTGTAAAAAGATATAGATATAGATATGGTGGTTTGTATAGTTAATCCGGTGCTCGGGACGGCGCTGCCTGCTGGGGCTGGTGCTGGCGCAGGCCGCGAGCGAGGAACTGGGCGCGGCGCGCGACACGGGCGTGCTCCTGCCCTCGGCGCGCCGCAGCCAGCTCGAGCGACTCATGCTCAAGGGCGTGCCGCAGCTGCTGGCGGCGCTCAGCGGTCAGTATACAATATATGCTACATACAGGATACAAGTATTTTACAGCTGGGCATGCCATTAAAAATCATTAGAGTCATCCCCATCTTATTTAAGTTATTACATCAATATGTTTTATGTGTGGTTAGCAATTCTGGAGAAGAATGCTGAAAATGAAGGCCAATCCAATCCACCACCATCGCCTACCAACGGCGCCCCACAGACCTCTGCTCTTCCTGATCTCCTAGTGAATGCACACGACGTCCACACATCCGACAAGTAAGATGAAGTGTTCTTTATTCCTGTAGGTACTAGTCATGACTAGTGATGGGCAGCTTGTAAGTTTCAAAAGTGAAACTTTCATTTAAATTTCTGAAATATTCTAGAAGTTTCAAAAGTGAAACTTTCACCTAGAATTTCAAGCAATATACTGAAAATTACCACAGTGAAATCGTTTTATTTCTGAAAATTACTATAGTTTCGACATGTTACCCAACTTTTCATGAAATTTAAACGAAATTTACTTGTGTTAGAATAATTTCCATCTAATTATGTAACTTTCAGAAGCTGTAATTTTCACAGTTAAGAAAAGTTTTCACAGTTAAGAAAAGTTGTGCAATGTTTCAGAAATCGCCCGTCACTAGTCATGACTATCATCGTATGTAAATATTTCTTCTAAAAATATTATACATAGAAATTTAATTGTGATGGTTTTTCAGGGCCCTAGACATGGAAATAGTAGTCAAGTGTCTGACGACGCTACAGCATTTATTCTCGTGGTTGCCGTTGTCGTCGCACGTGCCGCCGTCTCTCGTCACGACGGTCTTCTACTGGGGTAGCATAGCCACGCAAACACAGGTGTGTAATCAATCTAATTTACGATAATACAGCCATTTAAAAGGGTTGTCAAATGTGTTTGTTACAAATAAGATTTCCGTTGTCCTGTCGTGTTGCGGGTATTTTGCGTTGCTTGTTGATCATGTTTTTTTTAAATATAAATATTTTTTGGTTCATTTTACGGCTTTAACTTGTCTTTTTGTTTGTTTTGTTGGTGCCGGTGCGGTGGGTGAACGAATGCGTTAAATAAATAATAGATATAGAAGTGCAATGTCATGCAAATTGTACCAAACTCCATTAGGAGAGCACTATAGTTGAGTATCAGATTTAGCAAAGTATCTGGTGTTTAGAATGCAGTTAATAAATGCGGTGATGTTTGTTGCGCAGAGTATGGAGGCAGCGCTGGCGGGTCTCGGCGGCGTGTGCGAGCTGCTGTACCGGCGGTACGCGCCGCCGTCGTCGGCCGCCACGGCGCTGCGCCTGCACCACGCCGCGCTGTGCCTGCTGCGGCACCTGCGCGCGCCGTGCGGCCACCACGAGTCAGTACACACACATGCACACACACTGATACACTCAGACATGTACAGTCGCGGAATCAAAAGGTTGACCTTAAGATCTGTTTTTGCTTGCTCAGTATAAGTTATCAGTATCTGCTTATCGACCGAGTATGGCCCTGACTCTACAGATACATGGTTACCATGGTCACGCGTATAAGCAACGGCCACTATTGGTTCAAACTGAACTCAAGTTTTTATTGGTCGTTACAAAAGTGTTGCTATGGTCACGTATAAACAACAGCCACTATTGGTTCCAACTGAATGTAGTCTTTATTGGTCGTTACAAAAGCGTTCCTGTGGTCACGTATAAACAACAGTCACTATTAGTTCAATATTATTTCTTTCGTCTGTTACCCAAGTCACACGTACTTGCAACGCGTAAATGAATTTATTTAAAAATTGATCAACCTTTTCATTCCGCGACTGTACAAGTACCTACAGGTCCTATTCGAACGACGTTTTTTAATCCATAGATACATTAAATCACTCCTTTATAGGTCTTTGTAAGGGCAGGCATAGACCACTTCTTTCCACCTGCTACGATCCTGACAAATCTCTTTCGCTTCTTCCACATTCATACATTGGGTCATACAAGCACGTGCATGTTAATATTATTTTTTAATTTTACATTTACGATTTTACATTTACATTTGCGAAAAAAATAAACAAAACTAAAATAAAACAGTAATTAAAAAAGTCAATTTTACGTAATTCATAGTCTGATAAAAATTAACAGTACATTTTGAACAATTAAAAGTAATAAAAAGTAATAAACACTAATGCGAAAAATCCAACTTTCTGCACGATATGCAGCTACAAAAAGTAAAGAGCACAAGTTCGAAAAATTAAACTTTCCGCACGATATACTCTCAGCTACATAAATGTACGAATGCAACTGTGTTAATTAAACATTTTCATTTTGATTTCACATTGAGCACGCTGAGCTTGATTGATTCTTCTCTAGATTTTCACGGCTGTTAAGTACTGGCCAGTCTATCACGAAGGCGTCTACGCCGCCATCCGTCTGTAGTGCTCACTGAGCTGCCACTCGGTGCTACCGGTTCATGTGTTTGCGCCTGAAATGCCGGTCCAGTCCCACTTAAATTTACCCGGTTTTTAGTCGGCGGAGCCGAGGACCCTTTTCAGATCGCACGAAGTTAACATTTCTATATTCCAATAAATTTACAGTTTAAATATTAGTGTAGACCTTGTAAGGGTTGTTGGAATTAATTTGAAATAAATATTTCTTTTTTACAGCTACTTAAACAAGTTGGCGGAGTTTCTAAAGTTATTCATATCACTGCATTTCAAGAGATTGGAGGCGGAGCCGGAGTTTGACGCCATTCAATTTTTGTCATATCTATTCCAGTTTACATTCCAGGTATGTATAAATACTTCAATTGTGTCATGTTCAACTAATTTAATCAAAAACTATTACGCACATTTTTGGTTGCAGGTGCCTGTATGTACGATTTTTGTGAATTGTCTAGATATTTGGATACAATTTATTGATATCTTGAAGCCTGAAGATACTGCTAAGTAAGTGTTGCTGTTTTTTTACCAAGTGACATAAAAAGAAGTATATTAAAAAAACAACTACTATTTGGTACTACTACTATCCATTTTGTACTTATAGTTTCATCCCAATTATTAAAAGCCCTTGGGAAGATATCTTTTGTGAGGGCTGAAACTTACCTTACAGAATGATACCCAAGTCACGAACCTAGAAAACCGTTTTTATGGCCTGACCAAAGAGTCTGTATTTAAAAATTAGTGATTCCTATTTGCTGGAAGAGTTTTTAAACAGTTGCATTTAACAGGGTTGAGCAGCAACTGATTAGAGACAATAGGTAGTAAAGCTCCCGAGATCCCTTTGCAGGTCAAGGCAGTCATAATTTTATTTGATAATTTTGTATATATTAGCGTCATCGGCAAACGGTATACCCGAACCATTAATGTATTAATAATGAAAATCTTATTAGCTCATGATTTGTAATTATGTCTGAAATAAACCTTCACTTACTGTAATTTGTGCCGTGGATTTATTGTTTCAATAAAATAAACAAAAGCAGCCCTAAATGTGAACCCTGAGGCACTCGCCGGAGCTGATAGGTAAAACCCTAGAAGTAACCTCTCAGACACTGCGTGTATCGATTTATTTATGTAAAATCGGGCAATGGTCAAATACGCCAAACGCTTTTGAAAATTGGTTATACTCGGCATAGACCTGATAACCAAAATTATTTGATGGACGGTGTTTGTAAGTCCAGAAGTATTAGGGTGAACCTGACAAATTCAGAGCCTTTGTTTAAATTGGTTTGTTGGAAGTGTTTAAGAATAGAGTAATATAATTTTAAGACTACAGCTCACAGGAAAGATTACTATTTGAAAATAATAAAAGTACCGAAAAAGCGTTGTTTATTTATTTGTTAAAGTATGGGCCGTGTTGTTTTAAAGAACGGCTTATGTCGTTTCTTTTAGTGATAAAATGGTGTTTTTTTCCCTGTGTAGGTATTGGGAGGCTCTTCGCGGGCTCGTGGATGGCATTTTAAACAAGATCCAGTTTCAGCACAACAAGGCGCAGCTGCAACACCTCGACAACGACGTCTACGACGACGACGTGAGTGCCCTCTTTTAGTTCGCGGCGCATTGCGGTTTGATCTGGCCCCCGCACTCCATGATGATCAGTTTTTTTAATATTTATTATTTTCCTGAGCGAACTCTT
>OZ014443.1:11930979-11959510 GCA_963966035.1 Acleris laterana | reverse complement strand
ACCCAATTAACGAATCTACAACCTTTTGCTAACTATTTAGCTAGATAGGTAGCCAAATTTCCTTGCTCCCCTAATAAAGTCCCTCATTTCATACAGTGGCAAGTAACAAATATGAACTTCGTACTTGCGCTTCGCAAAATGTAAACCAAGCAGTAAATGCTGGTAACACACAGCTTCATGTGTTGTGTACCATTCAACCACGAAGCGGATATCAACTAGCTATGGTAGCACATCTTCTCATATTTCATCTTTATTATCAGCTTGTTAAATTTGGGGTTGTTAAATCTGGCTTGAATGACGGTTGGTGAACTATGAAAAGCGAATTAACAGTTCGAATGAAATTATTTATTTATTAAACAGATGGATGTAAATTACTACTATCGATTTACTTGTTTACCAGCCTATCCAATAGTTACGTCAGAAAGAAAATAGACAACCCAACATTTTTACAGGTACCTACATATTATATAGGCTTTATATTATATCGACTAGTATTAAATTTATTTGATAAACTAGTGAGTGATTGTAAGTAAGTGAAAAAGTATTTTTTTATATTTTTTCAGTCAGTCTTACTTGGTTTTGTTTGCCAACCTTGTACCAAATAAAATACTTCTCATCTATTAAACAGATGGGTGCAGGTCATTTCTAATTCGGAGCCCCTACTATTTGTGGTAATAAATAATGGTGACCACTGTGACGTTCTTGTTCCGTGGTGTTGGTTCACTTCACGTAGCCGTTTGTGATCGCTTTACGAATAAATCAGTTTCATGGTGGTCAAAAGACAAGACTGTCCTCATAGATAGAGTTGGAAACCATTGTTATTTGTAAACGTAATGTAATGACACTAATGTTCTCGATATGGGGAATATGAATTTGCAAAGCATGTTCCACAATGAAAGGCTGATAAGGATATTTTGTACGAAATTATCCACATTGTAGTTAGATAATGTAAATAACTGTTGTGTAATAGTTGACTTGATAAGTAGATTGCTCTATCTTTTACGTCTTCGAATTTAGATGCCGTTAGCGGTTACTTGTTAGGATCAATTTCTAGTTACCTATCTCGGTGATCGGCCGGTTCGCTTAACTACAAATTGCAACTTCGAAATATGCATCGCGACCATTATCCCTGCCAGCCCACGCGGCGCGCAGCAACAATATGCGGTTCAGTTCGTTATCCTGCAATAACTCATTCCAGAATCTTATTTGTGGAAAAGTGGCAGAGAACAGTTAATACACCGCCGCTGTATAGGTAGGTACGATACGTGTAACACGACACGATACGACCGCAGGCACATACCTGCTATTTAATAATTTGTAGATACCCTTTTAGTCTCCATTTGCAAAGGAAGCATAACATAATTTACGTTTATTAATTACTTGAGCTTAGTATTGTTATTAAAACGTTGGGCTTTCGTAGTAATAACGTGCGTTTGGTTAATTATAGGGCGATGTTACCAGTTTACCACAGAAAGCAATCATTATCAAATTATATAGTAGAAAATTTAAAACAGGCTTCTTTATTAAATGACAATGCAGAGGCATATGGAGTATTTTCTTAATAAATTTCACTTGTTCCCGTTAGTAAATGAATCTGATTTCTTGTTTGGCCTCGTACATTTCTCAAACCATGTTTCGCAAGAAAAACACATATAACTGAGGTCCATTAAAAGCCAATCATTTTTAAACACTCACGGCATCATTTACTTTCGGAAACAGAGGAAGCATCGATAAAAATATGGGAAGTTAGAATAGAAATATTTCATAATGAGACGTGTGTGATTGAATGGAGTTCGCCAGTCCGCTCGCTCTTGGTTTTTGGTCATGAAATCATGATCGATACTCTAAGCTAGCAGAGAAATAATGTTACACTATGCAATTATAATAAATGGTTATTTCTATATTGATTCTTATTATTACACTCTTCCTTTTCAATTAATGCCGTTGCAAACACAATAAAGGGTACCGTAAAATATTCCTACTTTGCTCCTTTATGGGTAAATAACTATGCTCCATAGTAACTATTACAAAGACTTGACTTATAATGTAACAAACGAAAGTTTGTTACATTATAAGTCAAGTCTTTGACAAAGTTGCTGAAAAGAATTGATGTATACATCCAGCCACGAAGTGAATGAAAGCAATAGAATGATTTACAATAAAGATTACCTCAATATAACCATGGAGCATAATTCCCCGCGGGGGAGCAAAGTAGGAACATTTTACGGTACCTGAACCTATACGAGTATCTATGGATGTTTCAAATACCATAGAATTTGTTGATTAGATGACTAAGTACCTAGATACTTTCATTAAAAATAATCATTGACTTTCTGTTATTACAAATGTTCTAAGGTATATTTAGTCATTTAAGTCCTCGACCGTAAAAAAGTAGGTACCGTAAAACGGGGCTATTTGGGAATCACGAGGCTATTTGGAACTAAGTAAGTATAAGCTTTTAATTGATATATTTCTTGTCATGGCAATAATAGAACTAAAAACTTAGCCTGACAACAAATTTTACAGTTCTATCATAGCAATGACAAAAAATATACCAACTAAAAGCTTATGATTACTTAGTTCCAAATAGGCCCGTGATTCCCAAATAGCCCCGTTTTACTATACTTATAACAAAGGTTATAACCGTTAGAATAGGTCAAGACTACAAAAGTGTTCATTCTCCTCATTGTTTATAAACAGAAAAATAGTTTTCCAATATAGAGTGATTACACAGTTGAGCGAATGAGGTTACATATGAGAGTAATCGCGCGGCGAAGAAAATGCTCGTCAATGGGCGCGCCGGAGCGCGACGGGAAAGCGCTGCGCGTGATGCGTATGGATACTATATCATAGTCAAGACAACGTGATTAACACCTCGGGCACTCGATAATCCTCCAGAATTTCCAACCTAGACCTTCCCTAGATAGAAGGAGAATGCACTCGTTTTCAGTTTCCGGAAAACTGCGTTGAGTGCTACGGTGCCGGCCGAGGTAAGTCTTACCAAAAATCAAACCATAAGAACATTGTAGGTTGGTTAATAATGGTTTTGGCCATGAAGTTAAATCCACGTTCGTAAGTATCGCATAGTTTTCCTACCGTAACAAATGTGGTGCAAAATTACGGAAAAATGTAAAACGTTTCTTTAGGGCCGTAACTAGCTGACGACCCGGTAATTTGAAAACTTTTCTTGAATTATAACGATCTTGAATAACATCGCATCGACAATTCGACACGGGCTGCTGACTCTAGTTCATGGAATCTCAAGTATTTTACGTAATATAACTTGGCGGAAATATCTACCTTGGTATACCTAATTCCCATGGGCGGTCACACAGTTCACAGCGTTATGACACTAGGTACTCCATTGAGCAATGCTCATGGTGGTGGGCCTATTTCAATTCAATTAGCAGTCGTAACAATAAGAATACCCTGTGTAAGAAGCCTTATTGTTACGTTTTCGAGTAGGGAGATATGTAATACCGTTTGGCAGAGATTTTTTTATTACCTACAGAAAGTTTTTTAGATTGGAGAAATCATGTATAGTCGAAGTGACTAATATTGACACGACCGTCGCGCCAGATATACGTATACATAGACCTTTCTGTCAGTGGCATAAAGGCGTGTATATTTTTGACGTCTTGGGAACGTAGGTACACATATTTATGGTTTCGACCGGACAAGGTAGAACAAAGTACTTAACGACCAACTGAGATGGGAATGACAGTGATCTTAATGTTACAAGGTTCAAAGTGTCTTTATAATTTGTTCGCAGCCTAACACTTTGTTTCATCGATTTATTCCCGGCGGCGAGACGGCGGCGAGAGCGCGAGAGCGTTTACTACCCCTAGGGTGTTATTCTCTTACACAATAAGCTAACAGTTATACACGCTCAATAGAACTAGCCTTACTTGGCCCGTTTGTGAATAAAGATCGCTCGGAAATCTGGGGCTCTACTCTTGATTCGTCGGCGCTAGCTGACCGAAAACTTAGACCCTTATTTCCTTGCAAACCTAGGCCGGGTGTGGTTCTAGTGAGGCTAGTCGGTCAAGTTTGCACGCAGAAAGCACGCAAGCAAGAGAATAACCTTCAGCCTGTGTTTTATAGTCCCGCCTCGGGACGACAGCGCCGGGGCCCCGAATGGAGCAATCCGTCTCGCCGCGTCTACGTTTTATCACGTCGCGTCACGGAGACTGCCCGCAGGTCTGTGCTGCGAACTAGGTTTACTGGATAAGATGAACGAGCTCGTGTCACAGTATCACCTCTACAACCAAGATAACTAGACATACTGTACTGAACGAAGTGCGCTTGCTTTACTGTAGCAATTGTTCCGATACGGCTAAGTAGCAACTGTCAAAATGTAAATGCGGCGAAATAGTACAATGCTCCAAGTGCTATATGTATTTTTGGACATGGGGTTAGTAAGCTCCGCCACTGTTTCACTAATAGGTTTTTAAATCTATACTAATATACTACTTAATACCCAAAACAAATGGTTTTTGCCCAACGAAGTGAAGCTCAAAGCGCTTGAAGAAGATTTTTTTTTATATTATCCGCCATGAGGTAAAAAATATGTCAATTTAAATTATGCAGCTATGCAGTTTTCCCTTTCTTGTGAGTATTTTTTTTGTATCTATCGCGCTGCATTACTGTAGCGCTCTAAAGTTGTTTATTATTGAAAGCTGTTACTCAAAACATAAACAGTTGGTGTATAAAATTATGGGTACGGAGTAAATGTGACAATTAAATATAAGAACTTCCATGTTTGGTTTATAAAGTAACTACCTATTTGTTTGGAGAAATTTCAATAGTCCTCGATATGGTCACACCACAACGATAAAAATGTATATCTAATGAGTTTCTGTTTAACATTAACATGCGTTCGTTCCAGTAAGAACAGTTAGCAAATAAAGTTTCTTGCAGTATGATATTGAACCTTGTGGTGAATGTGTTAATGGTGTTGTCTCGGCGACGTCGGTGGTTTACTGTGCATATTGGCGGTGTACGCTGCAGCGGGCGGGCTGCACTTCCTATGCATTCATACATTTGCATACGCCGTGGGGCACGAGATGCGATCACGATCACGTATCAGTTTCGTATAACTAGAGCCGGCGAAGTGTGAGCGAGGCTCCGTGGACTCGCGCTCGGGTGCTGTCCTCGTGCTACGTTTTCATGCTATGTCGATGACTATCTGCTAATACAATATGACTACTACGTACTAGATTCAACTTATAACGTGGGGGTACGATACGAGCAATCATTTGAAACAAACATTTGCGTGTTCGCCGCATAAGAGAAAGGTTTTTAAAAAGTAGAAATTCTTTTATGTAATCGATACACAAAAGCACTCACTTGTTATAAATATTTATCACAATTTAGACAAGCTTAGGTTAATCTAATGAGTTATAATATTATTCAGAATGCCAAATTAGGATACTTTAAATACCTATCGAGATGTTATAGGCGGTCGTCGGTTTCACCATAAGTGATAGATACTGATACATAACATCATAAAAAAAATGTTGATTAGCGAATCCAACCAATTCACCACAGAGCTACCTTCGTCCGACGAAGGTTGCTCTGACGAAGTTCGTCGATAGAATGATTTATGGATTAATTGGAAGAATTTATGGCATATATGGCACCTACGTTTGAATATAAAAATGAGTCCTCGTCGTGGGTATACTATTTATAATTATTATTTAAGAGCTTATAATGTCCCACTGCTGAGCAAATGCCGCCCTCCCTTCTTTCCACGTAGCCCTATCTTGCGCAGGTGGGCATTCTGGGCATATCGACGACCGTAATCTAAATTGACGTAAGGGACAAATGGCTACTTTTCAGAGGAGCCAAAAAACTGTTTTTTTTTTCATTTTAAATTCATATTTTTTTTGTTTGTTTACGTATCATGTAACTGATAATAGCCAATTACTTATTTTCTTTAACCCTTTAACTACAAATAATTCAATTTATCATTTAACGCTCAGTTACTGAGATAGCATGTCCCTTACGTCAAAAAAAATAATTCATTATGTCCAATACACCCTTCTTCAACAGTTGACTTTAGAGTGAATTGGATGTATCTACAAATAAATTGAAAGAAACGAAATTAAAGTGGTCGTAACTCCATTGAAACTAATCAATGACAGGGAGTAAAAGGTACATGGGAAATTATCTTAGGTGAAATAATAAACCAAAACATAAAATGTAAATGTGTTATTTATTAGAAAAATTAAGAGATCAATCATGTAAGTATAGACATAATTTGCCAGAGCTCGGAATCGCAATTATGTAGTGGTACTTGTGTGTTTACAGGACTTTCACTATTTAAATCTTCATTTTTCTTTTACTATCGGCAATATACAAGGTTTTTAATTAAAGTGAAGTGTTCTGAAGAAGTAATGGAGATGAGACAATTCTTATGAAAGTTATTCGTTGCTCTCGTGTTATTGTAAACGAGTGTTTTTATAATATATATTGCAACGATACATCACTATTATATTATACGCCTTTATGAGCTCTCTTTAATACGTCGATAGCTAGTAACAAGTAATAAAATAAAACAAAATACACTATTCGGTGTAAAAACGATTAGAAATGTAAAAACATAAGCAATTTTAATTCGACAGGATCAATTAGAACTTAATAATAGTACTTAGTACAATTAGGCCAAATGCTATCTTAATAGGGTCGAAATACTTACCAGATACCAGCGTTGTATAAACGGACCAAAAATTCTTAAAATAAACTTAATAAAGGACCAAACTATTGTTTAAAGTATAGATTAGTACTTTAAACAATAGTTTGGTCCTCTATTAAGTTTATTTTAACAAAATAGCACACAAGTAACTTAGTTATGTCGCAATACCAAGAATGAATAGATATATTTTAATGTATTTAGAAACGTAACAAAGTATTTTGGTTAGCATAGCATTTCTAAAGACTTGCAAAATAATATACCTACATAAGAAGACACAAACACGGTAATTGCATGTAGCCGAAACCTTGATATTTTATTAAATAAAATACTTACTGCAATAACTCTTCTCGATCCCGCAGTAATTTATTGCGTCGAGCTAAGAGTGATTCAATACTGTTCCTATTCATCGTTATCAAATCTCGGTTGCCTTCCTTATTATTAAGTACTTAAACGTGCGTGAAGACGAGTGCTCGTGCAAAACAGAACTGAGCAAGCAGCGGCCAGTGTTGCCACCTTGCAAATAATTTTGTCGTTAGGTTTAGTTTCAAAAGTATCTAGATTTCAATTTTTCGTTATTCTCAGAAATCACTAAAAATCACTAAATAAAAGAAAACAAAGACAAGGGCAAAAAGAACAATTTTAATTATAATCGACATTCATTGTAATAATAATCGACATTCACAAATGAATGAGAAAAAACAATCAAAATGGAAACAACAATTATAATTCGACTTCAAACACTTCTGGAGGTATTTCTTCGTCATCATGATCAATTTCAGAACTTGAAGACGTCGAAGGCTGGCTTTCAGGTTTTCTTGTTTTAAAAGAATACTTTGAGTTACTGCCAATCGCACTTATTACATTAGCCGGAAGCTCATAATCATAACAATTTGACCAAATAACAGTATGTTTATTAATAAATACCAGTATGTTTTATTATCACTAAAAGTCACTAAAATAATTAATAGCGACCAAAAATTTTAGAAAATCGCTGTTGAACTCAAAAAAACACTAGATCTAGTGACAAAATCGCTAAGGTGGCAACACTGGCAGCGGCAGCACTCAATTCAGTGTAGCCAGGTGTAATTTGAAAAACGAATAGTTTTTTTATCAGTCGAACATACCTTTGAATAAACGATTATAAAACTGTTTTTTTCTTGTTCGTATGTATGTATGTAAACGCTTTATTGGAAAACTAACAATTGAATTATGTATAGAGTATTCTCATTAAAACCATTTTATTTTATTTCTATTGAAAAATTATAGTTGTCACGTGTCGTGTTTATTGTAAATACTTTATACTCTGTTTGCACAAACAAACAAACCCTTGGAATATTAATATTTTAAATGCATTTATAGCCATATTTTCAATCGAGGTCCAAGGCTCAAAAATCAAAAGATTGTCAAGAAAATTCAGTAGATTTCCTAAAAATCAGATGAAGCGGCAACATTGTCAACCACTACCAGGAGCGACATGCTCCTTCTGCAATGTTTTTGATACACGAGGTGATAGTGAGATCTCTTTCACCCTCAAGCCACTTTAAGTGCGTTAGACTAATTTAGCTATATTGACGAACACTTCGTATGCCATCTAACGAAAGAGATAACGCTTACATTTTTGGTAATAGTTAAAATTTTGCAGCTATGTTTTAATGTAAGGGACGGTAGTTTTGACATTTAACTTGTGAAAAAATGTCGTATATACTCTTAGCAAACATTTGAAACAATTACAAATTACCGTAAGGGTCACTGTTGCCTTACATTTGTGAAAGCAAAACTGCGTATCGTACAATTGCTTAAGTACAGAATAGTCTTTTACGACGTAGATAAATTTAGAAAATTATAGTTACATCTAATTGTGATAGAATGAATTTTGTTTTTGTAGATAATTTTGAGAACGTTAAATGATGTATCGGACCTTTACTTATTTAATGGCTCCTTACAGCGTTAGGTAAATTGCGAAGATGAATGTTACACCAAGATGTAAATGAACTTTTTTTTATTGCTATCGATACGTCGTATTTGTTTGAAATACGGAGTCAAAGTAACATTTTTTTAAGGCTGTAAGGGGCATGTTTTGTAAGGCTATTGAGATGTCACCTATACCAATCGATAGAGAAAAAAAAACTGAACAGAACTCCATTCATAACTCATTTTCGCCATTTTGTCCCTTACGTCAATTTAGATTACGGTCGTCGATATCATTTTGAATAAAATAAGTCAGTAGGCCCTACTACCTACATGCTTTCCCCAGAGGGAAAATGCAATGGGCCCTATTTCTGCCATATCGTTATCATATTTCTAAACGATTTGGTAGCAATATGGTTTCGAAAGCAATATAATATAACCATCAAAACAGAATAGGTTAATAACAACAATAAAACAAAACAACAACGAATAACATGTTTCCATTAAAATATAACGACACTGTCCCAGTTTATGTAGCCCGTCGTCACCTACCGTAGACTAATTCTTTTAATCTTGTTTTTATTTATTTTCAATCTTTAAAAAAGTATGGCCTTTGATCAATTTGATCATACATAATCTTGTTCAAATTATTCTACTAATTACATACATACATAGGTACTTACATAAACTGACGCCTTCTCGTTCCGAGAGTGAGGTAGGCAGTGCTACAGAATTACCTACAACTCTTAAAAGTTGTTGATAATTCTATAATTAGCTCAGCTATAGTAGAGAAACATATTTTGAATGGATAATTAATATTAAATATTCTATTGAATTTCTCTTGGTGAAACCATCAGCCAAGACCGGCTTGATCAATGTTCCTATCATCATGATGATTTTTTTATAACAGTGGGTGGACTGGGTAATAAGTATCTTATCAATTTTAAACCACCATTAATCTGACCTTGCTTATATACAAAATTTACAACGGTGTCCCCATTAAGTATAACAGTAATACCTACCAGGTAAATTAAGTTCGACAGCTTATGCTGTTAGTAACATCGGGTAACTTATCTTATCAATGTTGAGACAGCTCTCTTAGTTTATTTTTATTGTGACATACATACATATAATAATAAATAAATAAATACAGAATATGTTCGTGTTTCAAAAAAGGGCCATTCGTTCTATAAGTACCTATATATAACTAAACTCCCGTGATTCCTGAAGAATACTATAGGTTTTTAAATAAATTAATATTTTGATAGAGTAGCGTGTCACAATTTATTTATGATAATAATTATGTATGTTATTAAAAATCACAACTCTTTTATAAATAATGCTGATACGATATACATAATTTAAACACTAGAAATAAGAATAAACTTGCGAATAGAAAATTTCGTGTCGATGAAATATCTACCCATACTCGTATAAATCATTTGTTGGTCAATGCATTCATTTCTATAGTAAATTACCCCAGGTAATTTAAAAGCTATGATTTTCTAAAAATTACTTGTAAAAGTCGTTGAAATATCTAATGCTTACTACAAGTTCCGAGGCCTATCTATTTAATAGGCAAAAATGCTTGCGGTCAAATCCAGATACCTAAATATAGGTCAGTAACTTAATAGTAACTCATAATGTCTAGGGGAGACGGTTTCTGTAGGAGAACATATCGACACTTTTTTTAATATGATTGTCTCGCACTTTATTGGCTCTAGTTATTCTGAGTTTTGACACGTTTTCCTGACCACTACGCATGACTGTTATAGGCAATATTAATAAAATAATACTGACTGTTGAGTTTTTCAACATCATCAGTGCAGGGGTGTGATTCTGTAAATAAGCAAAGGTGAACGAATGCACGAGTGATATCAAGCGGCGAGATTAAGTAGGTACTTAGTCCCGTCTCAGTGCGAACAAAACACATTGTAGCGCGTGCATTTTCAATTTAGCAGTACGATAGGTCGAACGTATAAGGCTGCTTAATTGAAAATGCACGCGCTACAATGTATTTTGTTCGCACTGACGGGACTACTTAATCTCGCCGCTTGGTATCACTCGTGCATTCGTTCACCTTTGCTTATTTACAGAATCACCCCCCAGGTCTCCGCTTGGGATGCGCTGGTAGATTTTTGACGAGTAAAAGTGCCTGTGCGGCCTACTTATTGATTAAATGTCTTTTAATTATCTGGTGTTCATCTTTAATCTTGTGCCTTATATATGAAGGTTAAATAAATAAATAGACCATAAACATAATTAACATCGTTTGTTAAAGTGCAAATGCTTCATTTGCACAATTTTTTGCTACGTAGTTATAACTTATAACTGTAAAGTGCATTAAGTTAAGAGTTAAAGACAGTTAAGATAACAGCATCTAACATTTATGTTAAGTACAAGACTTTCTGAAGTAGGTAGGTACACCAAAGGAAGTAAGTATTTCGATTAGTTATTGGTTGGCTTTCGCACAATTTTAACCAACTCAGCGTTCATATTAGTCATATTATTTATTACAACCAACTTCCTTAATTACTTTGATATCCTTGTCAAACTCAATTAATTAAGCCACAAGTATTTCAGGATCCATCACTGGTCCAAATCAGAACCTATCTGAGATATGAGTGAAAAAGTGTTGTATTAACGCAGCGAATAAAAACTACATTCAACTAAAATATTTAGAGCAATATGGAAACTGATCGACCACTACATCGTCAAAACAATGTCGAATAGGCCCAGGGAGTGCAGTGAGGGCGGCTGCAGCGCCCAGTTGCGGCGCACCGGCGCGCGCGCACGGCGGCATAGAGCACGTGCGCGTCAGCACACATCACAGACACTACAAATTCGCTTAGTTAGTCCCCAGACTCTGCGCCTCCCGCACGCATGGAGCTCTGCACCTTTTCCCGCGCACAGTGACTATGAAAAAAGCCGGTGTTGCCCTCAGACTGGCAGCAGTAGTGTTCTTAGCAGCCAGCTCGTGTGACCTCAGTACTGTAATTTATTTGAAGTAAGTTTTTTTTTCTTTCTGATCTTGCGCATCGGGTCCTGCTCCGGGCTAAATAAGTTAAACGATCGGCATCGAACCTGTTGTTCACCTTGGACGATGAACTTTTTTGCTGGACCTTTAACCAGTCTTCAATGTCGTAGGAATAAAATAAAATAGAGTACCTAAATAGTTACATAATTAACTGCTTAAACTGCTTGTAAACTTATCATGTCGTTTTGTGATTGTCCTGTGATATTTTTAAAAGGCCTCGAGCAAGTTCCATTTTTTTTTAAATAAATGTGTCCTAAAGATGTCCCAATTCTTTCTTGCATTGTGGGTCACGACAGCTATTTCTTGAAATCTGAATAAATCTGTTTGACCTGAAACAGAGCCATTTCTTCGGTAATAAAACTAGTAAAGCGATCGCGTTACAAAGGGCGCGATTTAGCCATTAATGGTGCCCATTACGGATGCAGTCGACATTACCCAGGACCGGTAGCCAGAGTCCGCGCCCAAGTGCAAGGGGCTAGTGGCTGAACAACTTTACTTTCATTTACATAATGCGCCCGTATTTTATAATGGCCCTTAGTGTTTCTGCAAATAACTAGACGTAGACGTCAAATAAACTTAATGCCGTTGTCAATCGCTTGTTTTAAACCATAAAAAATTGCCTTATTAATTTGGAAATCTTATCGTATGTTAACGTCACGATAGTTCTTATTTACTTGACAGTAACTGTACTTGGACTTAACCGTGATAAAAACAATACGATAAAATATCAAAAGCAATATCGTTTTACCGAGTAGAATAGAGCCCCTGACCGACATTTTATTTTAGCATAGAAGCTCTAAAGTTTATATCACCTGTAGGTGTTGGTTCCCGCCACCTGGTACGGGCTTTTTACAAATGTACTTCAATAAATAAATAAATGATGATAGGGTTGAGGTCGTAGGTAGTCCCCGAACGGTCCCAGAGCTGGTTAGGGCTTACATCAAAAATCTCTTCAGATAATGTGCACTGTGCAAGTTTCCTTACAACGTTTACCCGTAAATATGAAATTACAATTATTCCCTGCTTAAAATGGCTCGGTAAACGATCGTAGGTACTACACGGTTCCAATACCTTAAAATTCCTTACCCTTGTACCTTTAACTCTTAAACTTCAGTGTTATTAAGTATCTTAGGAGGAACTACTTGATCCAGCAAACTCACCTTAATGATACGTGCGAGCTTGAATTCCGCGAACATTCGTGTCTACGTCGTTGGTTGACAGCCAGTCCCGTCCGCAGCCTCGGGTATACCAACACGTCGTTGTTAAGAATCGCCTTTCCTTCCAGAGAGTATCACCAGGGTTTAAAAAAATAACCAGTACAATTAGGGTCTCCCCAGACCTATCGACGCGGAATCGGCTTGAGCCGGCAAAAATAAGTTTTATGTCCACGCAATAAGATCGAAAACGAAGTCGTTCCGTTCGCAACGCCGAGCCGGGCCGGGCCGAACCGAGCGATACCATTTTCACTCTTACTGCACCGACATAATTTTTTTTCTTAACGGCCCAAGCCGATTCCGCGTCGATAGGTCTGGGGAGACCCTTAGCCTCAAACATTGCTGCCGCCAAACCACAGTGTTTGCATTGTTGTGTTCCGGTGCGGGGGTAAGACATGAGTCATTCCTCTTCTTATTTAATTAATTTCTTCATATTTAATAAAATGTTACTTAGACATATACTTTAATCAACATCAAAAAATTAAATAAATAAACATTTCGGGACCATCTGACTCAAGTCGACATCGTCCTAAACTAAGCTGGGCTTCTGCTATGGGTACAGTCACCAGCAATAATATATTATCGAATATTGGGCGCAAACTGAAACGCTCTTATATTTCTAGTAATATATTATTCCTGGTGACTTACATAGGGAAATATGTAAGTACATACTTTAATACATTATACAACACCAGTCACAAAAATATGTACATAGAGTCTATTACTATGGCAATAAGGTCTATGTGTACATATTTTTGCAACTTTGTGCGCATGTTTATTTTAAACCTTGACTGTACGTTCATACATGCGACTATAAATTAAGCAGTTTATAACTTCTTGGGTTTTATATTGCAGTAAAGAAGTCAAAGTACTCTCTTAAAATAACATATGCGATACTATAGCGAGCCGCGCCTTTCTAAAGTATCTTAAACAACGACAAGGTTGTTTAGGGTCTAATTTTGAGAGTAGTGTACGCCCACGAGTGTTTTAGGTTAATAACAAGAAATCTGGGAAACCGACCGGGACCGATAAGACGAGACTGAGACGTACGAGTAAGTGTTAAATTACGAAAAACCCCGAGGTTGTGAAGGGTGCAATCTGTTAGTATGTATAAGTATATCACTTATACGTATACTGTAAGTGTCTAGTGTAAATGTACTGTACAAGGATATAAAAATAAATACAAAACAAATTAAGGCAATGTAAAAATAAAAAAGTACAAAGGCGAACTTATCCGCTTAAGGAACTTCTTTCAGAAAACCCTCAAAATAATGGTAAAAGAAGTACCCTATATAGTGCACGGCCGATAAGAAATCAATCCTGACTATTCCTGACACATTGCATAACCATAAAGTTCAATTCTTTGTTGAATGGCTACTGTCCAGTGGGAGAATTCTGCCAGTGTCAAGGTTGGAAGTTACACGTGATCGGTAAAAATGGTTTTCCAGAAACAGATGCTGATTCATCAGTTGGGGAATCTAAAAATAAAATAAATTATATACACTAACTACAACTACAAATACTAAAACTAAAATTAGAATTTACAACTTAATATTAAAATCAATAATATACTTAGCTAAAATATATACAAAGGAAGTATTTACAAAAGTGAGGACATAACTAAAGCTAGCTGGGCGAGAGATGAAATCAGGAAGAAAGTTATAAAGAGAAACTGGAATATTGGGACAATTGAAAAAATATGATCTGGGGTTCCCTCCTCGAGACCACACCACACTCGCACAAATCTTCGCCAGAAAAGAGGGTGAACAAATGTGACCAAGTCGCAGACGAATTATTGTAGAGAAGGCAGCCTTATTAAGTTTGTTAAATTTAAAAAACCAAGGTTTAACAGGCAGATTAGGTTGAATCATAACCATAAAGATTTTGAATATTGATAATGTTGACAGCAGTAAAACGTTGTTGTCATTACTATTCCTTCACACGCAACATATAACTTTAGCACTGTTCTTCTGCTGTGAACATATCAATATGCAAAAACTCCATAAGTAGTTGTGTCATGTGACAGAATCAACTTATCATAATGAAAAATGTGCCCTGTTTCTCTCTATTCTAGGCGGTAAAACCCATGTCGTCTTTGACCTGTAATGGCATAAATAAGAGCTTTCAAAATAGTAGTTTATGCAATAGTTGTATAAGAGAGGTCAAAATATATGAGTGGCGTGAGTTACGATGTGAGCCGAAGGCGAACATCGTAAAGGAAAGCGCCACGAGTGTTTTTTGACTTAGTTATACACCGTTGCATACAATACTTTTTCTACGACTAGGTTTCAAATGAAATGCAAAATTAAGCGAAAAAACTTACAAACGAACGAACGAAGTAAAGAACAACAAACGAGCGGGAAACAAGAAAATGACAAAATATGTGTCTATGGTTTACTTTGTTTTTAAATTGACGGAATGGAAAAAAGAATTATTTACAATTCCAAAACATTTTAATTTGACCAATCAGAATACTTCACTAAATTAAATCCACCAATCACAATACACATCGACTGTCAAACGGAACGATAGGTTCTTTTAGGTACGTGTTTCTCTTTAACTAATTTAAATCTTTTAAAAAAACTTTGTAATTCGTATCAACCAATCAGAATACAGCTATTTTAAAATCGACCAATCAGATAACTGAAATCATTTCTCAAAACATTAGGTGTTTTATAGTCCCTATTTCACAATCGTTAAAATATGATTAACAGGCTACACTTAGTAATCTGTGGCGTATCGTTAGGGCGACTTTACGACACCGAGAGCTGTTATGGGGAATAGAGTTATAGACTTTTCTGAAGTCATATTATCTATGTTCTTATAATAGTGTTCGTGACTATGTAAAAGACTAATAAAAGTACAGGAGTAGAAAAAGTATAATACGATAACGTCGATAACAGGTCAAAGGCGATATGATTTTTACCGCCTAGAATCTCGGTTCAGTTAAGTTATACTTGAACTCAAAACGTACAATATTTTAGAGAGCTGTTTGTGACGAGAACTAAACAAAATAACAGCCAGCTCATGTCGAGCTTACCACAGGGGGTACTTAATCATGTTCGCCCCCTAACCGGCGCGGTTAGTAGGCAAATTGGGGTAAATTTTTCACAGGATAGGCAGTAACACCACCTTCATAGTCAGTCAGGGCATTTTTGTACCGCGTCATTGTAATCGTATCCGAGGAAATAATGATCGTCGTATTCGTAGTAGGTAGATTGACTACAGAACCCTAAAACGAGCATGAATGTATTGGAAATCAAAAGGGAAAGCCATTGTCTAAAACGAAGATGCAACTTGCAATGATGTCTTCGATTTAATTACCGCCATGTTACGTGATCGCGGGCTATTTCGCCGGGGGCCGTAATAGCTGCTCTCGACTTGTAATCATTCAATTCGTTTCATGAAATTTAATTGACGAGACAAGTATAGACGAGATGTAGATTGTACGATACCTACCTCGTTTTCTACGGTCAGTGCAATAATGACTTAAGCAGCGGCGACAGTCGACTAAAGCAAAGTTTTAAACTAACACGATTTTCACACAAAGGTACTAAAACTATGAAACGGGACTAAATCGTGTCATAAAATAAACATTTACCTCGACGTTTCGACTCTGTTATAACAGCCGTGGTCAAGAAAATACCGAAGTGGAGGCTGCTTCAGTCTTCTCGTGACCACGGCTGTTGTTGTAAAAGTTTGTTTTTAAGTTCCGTGGATGACCACGCAAGGTTCTGGCAAAAAAAACGCACATATACATTATTTCATTGTGTTTCTCTCATAAAGAGGGGCATGAGAGATGCGATGGAGATAATCCTTTGTGTCGCCCAAGCTTGGCCAGGGGGCGCCGCATAGCCAAGATGCAAGCGCTACTAACGTATTTCTTTTCTATCGCTTAATAGTACATTGTGTATTAAGGGTGGTAAAGAAAGAATTACAAACGAGAGTCTGTTAGAAGCCCGAAGCCGTAGGCTGAGGGCTTTAATGACTCGAGCTTTGTATTTCCTTTACCACCCGTGTAACATACAATGTTTTTCATCACAATTGCGAGGAAATGAAATAAAATCAGACAAAAGATCATATTTTTAACTTATTAGCGGCAGACTACATCATTGTCTGTGGCTTACCACAGATAATGTCAAACGTGTTCGGAGTCCGATTCTAGTGACATATGAGATCAATAGTTTATTATGCGAGATTGTTAGGAAATAGTATTCAACTGACATTTCATCTCGAATGAAACTTCATATCGAATGGCACAAGAATTGGGGTCCTGACGTATTGTGATAGTTTGAGTCCACGTATAATACTTAAAAAAATAGTTATTTGTTCAACAAGAGAGCAAAGTTGGTTTTTGCTGCGAGTGATGATTTTGAATCCCGAGTAAGCGAAGGATTCTATTATTGAATCACGAGCGTAGCGAGTGATTCTAGGTTAGAATCCTGAGCGTAGCGAGGGATTCAAAGATACGAGACGTAAAAAACTTTGGTCTCGTGTGAGACATACAACTTTTCACCTCAGCAGCGAGAACAACACAGCGTGAAGCTGGTAGGGCCAACGCAGGTCTTCCGTTGTGACCATTTGGTGAATACACGACTAAATAACGACACGATCGCATATGCATCAATCACAAGCATTTTTGCAAAATACTAATAAAATAAAAAGTGGAAAAAAGTAAACATGAAACAGATAAAACCTGTCACTCAACTTGATAATGCCGTAGTGCAAACACAACTTTATACAGCTTTATGTAGTCTGTGGCATTAAAAAAAACCTAACTAGGCCTTGTCTATGGCTATTGGCTATGGCGGACAAATTAACAAAAATTACATCGTCATTTACATTACATTACTTTTTTTTTTTAAGTACAATAATCCCGCTATTTTTGAAATGCGTTCTGAAACTGCCCCCGCGGTTTATGTCACGAAATTGAAGATTGTTAAAACGATAACAAAATTATGTAGATACATAACTTCTTATTTTTCATTAATTTTGTCTTCAAAACATTAAATAAAAAAATTTATTGTACCTACTGTATAAAATAGTTATAATAAACACATTTCAAAGTTTAACAGATAGTTTTATTTGCAATTTTACGGTTATGTGTGCATCCGAACGTGCGTTTCTTTTTGGGCCTACTATGTGTGGAATTTGAAAATCGAACTTCGAATCAAGTTGTTTCTATCTCTCGCTTTTTTCCTATCGAAGTGAAAGTGACAGAACAAAGTGAAGTTCAATTTTTTCGAATGTTGTGAGTAGCCCCAGCACTGCTCACGGCATTTAAAAAAAATAATTAAAAAGCTACTTTGCCTCTCGCTCGCAGCAAAATTGAATTTTGCTCACTGTTTTTAAGCAGCAAAACCTGCTTGTTTGAGCTGCTGAGGTGAAAAATCTATTACGCACTTAAGTAACGTAATGGTAAAAAAAAGGCCCGCGGGTATTATTTTGGATTTACGGTCGATTTTTCTAGCATGTTAGGACACTATTTACGAGCAAGTGTGATGAAAAATGTATTGGATGACATTCTCGTGCGTTACGATAAACCACGTGGTCACTGTCGATTCATACAATTGACCGATATAATTGAAAAAGTTAGTATAGCATCTTGGCTACGGCCGAGCCCCCAGAAGTTTTAGCAAAAGAGAGGCATGGGGGGATGCCATGGAGTAATTCTTTGTGTCGCCCAAGTTAGGCCAGGGAGCATGTGCTCTGGATTAGAGTTACGCGTAGTGTAGTCTGCGTGTAGGCGTAATTATTGTTGTATGTTTTAAGATAGTTTGCAGCGAAATCATCGTCGTAAGTATAGTAGTTCAGGAAATATGAATTGAGCGTCGGTAATCTTAACTAAGAGCTTTATGTTAATTTCAAACAAAAGGTAGGTAATCGTAAAACTGCCCTCGTCTTTCAAACAGCACATGAGTCGAAAGGTTAAGGTTAGATCTGGTAAATCTTAACGCAGAAAAGCAAAGTAGATAACAGACGGCCAAAACATATTTCCTGAACTTTACTATAAGTAACATGTCGCTTTTAGGACAGTGCGTTGATTAAAAAAAACAACGACCCGCGACTTGTCTACGAACGTAGATAAATAAATCATGAACATTATTAACTACGACTTTTTAAATAAACCAGTCTATTTTGGACTCCATTTACTTTTCTTTCTATAGGTGGGTACTGTAAAATATTAATATGTTGCAACGTTGTGCCTGTTAATGTCTTTTGGCTCTATAACTTGAAAGGTCAAATACAAAAACATTTCGTGGCCCAACGAAAACATTAAAATTCTATCAGTTGAGTTCGCTTTGAAATAGTTTTGCATTGACCATACATTTAATAAATATGGTGTCCCAAATGAGGAAGGTGCTTTTGAGTAATCTCATCTTTACAAGCACGATTTTTACCAGAGCACGTTTTCAAAAAAACCACGGTGATATTATGACATAGCTATGGAGTTCAGTTAACGCTGAGAGAAAAGGAATACATATAACTTCTATAGCTCTGACCTCTGTCCTTTACGCTCGCCGTAAAATTAACTGCATAGCCATGTCATAATAACCCCCTCTATGCAATTCATTTTACGGCGAGCGTAAAAGTGCCTAGCTAGCTTATGTAGCTCTGTCCTTTTCTTTCAGCCTAAACTGAAATGCATCTTATGTTATGTCATAATAGGGCCCTTGTTGTCAATCATTAACCGGCGGCGAGCTTGACATGGTCAAAGTTAGCTACCAACTTTGACACAGGCGTTTCAACGACAAAACCTGGGACTAATGTCCACAGATTGTAGGGTATCCAATGTCACATTTTACACGAACAAATTATTAAGGCCCTAAACAAGTTGCATTCGGAGAAGCTGCCTCCGATGCTAGCGGTCCCGGGTTCCATTCCCGGTATAGGCAAATATTTGTGTGATAAGCGCGAGTACCTATTTGTTTCTGAGTCTCGGATGTGTTCTATATATTATTTAAGTATTTATTATTCAATTTAAGTAACTACCTTTTTTCATTGTTGTCTAGGGACTAGGGTCCAGCTCAATTTGTGTAAGATTGTCCCCCGATTATATTTTTTTTACTTTAATTTACAGATGAAAGCTCGTTTTAAATTAGCGCAGAACTCGTTGGCAAATTCAGTGTCGAACCATTCTAAGATCTCGTAGAACGGACGAAAGTCTAGCAAAGTGTTTAGTCTAGCTTATTGCAATCCCGCTTGCTTTACGTTATTTATTGCCTTTTGCCGAACGAGATGTTTATTTGGCAATAAAATCGAAGGCCAATCATTTATTGATGCGGCTGCGGAGCCAGATTGCTGTAAATCAACTTCAACCACCACCAACCAACGTCGCCGTTTGGATTTTAATCATTCGATATAACACGGGAAGTTGGTCAAATTGAACTAACAAGTTATTAGATAAGATTACTTACCCCGTTATTAATTAGAAATATGTATGTTTGTATCTATGTAAACGCTTTATTGCACATAAACAATTACAAGACATGTTTGCATCAATATTGATAATGTACATAGGCGAACTCATCCCACATGGCATCTCTTTCAGTTAACCTTATATTAATAATATTATAAAACTTCAAAATATTCTAAACAAAGTGTCGATTTACATTTCGATATTTGTTAAAATTGATTTTATAGATATTATAACCTTGTATTTGAGTATGTATAAAGTAAATTAAAAAAACAGGATAATCTATAGGAGACTAACTATAAGGTCTAGGCGTATTTGGCGATATGCCCGGCTAGACGCATGTACCTGGGTACCTATTATTTCTTACACCTTATTAGGTGTATTAGGTTTCACCAAACGTATGAGTAATAATATCTAATAACTAATAACGTACGTTTCACCGCATGTTTTTTTTTTGTAGTCACAAGTCTAGCCTAACCTGGCGTTTTTTTCATATGAATAAAATTATTCGTGAAAAACTCGTCATTTTTACACCTTAATTCTGTTTTAAATCTAAACAGCTATATTTAAAAAAGATTAATGTAGGTATCGTAAAATCTTCATGGATTCAGCAGAAATTCGAAGAAATTATACATACAATTTCCCTTGTACCATCAAAAACACAGTTAACTGACCATTTGTGAGTCTTGTCACCTTACAATAAGGCTCAATAGTGATCACTTAACCATGATGCTGTTTGTAGGTACAGACAATGAAAAAATCCCATTTAGAGACAAATACGGCTACGCCGCCAATCGCACATTTTTGGACTGGATTTTATTGCCGACTGTACTTTTTTTTGCACTGTTGTATCTACTCGTCAAGACGATTCTAACAAACCCTAAAACCACGGGTTTATCATGTGTAATTTATGAGTTCCTATAGCCACCCTGAGTCTCCATTATCAGACCAGCTCGATGGTACTATATTATAGTATTGTCATCAGAACTAAAGGCGTATGCAAATTTTCAGCTTCATCGAAAACCGGGAAGTGGGTCAAAAACTTGCAAGATTTGACCCTTACTTACATACATACATACATACATTGCAAGTTAAATAAAAGCTTTTAAATAAAACTAGACTAACAGCGTCGTCAAAAAGCTATGAAAGACTGTTTTAGTATCTTCCCTAAGTCGTAAAAACATAGATTTGTACTTTGTAGACATAACAAGACTAAAATAAACAAGATACACTAAAAGGCCTCAAACCCGATTTTTTATCCAGGTAATTTGCCTTACGATTCGCCGAGATGAACGTTCGATCAAGACTGGTGATAGGCAGGATATGGATATGGATGGAAAAAGCCTTTCCATAAGTGACGTCACATCGCTATAAGAAATAAATTGCGTCAAAGGCTACAATGTTCTATAAAGGCTCAACAATTAAGTCCGTGGCCGTTCTAGCTTTGATATATATAGATTTCCTAAACCGGCTGAAATAATATAAAAATGTATAAGTAATGTATAAGTAATAGAACATGATTTAGTTTGTGGTTTAAACATGCTTACGACGCTGCGTAATTCTACACAATAGTTGCATACTTAATACTTATTTAACGTTTTCGTGCGGTAACGAGGAACAATGTGTACACTGTAATTACTATCAAGTGCCAAACCGCGGTAACGATTAGGCGAGTCGAGCATGCACGAATTACACTTCTTTGTCTATTCTCGACCGAGCCGAGTGTGTGCCCAACTACTCGTACGGACCATGCGAGTGCTTTACGTAAGCAACAGTTTCTCGGGATGCTTAATAATAACGATAACCGCTATTATGCCAGTACTAGGCCAATTTAAAATTATTTTACGTAATGGGTAATGTCGGTCGTCTGCGGGTATCTTTGGACATGAACTACTTAGATTCTTGAAACGTACCTACTAGGTATATGTATAGTTATGCTCACTTAAATTTATATGCTTTATAGGGTTCCGAAGTCAAACTATTAAGATTAACCCTTAACGTTATAGACTCAGAGACTCTTGCTACTAAAAAGCTGTAATTTGTTATAGTTACATAGTTATAACTATTTTTAATAGGTACGCCAAAACGTTGTAAAATATAATGTAGAAATATTGAACTCTAGACTCTAGAGTCTAGAGCTATAAAATCTGAAAAATATATTAAATGGAAGCATATAAACAATGACCAATTTTAAAGGAAAACTATCACGACTAAGTAAAATTTATACGAAAAAGAATCTAAGACTGTACTAAATAAGTAACTTTAAATAGAAAATTCGTTCATACGTACCTACTTGTTGTTTTGAGAGATAGATTTTACAGTTTGCAGTAACGCTAATCACGACTGCTCGAACAAGCCGAACAGAGCAGCGCCGCGTCAAAATCGATCCGTGAATGTCAAAATTGTAATGTTTAAAAGTACTTGGCCCGGTCCGTTGAATTTCCAAATGGACGGAAAGCCAGTGCGACACCCCAATGCACATCCGAATGAAAGTATCGTGAACGTCTCCGCCCCAAGCCAAATGGCGTCTCGTCGTGAATGCGTTCTCTTGCTGCCATTTTCTAATCACTTAATCAGCAAGGATCGGATAAACACGCGTCATTTTGAAAACATAACCCTGTTCGGTACGGCGAGATTTCCTTATGATGTTATTTAATAGTACATTGTGTATTAAGGGTGGTAAAGAAAGAATTACAAACGAGAGTCTGTTAGAAGCCCGAAGCCGTAGGCTGAGGGCTTTAATGACTCGAGCTTTGTATTTCCTTTACCACCCGTGTAACATACAATGTTTTTCATCACAATTGCGAGGAAATGAAATAAAATCAGACAAAAGATCATATTTTTAACTTATTAGCGGCAGACTACATCATTGTCTGTGGCTTACCACAGATAATGTCAAACGTGTTCGGAGTCCGATTCTAGTGACATATGAGATCAATAGTTTATTATGCGAGATTGTTAGGAAATAGTATTCAACTGACATTTCATCTCGAATGAAACTTCATATCGAATGGCACAAGAATTGGGGTCCTGACGTATTGTGATAGTTTGAGTCCACGTATAATATTAAAAAAAAAAGCTATTACGCACTTAAGTAACGTAATGGTAAAAAAAAGGCCCGCGGGTATTATTTTGGATTTACGGTCGATTTTTCTAGCATGTTAGGACACTATTTACGAGCAAGTGTGATGAAAAAATATTATTAGGTATTTTATAGATTTATTATCCATAATTTATATGTTTTCCGCGACAATTTTATCCATTAATGACACAATGTTTTCAAAATGACGGGCGTTTTTCCGATCCTTGTTAATCAGCCTGCTCCGTGATGTAGCGTTGAGGCTTGGCGTGGCGCGCCCGTGAATGTGCTCAAAATATTACGCCCATCCAGTTGTATTACACTCCATCTGTTGCCGAGACAAACGGCACGTCCGTGAATGCCCAGCTTGACGCAGTCAGAACCCTACATTGGTCCGACATGCTCTAGCCCGGTTTTTTTTTTCTCTGAAGATTATTTGACCTTCTTTTGTTGGAGACGAATGGTGTGACATTGGTTTGATGGCCGGTTATAGTGTAGTCTAGTAATCACGCATACGCCTCTCCATCAGAAGCCAGAAAGTTTGACCCCGGCTCTATGTAAAAACAATTGCATGTATGCATTGAAACTTAAATTGTTTTATGGTAGCCAGTAGGGAACCGCATCAAATTCAAATATCAAGATACTACAGACAGAGATTCTAGTCAAAGATTCTCCGAACGATAACAAGTGCTTCAGGTTGTCTCAAATAAACATATGACCACATCGTTACAAACGAAATGTCACACCGTGAAATCCTACAAGAACATAATACATACAAATACAAATAATTCCCGTGGAAGACCAGCTCTGACCTAAAAACCAGTACCTAACATGCTGACTAGGAACCATTTTGCTCCGTCTGACACTGGTTCAGACGTTTTTGGATTTTCATTTTTGTTTGTTCATTTATTTTTTAGATGTAAGCAAATAATCGTTTTTTCTTTCTTTCTTTCATGCTCGCAATCACCAAAACGTAATATACTTCCAAAGCGATTCAAAATTTAAAAGCTCTCAGATATTAATTTTGTAAGTAAGTAGATATAGAGAACACATTGGACTGTCGCCGTTCACATCAATGCACACTTATATGAACATTAGCTAAATGTCATAGACATGAAAATAATTGAAACTGGTACCACTAATATCAACGTATAGTGTAGATAGTGCGTGTGCGTGGAGTGCGTGACAGAGCCGCAGGAAAAGCTATAGTTAACGATACCACTTACATCTATCGTTTAGTTTCTCGTGTTTACCATTACCACCTCATAACTGTACTCAAACCGTAATGACATAGGGTTTTACTGTTCCTAGAATTAATTTACTAAAAATATACAGGAAGATGTACATAACTATAAAATGTTGACCTCCTGATTTAGTTAAGTCGAGTCTACGCTTGTCTGATTTCTATATGAATCATAACGTCTAAACGTATGTAAGTATGTCATGCGTAAAAAGTGGGCGTCGAGTACAAATACTCTCGTAATTGCTTCTAAATGATTGTTAAGGTGGTTTACCGAAGAAATCTATTATCTGTATTAAATAAGTACGTTGTGTAATTATTATTTTTTCTCTTTATCTCGTGTGAGGATAAATAAACCATGACAAATAGTAAAAAAAAGCTGTTACGGATTGCTCAGCGGCCCGATCGCAAAAATCATGGTTATTTAGGAACCCAGGCTCAAATCTGGGTCTGTCCCCTATGTCCGACAAGTCTACAACAATTCTACTACTACAACCTACTTAGATATTCTTAGATTGTATTCATATAAACTTGATACTTTCGATATTCTTACACTTTGTAGGTAGCTAAGGGTAGTTAAGGGTAGGTTTCAGGTTTAAGGCAAAATTAAAACAATGAAATAAATAGGACTCATCGTACCATCTAAGTAGTTCATTTTAATTCAACTACGTATTTTCCACGAGTCCAGTAAGACGGACACTGTGTACACCTATTAGGTGTCTACAAAAGGGTTTTTGCAAAAATTACCATGCCTTTAGAACAGAAACGTCCATGAAACGCTAAGCTTGACTGGTTTCTGAACGCCTCGCATCAAAAAATCTCCCAAAATCCCTAACAATTATTCTCAATGACTGATGCAAGTGAAGTTTTATTGAATAATTGCTCGCAACGTAAGAATGTGACGTGGAGCAGCGGGAGCACTCCGGCGTAATCAGTTCGGCCGAGTTTCACCCGGAGTATTCGTGCTGTTACTTTTACAACGCGCGGGCGCACACGAACAACGCTCTGTTTCCCTAACTCGCATTGTCTCCGCTGTATCACTCTGGAAAACTTTGACTTTCCACTCGCGGTGACACCTTGACGCGAGCATGACACGAGGTTCTTTAGGCTCGCGGCTCACCTATTACAACTTTATCGCCGGATTTGTCTTTTGGTGAATGCTCTTTGCACATTAATTATTAGTCTTTCTTGAATAATACTACATACATTTGCATAAAAAGCAAATAGGCACCTAGTCCATATATAAACCAAAATAAACTCTAGACACGTATAACACAGAAACCAACGCCTATTAATAATACTTAGTCTAGTTTAGTTTAAAAACTAGTTTCATCTTTTTTGCATTTCAACGGCTTTCATTTTTTTCGTCCTCGTAAACCTAACTCAAATTTAAGCGCATTGATGTCTTCACTACATAGTATAAAACAAAGTCGCTTCCCGCTGTCTGTCCCTATGTATGCTTAGATCTTTAAAACTACGCAACGGATTTTGATGCGATTTTTTTTAGTAGATAGAGTGATTCAAGAGGAAGGTTTTTATGTATAATAAATTTTGTTTTATGTACGTGTGTTATATAAAACTCAAATAAACCGAAGCGAAGCGAGGGCGGGTCGCTAGTTATGTATAAAAAAACTAAATCTTGACGAAAAAAACATAACTAGCATGATGAATTTGGAATAACTTAACTCGTGCGTTTTAAAAATATAGTGTTTTGTATCTCAATTGGGCAAACAGACCAATTTGTTTTATAATAACTAAGCTTTCACATATACCCGAAAATGCGAACCTAATGATTAAAGAACATACGTAAAATAATCTAGTTCAAAGGAATCAATCTGGGACACGAGAATATTCGTAGACATAGATTAAACAAATCGGCATCAGCATGTAAATTAGATATGAAACAGTCGCTGCACGCGAAGATTTGGGAGAGATCAAGATAACATTACTATACCGTTGCGGAGATCGCTGCCTGTGCGATGGCCTCACCGTTACTTTGGCGCCAAATCAGCTCACAATACATTGTATACTTTGATTCGGATAATAAGTTTAGAGTCACAATCCGGTTCCGTGAACCTGTCTAGTGTCTACGTAATCTCCCGCCTGGATTAGAAGCTTCCTTATACGGAACGAGATGCATATTATTTCGCATCGGGCGGATCGTTAAGACAGATTGAGGCAATGAATTATACGTATTAAAGCCTCTAACTTCGCGAGTAAGTACACTTCTGTGTTCAATAATTTCCTTTATGTGGACACGTCATTACTACCCACCTATAATACTACACCTATATTATATAAGGTGTCTATGTAAACATTACCTACAGCTATTACTTCCTTATGGTCTTTCCTTTCGCAGTTAGAAGTTTAGAAGTGAATAGTCCCGCGTGTATTCTTATGGATTAATGCATTAATGCATTTCTTATGGTGATGCCTGAAGATGATTTGATTAAAGACTATCATTACATGGCTTGAAAACTGAAAACCTGACAGCAACGGAAAAAGCAAGAAATGCTAAAGCTGAATTACATTATACTCGTACCTTTCTCATCAAACAGTCAATCAAACAAATGATTTATTTAACGTTGCGCTACTGTTTTAGCCTGGGCTACGTACTCAAGCGAAAAAGCATTATTTTATTCATCACTAGCGAGCTAGCGATCCGCCCTCGCTTCGCTTCGGTTTATATGAGTTTTCTGTAACACCAGTACATAAAATAAAAAAATAATATACATATAAACCTTCCTCTTGAATCACTCTATCTTTTAAAAAAAACCGCATCAAAATCCGTTGCGTAGTTTTAAAGATCTAAGCATACATAGGGACAGACAGCGGGAAGCGACTTTGTTTTATACTATGTAGTGATAGTGATAGACACTACAGGTAGGTACAGTCAACAGCATAAATAAGTGATCTTTTATCTACCTTGTCACTTTGACGTCGTGTTTGAAATGTTATACGAAATAGTGAAACGATTGAAAGCGACAAGGTTCAGAAATGATCACTTATTTATGCTGTTGACTGTACTATCATCCCAAGCATACCCAGCTTAGAACGGCGTCACAGTGACATTATAAAACTATTTGTTTGACACTTCTTACGACATGAATCATAATGTCACTGTGACACTGTTCTATGGTGGGTTAGGGTTCCATTAGGCTAATACGAGTAGTATACCTATCGGGCAAAACGAAGTGTAACTTGGACAACCCGCCAGTAAGGAACATAACTAATTCCGATTACAGTAGCGGGTGGGTTTACAGAGAGTGGTAAGCGGAGTGGTATGGGGAGTGCGTCATAGTACCTACTGCTTTATCATGGCTGTATCTCAACCATTCTGAGAGACTGTCTAGTCTGACCATTAAATATGTGTTTGCTATTTATTTTTTTCTCTTACGATAAAGAGAATAAAAACATAAATTAATACATACTCGTACTAACCAAGCTAAACATACAATAAACACCACCATAGTAAGCCCAAGAACCGCTCAACAGTCAGTTTAATTTAAACATTCTCCAGTTAAACTACTTATGCGTATTTATTTGCACAGAACTAAATGTTTAAACGTAGATTTTGTCACAATTATATCTCACATGGTAACTACCATAAGTTTATTTACTAACATAGCTCTCAAGTTTATCGTGAACGGTAGGGATCCAGTCGTGCGATCAGATCTCGTTCTATATCGACTCATGTGCCTTGGGGATGGGAATTAATACGTTCGTTGCCCCGAGCCGGCGTCGCGCCTCGCGCCGTGTTTACGCCGACACCCAACACCGATACCGCTCGCGCTGGCATTCAATTGCACAGCTATTATAATGTCTAATCTAATGGGTGCCTCGTTATCAGCCTGTAAAGACGATTATAATATAACATTTACGATAGACCCATTATACCCAGCAACGAACAACATAGTAATGTAGTCGATTAACTAGCAC
>OZ014443.1:11569866-11930779 GCA_963966035.1 Acleris laterana | reverse complement strand
TCTTGACCTTTCAATGATGAAAGTTTTCGGCGTAAAGGTTTCCATAACGTCCTATAGATACTAACAAAAACATAACCTAACAAAGTTCTACCTATGTTTTAGTCGAGTCAATCTAGGATGATCCCTGTGAAAGCCGTATTTTGTACCTTCAAACATTTACTACAATCGCAAAGAAGGTATATAAAAAGAGGTAATCAATATTTTAAATTATTAAATGTCGTAGGTAGCAAGCGGGTTTGTACGATGTACCTATATGCAGATAGGTAGGTATGGGTAGGTAGGTAAGAAATGCTAAAGAAATAAATGTAGTTAGGTACTTCATACGTGTTTATGATGAGCTGTTACAGGGTTCACTCTAGCTAGACTGACCCGACTCTATAAGTAATAGTTTAAATGCACTCTCATTAGCCAGCTGTGTTTAAGCCTATGCCGGAAAACACTGGTAGACCAGGGTAGAACAGATTTTTTGTAAACAAAAAGTTTTCGTTTCTTTTCTCCTCGCTTAACCAAACACTAGGAAGGCCATGTTGCTCGGAGCAAACTCTAAAAACCAAGTACCTACGTAATAAGTATTTTTTTTCAAAATAACGTCATAGAAGTTGCTATGTTATAAGTACTTATTATCTTTTACTTGTCCCTTTTTCTATTTGTTTCTCGTATCTAGGACTAAATAAAAAATAACAGACCAGACCACGGCCTCTATTGAACACGGTAAATATCAATATCGCTTTCTAAAAATCTGGGACGAAAAATCGATCTGTCAAGTTGTAATCTTCGGAAACATTCATTTTCAACCCAAGCGACGACGCTCTTCCAGGTACTAAAAGTTAAATAACAAAACGAATACTATAAAAATGAACATAATGAAAACCTAAGCTACAGGTGCCGCCGGCAGTGGGGCCGGTGGATAGGGCTACAGCGAGAGGAACTTCCTGACAATTTGCGCTGTGTCGAGGAGTCCCTACCACTGTATGTATTTGGCCCTAGATCCAGCCATCTAGCGAGTCTCGGGGTTGGTCGAGACTTTTCGATATGGGACCGTTCGCCGAAGTGCGAGCAGAGTTCTACGTGGTGATCACCTCGTAAGGCAAGTCAAGGTACTCGCTGAGCTTGTCTTTCTTAGCGTTCAAGACGTTTTCGTCATGCGGGTTGGTGACATCGGTGAACACTGGCGTTGAGATCAACCAGATTGGCGATAATGGTCCTGTCCGCGGTAAAGCTGGGAACAAATTATCCGACGCGGCTGACAGCCGTGACTTATAGGTATCTAGATAATGAATTTACACTAAATTGTGCAAAATATCGAAGGTAAGCCGTGGACATAATCTTGTGCTGATCTTGAGCGTTGAAATATGGCGCGCTGGATGGTTTTGCCAGCCGCACACTTATTAGTCGCGACCATCAGCCGCCTCCGTCAGCCGCGACTGACAAGTGTGTACAGTCGAAGCCTACTTAGGTTCTTAGGTTAAAAGTCTTTAGCGTAAGTTAAATATATAAACTAACTGTTAACTTTCTTGTAAACACTGTATTGTATTGGTTGTTTTGTACCCTTAATCTTGATGCTGGAAGAGCCGGACCTTCTGTCACAAGTATTGCCATACTTACTAGGTCCCAACCCTATCCTTATTGTAAACACACTGATTGTGACCAATAAACGATTTTTATTTTTTTTTCATTTCATAAATCACGACTGAGCCGCGTCCGGTAATTTGTACCCAGCTTAAAGCTTAGTAGGTATAAAGTAGCGTTGGTAGAAATGGGCCGGCGAGATCAATTCTCGTCTCATCTCGTAGGAGACGAACGCCTGCCGCCTCTCGAGTTCATTATAGCCAAATTTCTTCAATAATTCATATCTGTATTGAATTTTATGAATAGAAAAGGTTTAACATTTTTTTCAATTTCGTTTTACCCACATTAGCAACAAAATAATGGAAGTTGAACTATAAAAAAAGAACTACGTAAGTATACAGGGTGTCTTGAAATCAATCGAAGAAATTTTAACCGTAGATAGGGTGGATGATTTGGATCATCTCTACATTGGTAACTTTTTTTTAAGTTAATATTTGACTGAGTTACAGACTGATTTATCCTGACGATGCTCTCAGTGTGCTCCCTTAACTAATTCATTCATAACCCATACACCGGATTGACGGGGGCAAATATGTACCAGTGCTAGTGATTCATTAAATATCGATTAAGTTTATCGACAATTTTTTTCGTGACATATGGATCTTCCATTACTTACAAAATAAAGTTGTAAATACCTTTATCTTCTATATCTAAATGATCAGCTTTCCATGAAGATAAACGATCTTTTTCTTTCGAATCATTTTTAACCGACTTAAAAAACTAAACGGCTCTCAATTCGTCGGAATACTAAAGAATATTGTCGTACTGAATTAATTTGTTATTCAATGTACTTAATTTCAACGGTTGTCAAAAGTGACTCGAGTCCAGAGTCAATGTCAGATACCGGTTGTTTGTATTATAAGAGGTTTGCACATAATTAAAAGTCATTCAAACTAGGCCATTACTTATTTTAATGATGGTCAAAAATTGCTTTATATCGTTGTCGATAAATTTTGTCGATATTGAATCACTAGCACTGCTACATTTTTGACCCCGTCAAACCGGTGTATGACATAACATGTGTCACAACGTAATGTAAATAAGAGCATTTCTAAAAAAGTTTGTACATTTCATTTACGACTCCGATTTGCGAAAAAAATTGCAGGTAGGTAGGGTAAATGAACCGGCGTGAAGTTAGCAGCCTAAAGTTAGCTGCCCATGAAAACCCGACCAATTGAGGAAGTCAGATTATGAACAACCCTTAATCTAAGTCAAAAGTGGTTTTCTAGGTCAGCAACCGCATCACAAACGATAAAACATGAAGCGTTAACAAAAAAACACGCCTGGGACACAAGAACTATGAAAAAATATCACTTTTATAATTAGGCTGCTAACTTCACACATAAATTTAAGGTCAAAAAAAGGTTTTCATATAGTTTTGTATGAAGTAGTAGAGATTACACTTTATAATTGGCATTTTAAGAAACCTCATCAGACGCCCGATCTAACAAGACCAGTTTTGTCAAGATTGAAAGAACAAGGCTACCTATAATATAGGTATACACGTTAGCAGCCTAAGCCAAAAGAAGGTTTTTCATACATTTTTGTATGAAGTAGTAGAGATTACACTTTATAATTGGCATTTTAAGAAACCTCATCAGACGCCCGATCTAACAAGACCAGTTTTGTCAATATTGAAAGAACAAGGCTACCTATAATTTAGGTATACACGTTAGCAGCCTAAGCCTAATGAAGGTTTTTCATACATTTTTGTATGAAATAGCAGAGATTACACTTTATAATTCGCATTTTAAGAAACCTCATCAGACGCCCGATCTAACAAGACCAGTTTTGTCAATATTGAAAGAACAAAGCTACCTATAATTTAGGTATACACGTTAGCAGCCTAAGCCAAAAGAAGGTTTTTCATACATTTTTGTATGAAGTAGCAGAGATTATACTTTTTAATTAGCATTTTAAGAAACCTCATCAGACGCCCAATCTAACAAGACCAGTTTTTTCAATATTGAAAGAACAAGGCTGCCTATAATTTAGGTATACACGTTAGCAGCCTAAGCCTAATGAAGGTTTTTCATATATTTTTGTATGAAGTAGCAGAGATTACACTTTATGATTAGCATTTTAAGAAACCTCATCAGACGCCCGATCTAACAAGACCAGTTTTGTCAATATTGAAAGAACAAGGCTACCTATAATATAGGTATACACGTTAGCAGCCTAAGCCAAAAGAAGGTTTTTCATACATTTTTGTATGAAGTAGCAGAGATTACACTTTTTAATTAGCATTTTAAGAAACCTCATCAGACGCCCGATCTAACAAGACCAGTTTTGTCAATATTGAAAGAACAAGGCTACCTATAATATAGGTATACACGTTAGCAGCCTAAGCCAAAAGAAAGTTTTTCATACATTTTTGTATAAAGTAGTAGAGATTACACTTTATAATGAGCATTTTAAGAAACCTCACCAGACGCCCGATCTATCAAGACCAGTTTTGTCAAAATTGAAAGAACAAGGCTACCTATAATATAGATAAACACGTTAGCAGCCTAAGCCTTATGACGGTTTTTCATACATTTTTGTATGAAGTAGCAGAGATTACACTTTTTAATTAGCATTTTAAGAAACCTCATCAGACGCCCAATCTAACAAGACCAGTTTTGTCAATATTGAAAGAACAAGGCTACCTATAATATAGGTAATAACGTTAGCAGCCTAAGCCTCAAGAAGGTTTTTCATACATTTTTGTATGAAGTAGTAGAGATTACACTTTATAATTGGCATTTTAAGAATCCTCATTACACGCCCGATCTAACAAGACCAGTTTTATTAAAATTGAAAGAACAAGGCTACCTATAATATAGATAAACACGTTAGCAGCCTAAGCCTTATGACGGTTTTTCATACATTTTTGTATGAAGTAGTAAAGATTACACTTTATAATTAGCATTTTAAAAAACCTCATCAGACGCCCGATCTAACAAGACCAGTTTTGTCAATATTGAAAGAACAAGGCTACCTATAATTTAGGTATACACGTTAGCAGCCTAAGCCAAAAGAAGGTTTTTCATATATTTTTATATGAAAGAGTAGAGATAATACTTTATAATTAGCATTTTAAGAATTCTTATTACACGCCCGATCTAACAAGACCAGTTTCATTAAAATTGAAAGATCAAGGCTACCTATAATATAGATAAACACGTTAGCAGCCTAAGCCTTATGACGGTTTTTCATACATTTTTGTATGAAGTAGTAAAGATTACACTTTATAATTAGCATTTTAAGAAACCTCATCAGACGCCCAATCTAACAAGACCAGTTTTGTCAATATTGAAAGAACAAGGCTACCTATAATATAGGTAATAACGTTAGCAGCCTAAGCCAAAAGAAGGTTTTTCATACATTTTTGTATGAAGTACTAGAGATTACACTTTATGATTAGCATTTTAAGAATCCTCATCACACGCCCGATCTAACAAGACCAGTTTTGTCAATATTGAAAGAACAAGGCTACCTATAAGTTAGGTATACACGTTAGCAGCCTAAGCCTTAAGAAGGTTTTTCATATATTATTATATGAAGTAGTAGAGATTACACTTTATAATTAGCATTTTAAGAATCCTCATCAGACGCCTGATCTAACAAGACCAGTTTTATTAAAATTGAAAGAACAAGGCTACCTATAGGCTTTAGCAGTGATCGAAGGAGTAAAGAAATTTCGCCATTACCTGCATGGTAAGAAATTTACGATTATAACTGATTGCAAAGCATTCCAGCTAACATTGAATAAAAAAGATTTGGCAATGTCAACAAGAGTTGCACGTTGGGTTATGTTACTCCAAGACTACGACTTTGAAGTTAAACATCGTGAAGGATCAAAAATGAAACACGCTGATGCATTAAGCAGGAATCCGCCGAGTATGATGACATTGATCATAACATCGAGTTTACACGACGACATACGACGGGCTCAAGAAACTGACGACGGGTTAAGAGCAATCATAGAAACACTTAAAAATGGACCTTATAAGGACTTTACTTTGAATCAAGGCTTACTTTACAAGGGACCCGATCAATGTTTAATCATTCCTCAGAAGATGGAAATGGAGATAATTAAGAGGGCTCATGAAAACGGCCATTTTGGTAAAAAGAAAACAATGGAGTTGGTTAGTAAAGATTTTTAGATATCCAACTTGGCAAAGAATGTCGACGACTACATAGCAACGTGTGTACCATGCCTGCTAGCTAACAGGAAGCTTGGGAAACAGGAGGGTTTCCTGCAGCCTATAGAAAAAGGTGATACACCGCTGCATACGCTCCATTTAGACCACGTAGGACCATTGACGGCTACGCAGAAACAATACAATTATATATTAACAATGGTTGACGCGTTCACGAAGTTCGTGTGGCTATTTCCGACGAAGACGACATCTACAAGAGAGACGCTGAATAAACTGGAAGTCCATCAACACACTTTTGGTAACCCAGAGAGGATCATCACAGACAGAGGTACTGCCTTTACAAGTAACGAGTTTAAGAAATACTGCGAAGACGAAGGAATATAGCTTATACACATAACTACAGGGATACCAAGAGGAAACGGTCGTGGAAAGAATACACAGAACCATAATACCAGTTTTAACGAAGCTATGCTTAGAAAACTCAACACGGTGGTATAGACATGTGGGAAGAGTTCAGACAGCACTTAATAGCACATTTCAACGCAGCATAAATACTACGCCTTTCGAGTTGCTAGTAGGAAAGAAAATGAGAATGAAAGAAGATATGGAAATCTATCAACTACTACAACAAGAAGAGAGAGACAGCTACACTCAAAATAGAGACGAGCTTAGGGAACGGGCTAAACAGCAGATATTGCAAGTACAAGAAGAGAATATGCGCACACATAACAAGAAACGCAAAGAGAGCCGAAAATACAAAGAAGGAGACCTGGTGGCGATACGGCGCACTCAATTCGGCCCTGGTCTGAAATTGAAACCCAAATACCTAGGACCCTATGTTATTACCAAGGTAAAAAGAAATGACCGGTATGACGTCGAAAAAGTAGGTAACTACACTGATGGACCAAAGAAGACTAGCACCGCGGCTGACTATAATTATGAAGCAGTGGCTTACTGATTAGGTAACTTTTTTAATTTTTAATTTTATTTTTCTTTTACCTCAGTGGTGCTTGTCTAATATGAATGGTGAAGTATGAATGTCGCGATTCTGGACTCTTAAATATTGCCACATTCATGTTACAAGACTTACAAGCAAAAGCAGCATTTTGTTTGTTTTAAGTGCTTTTGAATTTTTGATGGGTACATGTTTTGTTTTAGCACTGATAATCATAGAACAAGAGGTTTGTTTTAAGGTTAAGAATAAAAGATGATGTTTAGTTATACATAGTTTAACATATATATTTTTTTAAATACAGTTTGTGTCAAGTTTGTAATGTTACGCATGTTACAGTTTGTGAGTACATAGAAGTACTTACCATATAGTTAAATACTGTATATTTTTTATGGTCGAGTTACTATACGTTATACTTACCTGGTGAATGTTAACTATAATCTAAAACTATTTTTTTTACGTAGGTTCCGCAGCCTTGCATTGTAATGTTAAAGTTGTCTAATTATTGTCTTACTCTCCGTTAATAGTAATCAAAGTAGTCACTCACGTTAATCTTAAACGAAGGTCTTATGTCTGCGCATTAAAATTCAATATTGTTTGTAGCGTTGTATAGTGTCAGTAGTGGGTGTCTGAGGGCAGACATAGGATCAGGACGGCCGAACCTGTAGAACGGAACGCAACCGAGTGACAGAGATAGGGAGTGTGCGAGCGGGACAGAGGTAGAATGGCGGTAACCACGATCTGTGCGGCATGTGCTCGTGTAACTTATATTAAAATAAAGTTATTAATTTGTTAATTTGCGTTTCCTTCCTTTGCCAATATCCCACATTTATTTAGTCATAATATGATAAAACCGACTCAAATCGCGGATAGGTTAGGGTTTTTTTTTTATAAAAGAGCGGAAATGCTTGTTATTAAATGAATATTACGTCATTAGTGTCGTTACGTATAAAGTATGGTTAAACAATTATATGCGCATCAAATTTATGCGCGTTACACAATATGCTCTTAAAGTTTATGATTAAAAACTTTATGCGCATAAATGTATGACAATTTACAGTTCTGCGCAATAATGAGTATGACGAATCCTTGTATGCCCATCAAAAATATGACTTTAAACTTTATGCAACCCGACCCCTACCCGTTCTTTCAATATTGACAAAACTGGTCTTGTTAGATCGGGCGTCTGATAATGTTTCTTAAAATGCTAATCATAAAGTGTAATCTCTAGTACTTCATACAAAAATGTATGAAAAACCTTCATGAGGCTTAGGCTGCTAACGTGTTTATCTATATTATAGGTAGCCTTGTTCTTTCAATTTTAATAAAACTGGTTTTGTTAGATCGGGCGTGTAATGAGGATTCTTAAAATGCCAATTATAAAGTGTAATCTCTACTACTTCATACAAAAATGTATGAAAAACCTTCATGAGGCTAAGGCTGCTAACGTGTATACCTATATTATAGGTAGCCTTGTTCTTTCAATATTGACAAAACTGGTCTTGTTAGATCGGGCGTCTGATGAGGTTTCTTAAAATGCTAATTATAAAGTGTAATCTCTACTACTTCATACAAAAATGTATGAAAAACCTTCATGAGGCTTAGGCTGCTAACGTGTATACCTATATTATAGGTAGCCTTGTTCTTTCAATATTGACAAAACTGGTCTTGTTAGATCGGGCGTCTGATGAGGTTTCTTAAAATGCTAATTATAAAGTGTAATCTCTGCTACTTCATACAAAAATATATGAAAAACCTTCATTAGGCTTAGGCTGCTAACGTGTATACCTAATTTATAGGTAGCCTTGTTCTTTCAATATTGACAAAACTGGTCTTGTTAGATCGGGCGTGTAATGAGGATTCTTGAAATGCCAATTATAAAGTGTAATCTCTACTACTTCATACAAAAATGTATGAAAAACCTTCTTTTGGCTTAGGCTGCTAACGTGTATACCTATATTATAGGTAGCCTTGTTCTTTCAATATTGACAAAACTGGTCTTGTTAGATCGGGCGTCTGACGAGGTTTCATAAAATGCTAATCATAAAGTGTAATCTCTACTACTTCATACAAAAATGTATGAAAAACCTTCATGAGGCTTAGGCTGCTAACGTGTTTATCTATATTATAGGTAGCCTTGTTCTTTCAATTTTAATAAAATTGGTCTTGTTAGATCGGGCGTGTAATGAGAATTCACAAATGCCAATTATAAAGTGTAATCTCTACTACTTCATACAAAAATGTATGAAAAACCTTCATAAGGCTTAGGCTGCTAACGTGTATACCTAACTTATAGGTAGCCTTGTTCTTTCAATTTTGACAAAACTGGTCTTGATAGATCGGGCGTCTGGTGAGGTTTCTTAAAATGCTCATTATAAAGTGTAATCTCTACTACTTTATACAAAAATGTATGAAAAACCTTCTTTTGGCTTAGGCTGCTAACGTGTATACCTATATTATAGGTAGCCTTGTTCTTTCAATATTGACAAAACTGGTCTTGTTAGATCGGGCGTCTGATGAGGTTTTTTAAAATGCTAATTAAAAAGTGTAATCTCTGCTACTTCATACAAAAATATATGAAAAACCTTCTTTTGGCTTAGGCTGCTAACGTGTATACCTATATTATAGGTAGCCTTGTTCTTTCAATATTGACAAAACTGGTCTTGTTAGATCGGGCGTCTGACGAGGTTTCATAAAATGCTAATCATAAAGTGTAATCTCTACTACTTCATACAAAAATGTATGAAAAACCTTCATGAGGCTTAGGCTGCTAACGTGTTTATCTATATTATAGGTAGCTTTGTTCCTTCAATTTTAATAAAACTGGTCTTGTTAGATCGGGCGTGTAGTGAGAATTCTTAAAATGCCAATTATAAAGTGTAATCTCTACTACTTCATACAAAAATGTATGAAAAACCTTCATAAGGCTTAGGCTGCTAACGTGTATACCTAACTTAAAGGTAGCCTTGTTCTTTCAATTTTGACAAAACTGGTCTTGATAGATCGGGCGTCTGGTGAGGTTTCTTAAAATGCTCATTATAAAGTGTAATCTCTGCTACTTCATACAAAAATATATGAAAAACCTTCATTAGGCTTAGGCTGCTAACGTGTATACCTAAATTATAGGTAGCTTTGTTCTTTCAATATTGACAAAACTGGTCTTGTTAGATCGGGCGTCTGATGAGGTTTCTTAAAATGCGAATTATAAAGTGTAATCTCTGCTATTTCATACAAAAATGTATGAAAAACCTTCATTAGGCTTAGGCTGCTAACGTGTATACCTAAATTATAGGTAGCCTTGTTCTTTCAATATTGACAAAACTGGTCTTGTTAGATCGGGCGTCTGACGAGGTTTCATAAAATGCTAATCATAAAGTGTAATCTCTACTACTTCATACAAAAATGTATGAAAAACCTTCATGAGGCTTAGGCTGCTAACGTGTTTATCTATATTATAGGTAGCCTTGTACTTTCAATTTTAATAAAATTGGCCTTGTTAGATCGGGCGTGTAATGAGAATTCACAAATGCTAATTATAAAGTGTAATCTCTACTACTTCATACAAAACTGTATGAAAAACCTTCATAAGGCTTAGGCTGCTAACGTGTTTATCTATATTATAGGTAGCCTTGTTCCTTCAATTTTAATAAAACTGGTCTTGTTAGATCGGGCGTGTAATGAGAATTCTTAAAATGCCAATTATAAAGTGTAATCTCTACTACTTCATACAAAAATGTATGAAAAACCTTCATAAGGCTTAGGCTGCTAACGTGTATACCTAACTTATAGGTAGCCTTGTTCTTTAAATTTTGACAAAACTGGTCTTGATAGATCGGGCGTCTGGTGAGGTTTCTTAAAATGCTCATTATAAAGTGTAATCTCTGCTACTTCATACAAAAATATTTGAAAAACCTTCATTAGGCTTAGGCTGCTAACGTGTATACCTAAATTATAGGTAGCCTTGTTCTTTCAATATTGACAAAATTGGACTTGTTAGATCGGGCGTGTAATGAGGATTCTTAAAATGCCAATTATAAAGTGTAATCTCTACTACTTCATACAAAAATGTATGAAAAACCTTCTTTTGGCTTAGGCTGCTAACGTGTATACCTATATTATAGGTAGCCTTGTTCTTTCAATATTGACAAAACTGGTCTTGTTAGATCGGGCGTCTGACGAGGTTTCATAAAATGCTAATCATAAAGTGTAATCTCTACTACTTCATACAAAAATGTTTGAAAAACCTTCATGAGGCTTAGGCTGCTAACGTGTTTATCTATATTATAGGTAGCCTTGATCTTTCAATTTTAATAAAATTGGTCTTGTTAGATCGGGCGTGTAATGAGAATTCACAAATGCCAATTATAAAGTGTAATCTCTACTACTTCATACAAAAATGTATGAAAAACCTTCATAAGGCTTAGGCTGCTAACGTGTATACCTAACTTATACGAGTAGGTAGCCTTGTTCTTTCAATTTTGACAAAACTGGTCTTGTTAGATCGGGCGTCTGACGAGGTTTCATAAAATGCTAATCATAAAGTGTAATCTCTACTACTTCATACAAAAATGTATGAAAAACCTTCATGAGGCTTAGGCTGCTAACGTGTTTATCTATATTATAGGTAGCCTTGTTCTTTCAATTTTAATAAAATTGGCCTTGTTAGATCGGGCGTGTAATGAGAATTCACAAATGCTAATTATAAAGTGTAATCTCTACTACTTCATACAAAAATGTATGAAAAACCTTCATAAGGCTTAGGCTGCTAACGTGTTTATCTATATTATAGGTAGCCTTGTTCCTTCAATTTTAATAAAACTGGTCTTGTTAGATCGGGCGTGTAATGAGAATTCTTAAAATGCCAATTATAAAGTGTAATCTCTACTACTTCATACAAAAATGTATGAAAAACCTTCATAAGGCTTAGGCTGCTAACGTGTATACCTAACTTATAGGTAGCCTTGTTCTTTAAATTTTGACAAAACTGGTCTTGATAGATCGGGCGTCTGGTGAGGTTTCTTAAAATGCTCATTATAAAGTGTAATCTCTGCTACTTCATACAAAAATATATGAAAAACCTTCATTAGGCTTAGGCTGCTAACGTGTATACCTAAATTATAGGTAGCCTTGTTCTTTCAATATTGACAAAATTGGACTTGTTAGATCGGGCGTGTAATGAGGATTCTTAAAATGCCAATTATAAAGTGTAATCTCTACTACTTCATACAAAAATGTATGAAAAACCTTCTTTTGGCTTAGGCTGCTAACGTGTATACCTATATTATAGGTAGCCTTGTTCTTTCAATATTGACAAAACTGGTCTTGTTAGATCGGGCGTCTGACGAGGTTTCATAAAATGCTAATCATAAAGTGTAATCTCTACTACTTCATACAAAAATGTTTGAAAAACCTTCATGAGGCTTAGGCTGCTAACGTGTTTATCTATATTATAGGTAGCCTTGATCTTTCAATTTTAATAAAATTGGTCTTGTTAGATCGGGCGTGTAATGAGAATTCACAAATGCCAATTATAAAGTGTAATCTCTACTACTTCATACAAAAATGTATGAAAAACCTTCATAAGGCTTAGGCTGCTAACGTGTATACCTAACTTATACGAGTAGGTAGCCTTGTTCTTTCAATTTTGACAAAACTGGTCTTGATAGATCGGGCGTCTGGTGAGGTTTCTTAAAATGCTCATTATAAAGTGTAATCTCTACTACTTTATACAAAAATGTATGAAAAAACTTATTTTGGCTTAGGCTGCTAACGTGTATACCTATATTATAGGTAGCCTTGTTCTTTCAATATTGACAAAACTGGTCTTGTTAGATCGGGCGTCTGATGAGGTTTCTTAAAATGCTAATTAAAAAGTGTAATCTCTGCTACTTCATACAAAAATGTATGAAAAACCTTCTTTTGGCTTAGGCTGCTAACGTGTATACCTATATTATAGGTAGCCTTGTTCTTTCAATATTGACAAAACTGGTCTTGTTAGATCGGGCGTCTGATGAGGTTTTTTAAAATGCTAATTATAAAGTGTAATCTTTACTACTTCATACAAAAATGTATGAAAAACCGTCATAAGGCTTAGGCTGCTAACGTGTTTATCTATATTATAGGTAGCCTTGTTCTTTCAATTTTAATAAAACTGGTCTTGTTAGATCGGGCGTGTAATGAGGATTCTTAAAATGCCAATTATAAAGTTAAATCTCTACTACTTCATACAAAAATGTATGAAAAACCTTCATGAGGCTTAGGCTGCTAACGTTATTACCTATATTATAGGTAGCCTTGTTCTTTCAATATTGACAAAACTGGTCTTGTTAGATCGGGCGTCTGATGAGGTTTCTTAAAATGCTAATTAAAAAGTGTAATCTCTGCTACTTCATACAAAAATGTATGAAAAACCTTCTTTTGGCTTAGGCTGCTAACGTGTATACCTATATTATAGGTAGCCTTGTTCTTTCAATTTTAATAAAACTGGTCTTGTTAGATCGGGCGTGTAATGAGAATTCTTAAAATGCTAATTGTAAAGTATTATCTCTACTCTTTCATATAAAAATATATGAAAAACCTTCTTTTGGCTTAGGCTGCTTACGTGTATACCTAAATTATAGGTAGCCTTGTTCTTTCAATATTGACAAAACTGGTCTTGTTAGATCGGGCGTCTGATGAGGTTTCTTAAAATGCTAATTAAAAACTGTAATCTCTGCTACTTCATACAAAAATAATATATGATAAACCTTCGTTTGGCTTAGGCTGCTAACGTGTATACCTATATTATAGGTAGCCTTGTTCTTTCAATATTGACAAAACTGGTCTTGTTAGATCGGGCGTCTGATGAGGTTTCTTAAAATGCTAATCATAAAGTGTAATCTCTGCTACTTCATACAAAAATATATGAAAAACCTTCATTAGGCTTAGGCTGCTAACGTGTATACCTAAATTATAGGCAGCCTTGTTCTTTCAATATTGAAAAAACTGGTCTTGTTAGATTGGGCGTCTGATGAGGTTTCTTAAAATGCTAATTAAAAAGTGTAATCTCTGCTACTTCATACAAAAATGTATGAAAAACCTTCTTTTGGCTTAGGCTGCTAACGTGTATACCTAAATTATAGGTAGCTTTGTTCTTTCAATATTGACAAAACTGGTCTTGTTAGATCGGGCGTCTGATGAGGTTTCTTAAAATGCGAATTATAAAGTGTAATCTCTGCTATTTCATACAAAAATGTATGAAAAACCTTCATTAGGCTTAGGCTGCTAACGTGTATACCTAAATTATAGGTAGCCTTGTTCTTTCAATATTGACAAAACTGGTCTTGTTAGATCGGGCGTCTGATGAGGTTTCTTAAAATGCCAATTATAAAGTGTAATCTCTACTACTTCATACAAAAATGTATGAAAAACCTTCTTTTGGCTTAGGCTGCTAACGTGTATACCTATATTATAGGTAGCCTTGTTCTTTCAATCTTGACAAAACTGGTCTTGTTAGATCGGGCGTCTGATGAGGTTTCTTAAAATGCCAATTATAAAGTGTAATCTCTACTACTTCATACAAAACTATATGAAAACCTTTTTTTGACCTTAAATTTATGTGTGAAGTTAGCAGCCTAATTATAAAAGTGATATTTTTTCATAGTTCTTGTGTCCCAGGCGTGTTTTTTTGTTAACGCTTCATGTTTTATCGTTTGTGATGCGGTTGCTGACCTAGAAAACCACTTTTGACTTAGATTAAGGGTTGTTCATAATCTGACTTCCTCAATTGGTCGGGTTTTCATGGGCAGCTAACTTTAGGCTGCTAACTTCACGCGCCGGTGGTAAATGATACTGAGCCTAAATAACATAGTCTCCCAAAATGTCCCAATTAATTTGTATGGAAACTTCCTTTTTTGTTACCACGAACGGAAGAATTTTGGTAACAAAAAAGGAAGTTTCCATACAAATTAATTGGGACATTTTGGGAGACTATGTTATTTAGGCTCAGTATCATTTACCCTACCTACCTGCAATTTTTTTCGCAAATCGGAGTCGTAAATGAAATGTACAAACTTTTTTAGAAATGCTCATAAACAAGTTGTTCCATATCAACAAACTTTCTAATCACGGTCAAAAGCTCCACGGTGTTTAGAAAACTGAAAATAGACTGAAACTGAACTATAATATGAATGAAAAGATGATCTCTGATAAGGGCTATTATGTGAAATAATTTTAAAATGAAACGTACGATTACGGTGTTTACTCACACTCTTGCCACACTCGCACAGGTAAAATAGCACTTGTACTCGTAGGTACATTAAAGTTATTTTATTAGATCATGAATCATGGATTTATTTCATTGATTTCTACCACCATCAGGGATAACTATGAATACAACACACAATAATTAAAACGAATCAATAAGTTGTTATTGTCCTTTGACAGTTCAGCATAGTATTTTTTTAAATCTTGTACCATTGAATACTCTTTATGAAAAGAGGTTTAGGTTTAGGTTTTGTAAAAGTAAAATCGTCTCTACACGTTACGTTTTATAAGATTTACATTTAAAGCTGGCATCATACATGTTGTTGAAAGATATTCGTATCCTAGAAGAAAGAGAAAAACGTAGGACAGCTTCGTCAGAAGAGGTCGACGTGGTGACTACCAGTATTCTTAATTATGTACCACAACAACCATCATTTAATGGTGGTTATTTCGTTGGGAATAATAGCTTTATTATACATAAGTTTTGGGTAAATATTGGATCATGTTACCAAAGAACAATGCCAGGTCCTGACTAATAAATAAATAAATAATAAATAATAAACCACTTTAAAAAAAAGCCCGCGGGTATTAAGGATATTGATAATTATGATCTTTGTGTACGAGATTTAAATTCAGTATTTTATTACTTACACATTTAGGGAACTTATACGAAAAATATTTATAAAAATTATGTATGGAAACGTAACGTCGTGTCGAGACGTAACAAACAAAAATAGTCTTTAAATGTTGCTTACTAACAAAACTCATACTGAGGTTTTATTATATCACTAGCTTCTGCCCGCGACTTAGTCCGCGTAGATTTCGATTATCGTTATTCCTTCGGGAACTTTTAAATTTTCTGTTATAAAAAGTAGCATATGTGTTAATCCATTGTATAAGCTATCTCCATTCCAAATTAGATCCAAATCGCTCCAGCCGTTTTTACGTGAAAGAGAAACAAACATCCATCCATAGGTACTTACAAACTTTCAGGTTTATAATAATATTAGTAGAATAAAGTCACAAAATTAATTTTGAAATGGAAAAAAATAAACTATGATTTGCTACTCGTAATACAAGAAAATAAGTATAAAAATGTATGTTCTGGATCTTAGCACTTTAACTGCCGCCAATTCCCTAGGTGAGTCTATTTTGTATGAAAATTAGAGCTCTTGGCAATTAAAGTGTTAAGTACCCGAAACCGATGTGAATGCATCATGACGATGTATGAATGTGGAAGAAGCGAAAGAGATTTGTTAGGATCGTAACAGGTGGAAATGAGTGGTCTCTGCTTACACCTCTGGGAAACAGGCGTGATTTAATGTTTGGATGTATGTATGTATTTTCTGGAACTGGTCTACACCCCACGGGCAGTTTTACACGTCAAATTCTATCAGCGCTTCAATAGGAGACCACAGTGAAGAAGACATCAACGTCGTAGTAAAATCTTTGAAGTAATTGGGATACACCAAATAGAATAACAGCTTTCTTTTACATTTTTATTCGAAATAATAATCTCTACTAAATATCAAATTTGAAGCAATAATGTGAAGATATTTAAGACATTTGGTATTTACTATTTATTTACAGCTGTGAGCTAACAAGCTCGAATCATGTTAGAATTCGTTTTCGTGGTATTATTATACATTATTACTTAACTAGCGACCCGCTCTCGCTTCGCTACGATTTATAGGAGTTTTTTGTAGCACGCGTACATAAACCAGTAGGTATTTATTATTCATATAATCCTTCCTCTTCAATCACTCTATGTACTGCTGAAAATTGCATTAAAATCCGTTGCGTAGTTTAAAATACCTAAGCGAACAGACAACGGGAGCGACTTTGTTTAAAACTATGTAAAGATAAGGAAGATAGATAAAGATACCAACAACCGTTAATCTGTTTAATGATACAGAACATACCTTCCAGTGGGACGCTCCAATTATTTAGGTATTTTTGTTCGTTTTGAGTAAAAATTGGATCATGCTGCCAATTTCACTCCAAGCTGCAATTTAATATGTAAAACGGTTTTAATGAACCTTTTTCGAACAATGACTCGGTTGTGGTGTCATGTCTTTGACAAGTATCACGTATTGACGTAAGAGGAAAAAATATTAAATTTTTCGATCGGTGGTAGGTATCAGGTGGGTTCTTATTTATAGTTTTAATAATTGATTCGTACTACTGGACGAGTACGAGTAGCACTATATTATGAATGAAAATAATTTGATCTTGAACAATTTATAGGTACTTAACATGCCTAACCGACATTACAATGATAGAGAGTACGGTCACAATATGATATCATGTTATGAAGCGGCTGGCGGGAATGCGGCGGCAGCCCGTCGACTGTATATTCGAAGGGGTTTCGTTGAGGAGAACCGAACACCAAGCGCCCCAACTTTCACGGCAGTCGCGGAGCGAGTTCGGGAGTCGGGGTTGTACAGAGTACAAAGTGCCGACGCCGGTAGACCTAGTTCCCATACCCAAGGTAACGTTATTTTTATAATAGCTAAAATATTTTTTAATTTTGAATACCTATCTCGTTGTGAGAAAAGCAAAGACGGACACATGGACACAATATAAACAAACCAGTAAAACATTTGAACATTGAACGGCTTGTGCGTATGTAGTGCGCTTTAGGGTGAAGACACATCTATCAGCACCGATTCGCATTTTGTCTATATAAAATATCTTGTTTATATGCTATCATGATTGTGTTGGTAGCTAAACGGGATTACCATAACTGCCAATGAGAATTTAAAAAAAAACTCCATAGTAATTGTCGAAGAACGAGTGAGAGAGAAGTACCAACAAACCTGCAGCTTATTTTAAGAGTTATCGCACTGTAGTTAAAAACCTTCCTTCTTCCTTATGTTCAAACAGGGATAACCTAGTCCATACCTACTAAGATTATAGTTTTTTTTTTTATGGCATAGAGAAGACAAACGCCCCGTGTGGTTGCCGGGTTAGAATAGTGCCACTCCATATCTTCCCGTGGATGTCGTAAGAGACGGCTAAGGGAATAAAGGCGTATGGTACTGTTAGGCGATGGGCTTGCAACCTGTCACTAATACACTGGTAAACATCTTAGCCTAAGTGTGCAAAATGTGCCTACTGAATTATCAACAACTTTTTAGAGTTGTTGGTAATTCTGTAGCCCTGCCTACCCCACACTGGGAATAAAGGCGTGAGTTTATGTATGTATGTGTAGAAGACAAACGAGCACACAGGCCACCTGATGGTAAGTGGAAACTGTGACCCATTAGACATTCGCATTCACAAGACTGCAATGCAATCCTAAGACTGCAAACGCGTTGCCATCCCTGAGGACTAAGATGGAATGCCTCTATGCTAGTCATTTCACCGGCTGTCTTATCCCCAAACCGGAACACAACAATGCGAACACTGCTGGTTGGCGGTAGGTTAATGGATAAGCTGGTGGTAGCGATCCGGACGGACCCTGCACAAGGTCCTACCACCCGCAATGTCAATTAAGTATACGTTACGTAGTAGTTATACGTTATACGTTAGTAGGTATACGTTAGTAGGTATACGTAGTAGGTATACGTAGTAGTTATACGTTCCTTACACCATGCTGTTAAATTGAAAATGTACGCGCAAAAATATGTTTTGTTCGCACTGACGGGACTACTTAAACTCAGCGCTTGCCCAACTAACAATTTAACGTCGTTCAAAAGTTTAGCAAACGTTATCTTAATACCTTTGATCGTAATAGCTAAGTCATACTAATGTTTTAATAACGTTTACTAAACGCGAAAATGGCCCCAGTTATACGACCTACTTTGTCGTATAATGGTCATACAGAAGTCACAAGCAGTCTTCGTTAACGTCATTCAAAAGTCATATAAACGTTATGGAATTACCACTTTTGTTGTATTGTGGTCGTACAGGTGTTTTTGAATGACTAAAACGTTTTATTTGAGTCAAGGAACACAACACCTGTAAGACTTCTTATTCATTTTTCTTGTCAGTGGCACTTTGTGATTGTGTTTCGAGATTTGAGTGCAAAATAAATAGTTACAAGGAAATAAAAGGGGAATGTTATTTAACTTTCATATTTTACTAACTTTATCTGTCTCTTATGCCGTTTAGTTCGACTGGGAATTGAAGTTTTATGATAATTTACCTATGTAAATACTATTCAGATTTTCATGCCCCCTCGTAATTTTGTGTTTAAATCATTATATTTTTATCAATAAAAATATGTTTGTATTTAAAAATGTAGGAAATTGTTGCTTTTGTCGTACACTTATCTCTTTACGACGTTGTAAAAACATAAAGTCATATTAAGGTTATTTTAAAACCATGCAATACGCCATGACAGCTAGCTATTAGGGTAGGTAGGGTTTTTTGATAACAGGAAATCCCTATTAACTTTCCTTTTGAAAGTTCCACTACGTTTTAGTTTTCTCCACGTATTTTTTGCTTCCATTTTTCGTAGTTTCTATACAGCGTTCCGTAAAATAATGGCGGCCTAGACGTTTTAAAGTCAAAACCTGACTAAAGTGCGACTACAGGTTAGATTAAAGTCAGGAAATGACATTAAACGGCCATCATGCAAATAAACGTTATATTTAAGTTTTAAATAAACAACTAAGTCATTTAAGAGTCGCTTATTAACCGCAGAAAAACAAGATAGTGGTTGTTTTATAAACGTCAATGTAAAAACGTCTATACAATGCTACGTTATATAAATGTCATATAAAGGTTTTTCAAACACCTAATTTGGTCAGTTCAAATCGTTTAATGGACTATAACGTTAGTATGACAATTGCGTTGTCGTACAAACGTTTAAGCTAAGACTGTAATAAAACGTCGTATAGTTTAGTCTTACCGACGTTGCTAAGACCAGTGTATTATGACATATTCGTCGCACGACTAATAGGTTTAATTAAAGACGTCTATAGGACCTAGTAGTCATCTCATTACCATTATAAGACTGCTATCCAACTTTATGTCGTACAAGTCAAGACTTATGCGACGTTTTTGTTTGTTGGGTGGACATTCACTCGTTTGTCCGTCCGACCCTCGTTGTTGAGAGAATCACTACCCAGGTATCCATCCATATTATCTCTACTATCTTCCGCCGTGTCTCCTTATAAATACCAACCCTAACATGGGATCCCTCTAAGCTAACAATCCGGACAAACACTGAATCCACCGTCACTAATTACGCTTTTTATAGTATGTATTTAAATACATAAGTACAATAAAAAAAAAAACCAAACTAAGAGTGAAATCACCACTAGTTTAGGAGAAAATAATCGATATCGTCATTCAATTTTGCTCCGAAAATTCTGTTGTTTGGACGTTGGGTTTTCATGATCCATAGGAATAGCAATTAACAATATTGCGTTTATTGCTCGCAAAGTTTTTCGGGTTAAGAAGTATCCATGTCGTCCCGTCGATGTCGTAAAAGCCGACTAAGGGAATAAAGGTTGGTAGAACTGTTATGCGATGGGCTTGCAACCTGTCACTAATGGTGCACTTGTAAATATGTTAGCCTTAGTGTGCAAAATGTGGTCATCAACAAGGTTTTTAGAATTATTGGAAATTCTGTAGCTCTTCCTACCCCACTCTGGGCATGGAGGCGTGGGTTTATGTATGAATGTAAGTACCCTATGTTGTTTCCCCGGACTTAAGGAATCTCCATACGAAATTTCATCGAAATTGGTTCAGCGGTTTAACCGTGAAAGCGTAACAGACTAACAGACAGTTACTTTCGCATTTTTAATATACACCCCGGAAACGGAACCAATCGTGCCCGTCTGTCCGTGTGTCAGTACGTATTTTTAAATGTTGTCAGATATTTGCTATCGGCCAAAATACCTAAAATTACGAAACGGAACCCTAGCAATTTCTTCTGTCTGTCTGTCTGTATGCCTGCCTTGCCTATCCAAATGTTTATCAGGTATTTGCCACCGGCATTGAGGGAACTCCTCAAATACTATAGGCATACATTATAGCGATTTTAGTATTGTATCAGACCACTTTAGTTAAAAGTGGAACTGATGATGAAGACCACAGATGGCGAACGGAACTCCCCAGTGGTAACTATTTAAGGGCGGTGATAAGATATCTCGATCATGATTGTTGAGTGACAATGACGAAGCACATAAATTTAAGTGATTTAATATGATGGCTGGTGGGCGTGCGACGGATGGATAAAAGCTCAATATCTCAAAAACGGCTAAACTGATTTTGATAAAACATGTCTAAGAACCACCGCCAAAAAGCCTGATTTTAAATTAAAAAAACCGCATCCAAATCGGTTCATCCTTTTAAGAGCTACGGTGCCACAGACAGACACACACACACACACACAGACTTACACGTCAAACTTATAACACCCCTCTTTTTTGCGTCGGGGGTTAAAAATGGTGGGTAATAAATGGGTCAGTCACCCTGAAGTCGGCTTTAGTTTAAAAATATCGGACTGTTATATGAGATTTGAATTAAGAGTGAAGTGTCCATTACTGGTGCCTGTCAGCTAAAAGTGTCCATCATTGGTGCCGGCACCCTAGCTAATAGCGATAGATAGACGTAATGAAGAAAAGGATCTCCGACGACACTAATTTATTTGAAATTAAGAGATATTTCTGGGTGGTTTGGCCCTTCGGGCATGAAACCTTCCTACGTATTTACATTTTTAGCAAACGAAAACGATCATTTCACAAGTTGTCTTACTACCTAGTAGGACTACGAGGATTAGGTCTCCCTCGTGCTCCTACTAGTGTTGTAAAGGACTCGAGTTCTGGGAGTCCTTTTTATTACGTCTCAGAACTCAAATGACGAGACTCCACTCAGTACATACTTCCAACCAAGCAAGTCTATAAAATGGCTATATGGGTTTGCAACATGTAATCTGAAACGCTCGAGTAAAAATGCATAATGTAAAGGCAGAAGGAGAGGTGGCACACGCTGATCGAATCCTGCTCCCCACTTCCCTCCTTCGCGGTAAACTAGTAAAATTTCAAAATTCAAAATATTTATTCAGTAAATAGGCCACATGAGGGCTCTCTCGTCGGTTAAAACCCACACGAGTAAAAGTGGACTCGTCCGTCCACAGGATGTTCCGCTCCCGGTCCTGCAAAAGCCACTCACAAAAGCGAACCCGCACTGGTAAATCGCACGGCAGCATTTGTTGCACCTTCTGTAGGTGGAACGGATATAAATTTGCGGATTTTAGGGTAATATGTACAAAGTCGAGAATGCGGCTTGCAGCTCGGACACTTTCGTTGGGGTTTCGTAAGAAGAACCGGACCACGGCGTCACTTTCATCTGTATGAAAAAATAATATTAAATTCATTTAATTTAACTTAAACCCCGTTTCCGCTTGCTCCTACTCTGTTCTCCTACTGGTAGGAGCACGAGGACCAATATGTCCTTATGCTCCTACCAGTAGGACCATAAGGATAAGTATATCCTCGTGCTCCTACTAATGGACGGTCAAGTACAACGATGTCACTTAATTACTAATATCATTACGAGGAAAGGGGCATATAAACATGGCTATTGTAGTAATCGTATATATAGGTTGAAGTAGAAATGCATCTTGTTATCGGCCTCTTTCGAGAGATACCTATTATAACTGCATTACATTTTATCATTGACAAGGAAACAAGTGAATACTTTTCATGTCACTCATATGTCTGTGATATTTCAAGAGTTTGTGAATGTGAGTTGAATTTTACGCAAAATAATGTGTGATAATAATGAGGAAAAACTTATATTTATAAAAAGAAAAGGTGGTACAGTTCTGTTACATTCAGGTTATCAGTTCTACAAACAAAAATCATATTCCAATGGCAGTGAAATTTGGCAATGTAGCCAGTCTAAAGTAAAATCCTGTAAAAAGTGTCCAGGATCGGTTACTATGCAGGTAAGTGATACAACATCATAGTTCGTTACGTTCGTTAGCACCAATGCGACTCTACTTTTACTTTACAATGTAGCTCTTATTTATTTTCCAGAATGATCAAATACTCAAAACTGTAAACCATGTATGTGAAGCAAATCATTTGAAGAATGAAATTGATGCTGGCATATACGCAGCAAAAGTAGAGGCTGAACAGTCAGATATGCCAATACCAAAAATATATAAAAACATGATTGCTCCTTTTCGAGACCGCGGAGTCAATTTCGTCGAAAAATTACCGGAACTCAAAAGCAAAATATTTCCAAAAGACATGGATGAAAGGCGAGTTTCGAAGTAAATGGTGTGTATATGCAGAAAGGCATAGAACCAACAACGTTGCCGAAAGCTGGAACTCAGCCCTGAACAAAGAAGTCCAAAGAAATGTTACTTTGCTGCGTGTGCTGAACGTTCTTCGAAATGCTACAGCCGACAAAGGTGTTCCGATAAAACGACGTCGAGAGGATCTCGTAACTGATACTTTAATAATGAATACCCAAATGTCGCTTATACATGGTGAAATTACTGTAGGTAATTGTTTGGAAATACTAAGGTAATTATATAAAATTTTGATTGTACAACATTTTTTATTATGTGCTTAAGTGTACTATTGCATATAAGGTTCCGATAGGAGCATAAGGACATATTGGTCCTCGTGCTCCTACCAGTAGGAGAACAGAGTAGGAGCAAGCGGAAACGGGGCAAATACCACGCAGATCAATACGGAGGGCAATAATCGGATCGTTCAATCCATGTCTATCTGAACTCTATGTCTGAGTCTATGAATTTATGGCTGTCATTATAATATTATGTCATTGTTATGTTATTTTGAGATATTCAAGTCGTAATTATTTTTGCTGTAAACCGGTTATACGGGCCACTTTAGAACAGAAAAGAATGGTAAATGGTTAGATCTCGACAATAATATAAGAAGGACGATAATATTATGATCAGTCTTGGCGAAGCGTGAACAAGAGATCTAGTGAATTCACATTTAAAACCAGCTAGTGTTCAAATTGTAAAAATGAAAATACAGTAAGTTGCACTAATGAAAATACAGTAAGTTGCACTAAAATTTATAATTATTTTAAAATGTTAGTCAGATTTCTGCTTACATGGAACGAACTGTTTGTTTACATACCATGTAAACAACGTATGGTGTCAGGTCATTGACCTTTAGAATTTTGACGTTAGTTACTACGAACGTTTGTAGTAGTATAGTATCAGCGTCAAAATGTCAAGGTCGAGATATCGGCTGCGATACATCAAGTAACAAAATTAATATAATTAATCCTTCTATTTTTTTTACATTAACAGAAACAAAAATGAACCATACCCCCGTGATCAGAATCGTGCGAACTATTACCCCGCCAAATATCTCAAAACCTTTCCAAGACACCCTGTATAAGAGGTGAAAAAAAAAGCAGTATTTCCTTTTCACGTGATTTTTATTTTAGACTTACCACATTTTCCATGAAGTGAATAATTTAGTACATAATATAATAATATAGCATCGCACACCAAACTATCGTACCTAGTGACTTTACACACGTATAAATAAACTAGGTCTTACTTAAAATTTATCACAAACTAAATTACATTTCACGGCATACGCCAATATTTTTTTTAGGAACTAAACCGCGGGCGCCGGTAACAAAGAATTGCGTACATAAACTCACCACTACTTGTCTCTGTCACACTTACGCACAATGATATTGCCATCGCGCTCGTACGGTGTACATTGACCGCTGGCATTACGAATCACGAACCCTTTTATGGTGCTATACAAAGGTCAATGTTCGAAATTCTTTGTCGTCGGCTTCCGCGCTTTAACAGATGGTAAACTACTTTAAACACATCGGAAACGTGTAATATTTGTGTTATTTTATATATTTAGACATCGACAATGTTAAAGATTCTACATAAACAAAATAAGTAGATAGTTAAGCATATGGTAAGATGACAGTTCCTTTTGTACATATTAGGCCATTGTGAAACTACTTACGAAACCTTATGCACATGCAGCCTATGAACTAGCGCAAACCAGTGATTGAAAGCAACCGCAAGCGCCCAGTGCATGCTCCCTATGACCATTTAGTACGTTGATAGTTTCGTAAAAATAGTTTGACGCTGTGACTGATGAAACGACAGTATTTTTAAGTGGGAGTCACTATAATTTAGAAGCAGCGACTAAATTTAAATCGGAAAACGTACTTCAATGTAATCCGTACATCGCTCTTACTTTTCCCCAAGCTATATACCATTGATAACTACATGTAACTAGATAATATCAATAGTTCTGCAACGCAATCACTAACAGGTTTAAATTAATCACCACTTAAGGCACAACACTGGGCTTTGATTAACCGCGAGTAAACCTACTTATCCTTATTAACAACATCTAAACGAGTGTTATTGCAAAATTACTTGGGAACATCGACACACTGTATAATTGAATTTATAAGTGGCAGCCCGCTGCAACTGCACTGGTTGATTCCTCAATGGACGGTGTTATGGTGCCTGGTAGTGATTGACAATGACTCCTTTGAAAAAGTTCTTTAATCTTTCTCCGAAAAAGTCAGGAATGTTTTGTGGAAATGCAATCGAGACCTTTTATTTGTTTTCTTAGATAAATTACTTAGTAAAGACAAAAATATTTTTTAAAGTTTGGCATACAAAAATATATTTTTAAAGAGAATCATTCTAATAACCTATTTAGCAATACAAATATTGATAATGCCTATAAACGTTACGTTTTGAAAGATAGTGTTATAATAAAAACATAGTAAATCAAGATGAGACTACACGTTTCACGGATCCCATACCATACATTTGATAATATCGAAAATAATCATCTAGACATAAGCTTCAATTATCTAATGCATATTTATGTACTTAGATAGACAGGAACAGTAAAACGTGGACATAAAATATGGATTTTAAAAATACTGCCTAATGCAAGTTATGACAGCACTTAGCTTTAGCATTGTTTATAAAACGTCTGTTCTGTCGTCATTATTCTCAAAACAAACAAAATTAAAGCACTCAAAAACCACGAAATAAGAAAACGTACATACAAAAATAATAATTAAATCTGAGGACAACGAAAGGACAATAGAACCGAGTGGAGGTCAAAATGAGGCATCTATTTATTGTTATTAATTAACATCAATTTAATAGCTAATATTCGACGCCATAAAATAAAAAATTGCGAAGGACCGATGTAGTCAGCTTACAAATCAAACATTTATTAATTTAGGTGTAGGATTCAGCCGAGACAAATCTCGAGACAGCGACGTCTATGTATACACATCCAACTCACCAGACTGTAAAAGATATTCTTTATGGCAAGGCGAAGGCCAACTAATGTCGGGGTCAATAGAAATGGCAAAAGATGTAAACAAAACAAAACGGACCTTGATAATCACGTACTCTTGGACATCGCCGAAGGTATTTTTAATGATGTACACGGTTGATTGTTACTTTCACATGTTGTTTACGATTAAATTTCTATTAACTATATTTTTTTTTAAATCAAAACTCGTTTGCAGAAATATTGAGTTTATGCGTCATACAGAACTGATTTGTTTACATCTTTTGCCATTTCTATAGACCCCGACTTTAGACACAGGCCACCGGATGGGTAGTGGACTCCGACGCCTATCTTAAGATTGCAATGTTACGATGATATAGACCGACCCCACAGGATCTTAATATGCAACCTGAGTCAGAATGTGGATCCGAATGGACACGCTGTCTCGACAGGGTTCGGCCGGAGTGGCACGGCCGGGCCGGCTCAGACGCGCGCCTGCTCGCCCTGCGGCAGCATCACGACGGTGTCGGCGGCGGCCGGCGCGGGCGCCGCGCTCGCGCCCGCCGGCGTCTCCGGCTGGGGATCATACATTTCGGTCAAAATGCTGGTATCCGACCCGAATGCTTATGTTAATCCTATAATTATTTCAGTGTTCGAATATCGGTAACGTTAACGCGTTCTCTAAGCTAAGTCCATTTTATAGAGGAAGAATTATTAGTGGTTAAGCACTCCTAGCGCGACATGTACTTGTTTAATTTTCGATCAATGCGTCTGTCGTCGTAGGTTAAATCCGCCTTATCTACCGTGATAAATTATAATTGCTTCCATAATACGAAGCTGAACTTTGTAAAACTTTATAAAAGGATGTGCGCGAAAGAAAAACACGACAGCGGCGTCGCCACTCACGTAAGTGTCACAATTATACAGGGTGTAAGGGAGGGTGTACAGAAAACCAACATTATGCTCATATACATTGTGCAAAACTTCAATAAAAAAAAACATTTCTCATTGGGAAAAAACCCCTAAACTCCAGTAGAGTATATTGGTTAATAACAGTTCGAATTTTCGGTAGACCGTCCCTCATCCCCCTTATAGAGTTGTGGTAGGTGTATGTGAGCACAGTACCGAGTCGGGCGTGGCGGGAATGACGGGCGCGGCGGCCATACGCGTGGCGGCGCGGTAGGTGGGCGGCGGCGTCTGCTTGACGGCCTCGTCGTAGGGCGGCAGCAGCGACGAGTAGTCGGGCGCCGGCGCCGGCGCCGCGTACGACGGCGGCGGCAGCGCCGAGCTCGAGATCACGAACGGCGTGAGGCTGTGCAGCGCGTGCGCGCGCATCGTCAGGTACTTGTAGCAGCGCCACACCATGCTGATGCAGTACGCCTGTACAACACACACACACACTTCAACCGGTTGAATATTTAAGCCGACGTACATTCCAACTAAAACCAGACCAACTAATTGTTATCACGTTATCACGTCACTTCTTATATGTATGCTTGCGTCTCGGCCACGCTAACTCATACTCGTCCCGCAACAGCCTTTTTCTGATCTCTGCAGCAACCTACTATTATTTGATACCAAACTCGATACATTTGTATGGAATAAAATATTTTCAGTTAGCATTTTTTGCACGTGAAATCCACCATGAAGGATTTAATATGACGTCACATAGCATTTGACACGCGTAACACTAAAACGAAGCTAACGAAATCTCATTTGTCAAAATGTGATACAAAAGACTAGGAACTGTGAGGGAACGGATGAACATACAAACAAACATACAAAATCTGTTATAATCATAACCCGTATTTTTGCTTTCGTAGACGGGTAAAAATTACTTTGACTAATGGTCCGACTGAACCCGACCGGAAATGGGTATTTTGACCGCGAAACCGCAAAAAACTGATAAATCACTAATTTAACAGAATCAGAAAATATATCATCATAGTCATCTTCATAATCATCACCATGTCGAATTAATTTGAAAACTAAGAAAGCGACGTGGTACGATTTTGTCCCAACAAAATATTATTAATAATACATATCTTTAACCAAATGCCGAATGAGTAGATTTTTTGACGATGACATTCAGCTGAATAAGTAAAGTTAGAGATAGACGGACACGTTTAAAATTACTAATTGAGCAAATCAACAAACATAGGGCACTATTTCTTCCCGATTTCTCTGTTATGAGTTAAAACTTAAGGTGAATGAATTTATAGAAAAACAACATTTACAGACACCTATAAAAAAAAATCTTTAATGATGCGTCAGACTCGGTTTACATGTTACAATGTTTATTCAAATGGGAATTCATAACGAAATTCTTTAATATGTAAAATATATTTACACATGAGTTAATGCGGTAAAACGTGACTCCACGGGTAACGATACTGATAAGACTTTATGTTTCATCACGACAAACACCATATCCGTAGGCCCCGATACCGCTATTCCTATGTATGTAAGTATTATTTCGGGTATCTATTATTTTATCGAGTCACCTTTCAACAAACGCATCATTACGCAGAATTTTAATTTTATCGAAAGGTATAATAATATTATCTCGCCGCCTAAGTTCTTTACTTTCACATTAAGTTTTAACACCATTTATTTCTCACCAAAAGCCAAAAATACAAATTACGAGTATATCCACAACACAGGTGTCGTCAGGTACACAAATAAAGACACTTTACCACTAAAAGCTAACTACTACATGGGTAAAAATCAGTTACAAGTTTCGTCACACACTTTAAGATAAAGACACACAGTTTAAGATTAAATAACTATTATTTGAAATAAAAACACGTTTGATGAATGTGATTTTGTGCGGTGTGGTGGTGTGGTTATTGAATGGTTATGTGTTAAACAGTACTCATTTGTTTACATATTTGGCGATTTCAATTGAGACAGTCTTTAGAGCTTAGTTTGGGATTAAAAAGGTCAATTTGTGTGAGATTGTCGGGCGATGTATATTTATTGATTGTTGGTCGGTACCTTGAGCAGTACGGCCAGCAGGAAGGCCGAGAGCACGACGAGCGCGAGCGCGGGCGCCGGCAGCTGCAGCAGCTGGTCGCGCCACGGCACGCGCCGCGTCTCCGCCACCAGCCGGTGGATGGAGCGCAGGTAGTACAGGTACCCGGTCGCCGTCAACCTGTGCGTCACACAACCAGAAGCTGTAGCAATAGCCTCGTAAGCAACACCATACTACAAACGGAGTTTTTTGTGAGCGGGACATTGAATCTACCATCAACGCAATAAAGTTCAATTACATTTGTTCGATAATGCCATTTTTAGTTTATGAAGAGAGGAAAATAAACCTTATTCCCATTTCAACATAGTTCAAATGAAATTGTCTTGATTATGTCCATTCTATTGCACACTGGGCCTAACGAGGATAGCAACCGACATAGTCAGGGTATGGGAACTTAATGTTGCCAGCCCCTTTATGAAGATTCTCAATTTACTGTTGTTCTGTTGCCGTAGAAATAAAGTCAGTTCTAAATATAATATGTACCACCGGGTACCTTGTCAAGATTCATAACGCTAAGTTATACGAAACCGGTAAAAACAGCTTAAGCAGAATAGAAAACAAAAACGCTAGCAGCGTTTGCATCTTACCTAGGCCTAGACTGGTCTTGCTACGATTTTGAGACGTGATACGTATGTGTACCACTGGATTGGGAACGTGTCAGGGGTACTGCGGACGGTCAATATTTAGGTTACCAGTTTGCTTAGAGGTGGTTATGCCTACTACCCGTAACCGCATCGTAAGCACTTTTGTAGGCGACTTGCAGTATAGATGAATTAGCGAGACCGTGGAATTGCATATGTAGTGGTATGGTGTACCTACACACAAAGGCAGTTCATCTCTAAGTGAGATCGAGAAGGTATTAAGTAGTACAAACCTAAACATTATTTCGGAACCTATTTACTAAAATCCGGGCAACCGGGCCTTTGCTTTTAAAATATATTATTGCGAAAAAATACATTTCAAGATTTTATTTTAAAACTTTGTCGGCGTAATTTAAAGGTATAACTATGCCAATTTACAACTTACAAACAGATTAGGGTGGTCCAAAAAAAAATAATTACAAAGTTGGTCTTCCACAAGCTTCTTCTTGTTCCTTAGGGTCCCAGGAACACTTGAGCCCATTTTCAGCTAAAACAAGTAATATTTAGAGGTCGCGACGATTTGCTACTTCTGTAAAAGGGACAATACTAGGAAAAAATGCAACTTGGCTTATATATATTTATTATTGAAGTAAGTAATGTAGTTTTTTTATATTTATTTAAGTAACTAACATAAATCGTATTAAAATGTAACGAAATTATACCCAGTACATATATTTTCAATCACTATCTTCGAAAGACATTGACATAACATTGGATTTTGAAGCCACAGGAAACTTTTTTCTGTGAAGATCAACCACACGCAAGAGATATTGTTTCTGCTGTTCATCTTTTGTGATAGAAGAATTGAATTGCGTAATTAATGCTATCCCACGCTCTGCACAGTCATTTACGACCTTTATTTGTCTAGCTTTCTCCGCCATTTGGGTGTAAATTTCATCAGTGACCCATTGTGAAGGATCTTTTTCCAAAAAACCTACTGATTTCTCGCGTCCCTCAAAAATTAATAAATCAAACAAGGCCGCAGTCCGCTGTGTAAAAAAAGACTGTAAAGGCTGTTCTGGGTCAAAAGTTTTGCTATCTAGTCTTTTCAAAGCCTTTCGTCTAGGTGGTTTTTGCATATTTTTAACCATTTCTCTTTTGGACTCTATACTTACCCTGGGATCAAATAGAGAAAGTCCTATTAGATATTCCGATAAATACCACAAATGGCGAAGAAAGGCTTTCATCGCAGTATCACTAATCTTGCGATTTGGGTAATCTTTGATTAGTGCTAGAAGTGTTGCGTCATTCAAAGGAGCTCTTTCTGCCATTGGAGCCTAATTCCAAAATCGGCCATAAATGAGACTTACAAATAAGCACAATTCTGTTATGGTTCGTTTTTCCGCTGCAGTGAGAGTGAATTGACCGTGAAAAAGATATATTTTCAGGCAAGAGATTGCTTTGGCCATCCACCGAGCTTGATGAAGGGCACCAGGAGCACGAAACTTAATTTCAGCGGTGCTGTCTGTCACTCCAAGGAAAATGCGACTAAGATTCTGCTGGCTCGTCTCTTGGCTGCTGAATTTCGACTGCATTGTTGTAGTATGCCTTCATGTCTTGGTGTAGCGTACGGAGATATGGGGTATCAAACAAATCGTTGTCGGCAGTGATAAAAATCTGTTGATTTATTTCTGCCCATTTATTTTGAAAACGTTTAAAAAGTTTAATGTCAGGTCCGCTGCTTGCTACAAATAATGATTTAAAAACGTCTGAGAGTATGACTTCAAAAATATGGTGCCTACAAGCAATCCAAATAAAGTCTTTCTCTAGAGACTTTTCAATCAAAGTACAGGCTCCCAAATTCAACCCTGTGTTAGACCTACGAGTTTTGAGGCCTACGAGTATTTGGTAATTTTGTTATTTATTTCAATCATTTAATTTGTCGCGACCTCTAAACATGCGTGGAATTGGCTGATTTTTGGTACAGACATTATTTACAGTTATACAAACAAAAAGAGTGTTGTGGAGAAGGTAAAAATCAATTATTATTTTTTCCATACATATGTGGACCACCCTAAAACAGATGTATCCACTTCTGGAACCTATTACAATGCAATAAGGTTAAAAAGTGGATGAAACTCTTTGTAGTCGACTGTAGCAAAAGCCTCCGAGTTAAACTATAAGGGCTCCTAGTTTAACTTCGGAGCCCTGAAAAGGGCGCAGAACCAAACACTTTTGTATACACAATATTATAAGTGTACAAGTGTGTTTTGTTTGTTTCCTCGGTTAAACGCCTCAGTCGATCGATGTGATTTTTCTGCGGAAAATACAAGAATTCCCGTGGAAGCCGCTGTAAACGACTACTCACGCGGACAAGTAGCGGCAGTCGTAGGGAAAGGCTAGTTTTTTATCAAATAGTAACAATAACAATGTTTATAGCAGCGTTTACAACTGCGTTATATTATGCATAAAACTGGAACTATTCGAGTTAGTGAGGCCGAGTAGTAATGTCGGTCAAGCTTATCGTGAGGAAATAAACATACCTACAACTTTATAATTAAAGTCGCATACAAAACAAGCCAAATGTATTTAGTAGAAGTAAACTGAGTAAAGCACACTGCGTATCGTGTCGACCTTGAAAATCTTTATACGGTACTTGGTCAGTTTACTTAACTAGCTTATTATCCTACAACGTGAAGGTTGCACGTAGCAGTACTTACTTAGTTGCATAATGGAAGAAATACCAATTTAAACTGTTTCGAGTCAGGCAACGCTTGCCAATTTAAAATTACTATCGCTAAAGTTAAATGTTTACAAGATAACATTCTAAGCACCTTTACATAACAATTCATTGACATTTATGGACCGCGGGCACGATCATAATAGCCTAAAGTTTAGTTTGGAACTGGGTCAATTTGTGTGATGTTGTTAGGATTGTGCGAAACTTTTTTAGAAGAACGTAAAGTGTTCGTCCATAATGTGTACTTCGAGCGGAGCTACCGCTAGTACGATAACTATACTTACACAGTGATCGCAAAGTCAAAGATTTGCAAGCAGAAGAAGGGCAGCAGATGGGCCGGCTTGCCGCGCGACGCTCCGTAGATTAGCATGAGCGTGATCGCCAGGGTACACACTGTAACCAGTGCACCCACATCCACATCATCTAGTGCACACAGGAACATTACTCAGAGGTATACTCAACGTCATATGACTCATCTCAAGCTGGAAGATAGCTTCTACAAGAATTGTCCTAGTCTGTCTGACAGTGGCTTGCTGGTCACTAGCAATAACTAGCCCCTGTTGGACATTTCTCGCAGAAGGTCCCTTGCAGGTAAAGTGGCCGCACAGTGGTTACTTTTGTAACAGGTTTAAATTACCATATGAAATTGTCCAATTAATGAAAGTGACAAGCTACAAAAGTGAACAACTACTTATGACGTTGACCATACTCAGACTGCCCATCCCTACTGTGCACTAGACAACGGAAAGTAGTTTAGAAATATTATATAAACTGGAGTGACAGTATGATTGTATTTATTATTACTATAGCAGTTAATTAAACATAAAGCATTAATTAAAGTTCGAGATTACTCAGTTTTTGTAAAAACAAACTAACATAACATTAACAAGCTATTGTGTGATCCTATACTGCTGCTACTTCTAATACCTGCGTAGGGAGGTACAGAAACTAAGGAAGAATACCCTCAAGCAATAATACAAACAAAGAAGCGATGCCACAGCAGATAATGTTACTAAACATCGACATCTTTGCTAGTGCTCAGTATCACGCAGTAATAGTAGTGTGAACAAGTGTTAATAAAATTCAGGTACCTAGGGATTATTCAAATTTCATAACATCACAAAAATATTTTGTGAACATACAAGATATAGTTAGTCATGTAAATAATAACAAGTCATAAAGATTGTTTACTTTTATCTTACAAAACAATGAGCTATTGTTGCAATTAAAGTAAACGTATTTGTATTGTTTCGGAACCAATAGACTGTTATTGGTTTGTACTATTATAATTAATTCCATCACACAACAGGAAATTGCTGATATTGCCACATTATTATATAAAAAATAATGCGTCATGCGCGTGTGTGCGTCATTTAAATGAGATAAAGCACGTAGGTACCTAAATAAAGGGAAAAAAACTGTTTTAAACAAAGGCAAATATAATTACTCCATATTATACCCTAAGCTGAATGATTTACATGTCTAACAATTATTTATTTATAACATTATTCGTTATTATAATAAATGTAGCAGTAGCTACACATAAACATTAGAATTTTGTTAAGCCATGAATATATAATTCATTGTTGAGACCTGCTACAATTACCTTCTTTACCACCTTAGCACCACTTTTAATATTTTATTTTAGGCGATTAGCTTTTTTCCTCATTAACAATATTTACTAGAAGAGGAATTTGGACAGGCACACAATTTTAGTGCCAATGGAGGTGATTGAAAATTCATAATGAATTATCAACTGTATAATCTTGTGTCAACTTGAGTAGCAGGAGATTTGAAGGTGATACTATGGAATAACAAGTTCAGCAATTCAAGCAAGAGCCTAGCTTCTGACAAAAAAAATACACTCTTGAATGCATATCAAAATGGATACTGATAGTGCAATAAAATAAAAATAAAAACTGAAATAGAATTAAAATAAAAATATAATAAAGATAGAAACATATCTTTGAAAAAAATCTTGCAGACTTGAAACCAGTATGATCTTGTGGGCTTACTTTACCAATATTAAGCAACAAACTCACGGTAGATGATAGTGTGGTCCTTGGGCTGTCCGACGTGCTGCAGGTAGGTGCTGGGCGGGGATTCTACATTAGAGAGCGGCGTGGGCAGCGCGGCGCCGCGGTCGCTCCAGTCGGCGCCTGCGGCGGAGTCGCGCTCCAATTCGTCGATCAGTCGCGGGTCGCGCACTACGGCCGCGAGGAACCCTAGCGCCACTAGGTGAAGCATCTACATAAAAAAACATGCAATGATGTTTTAGTCTGATACTCATCTCAAAGTGAAACAAAACCAGATTTTGTTAGCTAAACAAGTAAAGGGGCTACGTTTTTATACAATTTGTAGCCGGCAACTATTTGGTGAAGCTGACCTATTTAAATTTTTCGTTTGGACCACATGAACCCCGCCACCCTATATATGTGACATACAATTGTTGTTATAGAGTAACAATATCTACCTAATATGAGCCCAACTCACACTTGAACACATACATACATACAGTCACACCCTCGTTCCCAGAGTGGGGTAGGCCATTATGTACCAACATATATCACAATTAGGCTAAGATGTTTACCAGTGTATTAGTGAAGGTTGAATCGCCTAACAGTACTACAAGACTATTCCCTTAGTCGTCTCTTACGACATCCGCGGGAAGACATGGAGTGGAACTAATCTAACCTGGCAACCAAACTTGACAATTTTTTAGCGTTTTGTTGTTTTTCTCCAAGGTATCTAAATCACATAAAATTTGACGCTTGTATGTTTGAGCGTTACAATAAAACAATAATTTAAAAAAAATGCAGGTAAGTATGTATTATTATTATTAATTAGCCTAATATAGTGTCCCACTGCTGGGCAAAGGCCTCCTCCCATGATTTCCACACCCCTCTCTCTGTTGCTATCTCCGGTCAATCCTTCAGAAGAGCATCCATGTCATCCTGCCATTACGGACCAAATGCGAAACACCACCCTGCGCTCTAAGACAGGCATAGCTGATGTGGAAAAAAGACTGCCCAGCTAAAGTGGGCCTGGGCCGGGCTTGTCTGTCCATTTATTAAAAAAAAATGTTTTATTGTAACGGTTAAACATACAAGCGTCAAATTTGGTGTGATTTAGATACAAAAACAACAAAACACAAAAAAATTGTCAAGTGTGGTTGCCAGGTTGTTTGTATGTATTATTACACTTTTTTTAATTGTTACTAAATCCTCTATTATAACACATTATTCTAAAAAAAAAGCTGCTACCTCTTATGGTTCAAAAGATGCAGCTGTTTTAAGTTAGGAATGTCAGGCGGACAGGCGGACAGTTTTAGCATATAATTATGGTCCCCTTGGCTTCGGAACCAAAAAAACTATATCCCTTAATTTATTGAATTAATCAACATAAAAATAATGTTTGTTCACTCGTATCTTCACTTCATCATCTTCATCAAATACTGATTAAAAAACGTCAGCAAAATCTTTAATCATCGATTATTATTATTAATCCATCAGAATATTTAAAGACAGACTATGGATGTTGCTGAATTTGCTTTTAAACCATACATGTTGTGCTGACCTCAAATGAATGATGAAGGGCAAGATGATGACAATGACATTAGATCATAGATGGGAGTATCTTACCAAGTGCCATGATCCAAGAAGTATGGTTCCAGTGCGGACATGGAGGCAGAAGCAGCAGCGCCACTCGCTGTTGCGCTCACTGCCCAGCTTGGGGCGAAATCTTATCATCTTGATACTCTGATAGTGAAAAAAAAACAACAAAAAGAATTCAATTTTTTTATTCAATAAAATTACTCAAATTCCCTCTGCTGATATCCTACGAAGTTACTCAAATTCCCTCTGCTGATATCCTACAAAGTTACTCTGTACAATAACAAAAAATATTATGTTCGAATCATTCAGTCAATGCAAAATGAGCCCTCTGACAGCTATATTTTATAATTTTATAAACCTATGTTTGCGAGTAAGCATGATATTATATAAAAAAGTGTGAATAGTCATTTAAGCCTTCATATTCTCTTACTCCTGATGGGAATCCATCACAGTGATCACCATAGATTGTGTACCTTCTCATCTAATTTTCAGCTTAGGTTTTAATATATTCACATAAAAACAGAGGTAACTTTAATTATGTAGAGGGCAATTAGTTGAATTCCACAAAAAAAATTGATGACACAACATTACAGCTGCCAGAACTGCCACAGGACACAGTTGCCACAGTATCAATCCCAAGATTGGAAGTATTAAGTGCGCTTGGCGGTTGATAAGACGCACATAATACAATTTGATATGCTATAGATATAGATCTAAAACGTATGTATATCCACTTTTCTTCAAACAAAAGAATGTAGATGAATAATGGTTACATCGACATATATCGCAATCCCAAGGGCAGTGTCGTAGCTTATAGTTTTCTACTGCCGTACTAATTAGGTGTAATACTTATAACACGCATCATAATATTGGACACAAAACGAAATATACTAGTCACTTATTCGAATAAAATAGTAATTTGAAATTAGTAGCGCTCACCTATTGGGTTTTTTTCTTCATACAGATAATCAAACAAATCACAATACTGTTTATTCAAAATTTCTCATAAATTACGCATAGATATCACGTATCGAATGGAAAGAGAATAACGTCATACGAACATTATGAACGAAGCCATCGAAACGTCAAATATTTTTTTTAAGTATGGGCAGCAACGTCGGCCGTAGTTTGGTTCAGCCACAATCTACTTTTTTTTAGAATTTGTGCATTGCGGCGTTTATTGTTGTGTCTCGAAAAGACTGATTGACCTACTGTTACTGTCAGATTGACATCAACAACGTACGTCCTACGTCTTATCTTATAATAAGTTATACATACATACATACGAAAGTCACGACAGTGACGACAGACCAGACGGAAAATTCGTGTGAAGTAAATCCGTGGTAAAGTAAAAAGAGACAATTGTTTCTACACTTAACGAGAAAAGTTTTGTTTTATTAAGTGACTGTATTTGAATCAGTAATTCATGTAATTTTGCAGCTATAATGGACAAAATTCCAGACCAAATCGGTTACCTGGTGCTTACAGAAGACGGCGCTGTCCTTGAGTCTGGCGGGGAGCTAGAAAATGATGAAAGAGTTGCTACGATAATAACAGGCCTTATCAGTTTGTCAAACAAGTACGTAGAACCTAGCCAGTGTTAAATGACGTATATCCACAGCTCATGTCTAACTTTGTCAAGCCTTAATCACTAATATAATAATATTCTATCTTTTACAGGGTGGACCCAGTTGCATTTTCACCTACTGAACAATTTAAGAAAATATCTATAACTTATGATGACCACTGGTTTCTAATTTGCTTGTCCAATAAGAAAATATATGTTGTGAAAAGGAACATTATATCTGCACCAGCAAGTGAACCAAATTCAGTTATTGTTTGAACATTAAAATTAGGTCATTATGGGACGAAACTTGTTAATGAGTAGTCTTGAAAATGCCTCATTTAACATAATATTCCAAATTATATTTCGCTGTGTAACATTTATAATCAATGCATGGGTAATCAGGAATGTTGGCCATGAGGTCCTTGGCATCATGAATGTGAGGTTGCTGCTCTTAGAGAGCACCATACTGTTTCTCAGCAGAGAGCCCTTCACCCGTGCTTGTCTTGGACAAAAGGACGAGTTCAGCTGGCACCAGATAGTTAACCAAATCTGGCTAGCTGTACCTCTGAGTTGTATTTTGTCATTAGTCTTTGTATATATTTGGTTAAATGTATTGCCATTAGGTAATGCTGAGTATGCCTTTCAGTATGCATTTGGCTGCTGGAGTGTGGCCTTGTCTTGTGTGTTGGAATTATGTTCAGCCAATATGGCATTACTGGCACAACTTTTTTGTTTTGTCAAATTGAAAGTAGCTTTAGACACTCTGCACATTTTCGTAAGGACTTTAATATTTCTATCTGTTTTAATCTATGACAGATCTTTAGCATTGATTGCATTTTCATTGGCGCAAGTTTGTAGCATTGGTGCTGTAGTTGTATGTTATTACTTGTTCTTTTATTGGTACATTAAAAGTAAGCCATTGTATGCAAAAGGAGCACTTAAGAATAGACTTATCCCAGAAACTATTTTACAGAAGTTGTATGAAAACATGGATGATTTCCAATTTACATCATTGAGAGATTTTTTACCTACATGGTTGGGTTCTGTAAATTCAACATTTAACAAGAAATTAAGTACTTTAACTGTTAGTTTTGCAAAACAAGGTGTGGTAAAGCAGTTATTGACAGAAGGAGAAAAATATGTGATGTCTGTGAGCCCTGTTATGAGTTTCTCTGAACAAGCCACCTATGACGTTGTGAATAATCTAGGCAGCCTGGCAGCCAGATTCATATTTAGACCCATTGAAGATAGTAGCTACTTTTATTTTACACAAATGGTAAGCAGAGACTTGCCACTTCATAAACAAGACCAGCACAAAATCCAAGAATCTTGTACAGTTTTGTCTCAAGTTTGCAAAACTGTAAGTTCTATTGGGTTAGTAGTACTAGTGTTTGGTCAAAGCTATGCTTACACTCTGCTGTGGCTGTATGGAGGAGAAGCGTTTGTTGCCAGCGGGCTCCCTGTGCAGCTGTTGCGCAGCCACTGCCTGGCAATAGTCCTGCTAGCCGTGAATGGCGTCACCGAATGTTACACGTTTGCTACAATGACCAGCGCTCAATTGAACAGTTATAACTATTTAATGGTATTCTTTTCAATAAGCTTTTTGATTATATCTTATGTTTTGACCTATACATTTGGGCCTGTTGGTTTTATCATCTCCAATTGCATTAACATGTTTGCAAGAATCATGCACAGTGTTCATTTTATTAGTAATAAATATAAAGATACCGGCTATAAGCCACTTGATGGATTAAATGTCGGCAAAGTGTTTTTGCTGGCACTATTTATAGCTGGCTGCGTTTGCACTTTGTCAGAAAATAAATTGTTTCCTACATCAGTCTTGCTGCACATAGTCACTGGTGCGATATGTTTTGTATTAGTTTTGTTGGCCTGGGCATATGAGAACCGAGATCTTGTTATTAAAATGTACAATAAGATACTGCAAAAAGAAGAGAAAAAACTATCAGTTGACTAGTATGCAGTTATTGTTAATGTTTAGTTAGTCCAGATTATAACAGAGTTTACTTGTATTTAACTAATAAAAATTTATAATTACTTTGGTTTTAGTTTTCAACATTGCAATAGCTTACGAGTGTAAACCTGGGATATAATAAATAGAGAGCAAATCCATTAACTCTTAGGATTAAATTTAGTGGGTTTACAATTCTATTATGTAATTAATTAAATTTCTTGGTGTACACTGTGGTGAAATGTTAATTAATACACATTATACATAATATACATACCTTCACGCCTGTAATCCCAAAGTGGGGTAGGCAAAGATACAGAATTTCCTACAACTTTAAAGACTTGTTGATAATATAGGCTTGTAGTACTGTTAGGCGAAGGGCTTGCAACCTGTTACTAATACGTTGGTAAACATCTTAGCCTATTTGTGCAAAATGTGGGTACTGGTTAATTAATACGTAGTTAAAATTCGAAAATAGAGATTTAACCATTGGCTAAGATTTTTAACTAGTATGTACTTACTGCTTACTTACTTACGTACCAATATAGTTAAACTATAGTTTAATGCCGGCTCCACATGCTTGCGGTGTTTGCCAAACACTGCAAGACGGAACCATACGTTGGAGTGAGATGGAAAAACATCGTGCTCACTATAACATAGTTGCGTCCTGTAGTGTTTGGCAAACACCGCAAGCGTGTGGAGCCGGCATAAAAAAACTGCGAAAAAGTAGACATGACAATACCAATTTAAATTAATTATAGATTGAGATTATTTATTCAAATAACATTTACATTAAATAAAACATAACAATTTAGATTATCTATCACTATTTAAAAGTGGAGCCAAGTATTACATGGGAAAGAAGAATATACCTTTCATCTGCACTTCACATATTCGTTTCACTTCATCTGTAAAAAACGAAAAACGTTAATAAGAAGAAATTGTCACTATCACAAATGGCATGGAAGTAGTTTATATATTAACTAGAGGACGCCCGGCCCGCGACTTCGTACGCGTAGAATTAGTTTCGCGCTACTTTCGGAAAATCCTTTCTTAGTGCACCCCAAGGGTACACAAGGGTTACTTCCTCCAAATTTCAAGTCCCTAGGTCCTGCGGTTTGAGCTGTGTATTGTCTGCTAGTCAGTCATTGTCACAGTACTGTTTTATATATTTAGATTTGGCATTAGTCACGAATGAATCTTACCTGCAATTTCTTTCAAATTTGCATTTTTTTCTTGGATTACAACATAGAATTCTCTGTCATTTGAAGACTTGCCGGTAATCCAGTACTCATCTGGCGTTTTTATAATGATTTCACCATAATTTCCCAAACTGTAAACCCAAACAAAAATTTAATATCGTGAATTTACTTTTAATTACTGATTATTAAATTTAATTACATAAAATCGGTTTACCTCTGTCTGTCTGAATGTATGCTTGCAATTATACTTAAAACCTCAGGCTTTATCGCTGCTGAAGGAACTAATTTATTTATCGGTGACTGAAATTTGAAAACAAATTAATTGTTTGTTGCACATAAAATACTCAATGTCAATTTCATTAAAAGGTACTTACTGAAGTTTTAAAAGCTAAATTAAGTCTGTTGAAGTAGATAAATTTATTATCACTTCCTGCAAGCTGAGCAGTTTGAAGTGCATGCATTGCACATTGCTCACTGATTGCTGATGCTATGGAAGACAGTTGGGGTCCAATAAACGCGTCCAGTGACTTAAATGTCTCTAATTCAAGATTTGTATTAACTGAAACGAAAAAAAGGATTTGAAAACCTCCTCCTTTTTTCAGGTGAGTTTTAAAACGAAAATTGGAGTGTCTTTGTTGAAAGGATTTATAAGTTGTTGGACAAATATGATTTCTGTTCCTATAAAAGCAAATGGGGATCATACTGACCATCAAGTGTGAAACAAACAGTAGCACTTAAAGTCCTGTATATTATAAGGTAGTATTGCTTTGATTCAGGCTCATCTTCATGCATCAGATAAACTTTGGTTAGGTTCTGCAAATCCTCCTGAGTCCGGATGCCATCCTGAGGCATTATGAAACGACCATGTCTTTGTGCTGCGGCCACTGCGCCACCTAGTAGTTCCTTCTCCACTTGTTCTGGTAATAACTTTTGTACTAAATATTGGTACAATGTAAGCATATTATTTGTTGAAAGGGCATTCCTGTAAGATAGGTTTATAAATTAATATAAATGGTGTTGTAGGTGTTCACAAGCAGCACTGACCCTCATCAAGTGGCCTGCTGCTGGCTCATTTACTTCATTTATGATAAAAAGAAAGTGTTCTATTTTGTTCACATCATTAAAGTACAAGGCTGACTGTACTGTGTTAGAATTATCTATAATTGCACAATGCAGGCAGAAATTACATAGGTTGAAGTAATCTCCATTTTGAAAATTTTTATGTTTTTTATACACTCGACCAAACACTACTTACCAGATCAGCTGTTCATTATAAACAAATGAAATACACTTAAAATCAGGATAGGTGACTTCTACAAGATCTATGAAGCACAAAACTTTGAAGAAAGAATTTTTATCCAGGGGCAAGTAACTGATACCTTGTATAACATCAGTAATATCATTTGTCAGATTTTTTGATGATATGTACTGAAACAAAATCAAATATTTTACAATCAATAATGCAACTTGGGCCAGCATTCAGAGGCTAATAAGAAAACACCAACTTTAACCTGTCAAGCTCCCTATGTGCTATGTGTGTGTGCTGATATATATGTGCTACATCACATCGAGCCAATTGTTGAAATAATGTCAAAAATTGTGTTCCAGGTGCTCCACAGGATAAGTACCTATTTGTTTTTGTATTCTCATTCATATTAAAATGTTGAACTTACAGGACTAAAAAATTGCTCACAAACAGTATAAATATCACTTGATGGTATATTTTGCAAAGGGCCAACAAACATTTTGAACATTCTGTAGGCAGATATCAGCAGATCATACATAACAGATGGCTCTACCTGCAATGAAAACAGATAACAGATTATACATTGACATTATAGCTTTGTACCTATTAGTTATGAGTTATTTGACAACCAATTAAACTTACTACATCTCCTCTACTTTCACCAATAGCTGAGAGTGCTTTGGTTGTGTATGGTATTCTCACCACCTGAAATAAAAATATACAATAAATGCACCATACCACCACACAATTTTCAATAGGTAGGTAAAGTACCTATGCACTGAGATTCAACAGGAAAAGGTACAAAACATAGCAAGCGCCCAAATTCTGAATGTGGCGAGGAAGACCATATTTGTACATGTACAATCATTATGGCTGCTACATTTCAATCATATGATTGAGGAAAAACAGGTATTTCTTACCAGAACCATCCAGTAGCCTTTTTCTGGCTGGTAAAAAATGTGCCGCTTGGTCTGTGTTTGCAATGCCTCACAAGGTTCAGATGAGAACGTCCTTTAAAACAAAATGGTTATTGTAGGTCTAATTAATTCTCACTTACAGTCACTTTGGCAGGTTAAAAGAAAATAACCAAACTTACGACATAAACTTGACGACTGCCTCGCATAGTCCCACTTGAAGTTTACGGCCGTCTGCGCTAACTTGACTAGGGTGGAAGAACAGTACTCTTTTCAGTTCCTGTCCAAAATAAATCACACAAAACACTGAGACATATGTTTAAGAGTAAATATAAGACGTACTAGGGAAAATAAACTTACTTCACCCTCTTTCGGCCCGAAGCTCGAATTGAATATAAAGAAAGAGTGGATTTTGGTTTTTACATCGATCATCTTGTAAGGTTATTTTTAACATTTATGCATAATACTATTGAACAGAATTAAATAATTTGGTGTTTTAATCTTGACTTAATCTAGAAAAAGTGCCAGGACATACACTAAATAGTAAAATATGCTTTATAAATAAATAAGTTTAATAAACAATAAACAACATATGTTTGACACCACCACAGACTAAGCTAAACTAATAAATAAGATAAGATAAGAGATACTTTTTTTCTTTTTTTTTCTTCCCCGTGCTGCCGGGGTACGGCAATCTATTCGATTTGCCAGCGTCTAGTTCTAGTATTCGATTCTTGGCACAGATTATAGGATATGTCTAATTCTTGGTTAAGATATACTTTGTTGGAAAACTTTACGTATGGTATGACACCTCTTTGAAACAACACCACAGACTAGTAAGTAAGTAAGTAAGTACCTAAGTAAAGATTTATTTATGCAAAAAATGTGGTACATCAGGGATACCACAATATACCATAAAAGTGGTGATAGACGGTCAAGCTTTAAAATCGCGATCTTAAAGTTCGCGAACTTACTCGGCTCGCGTCAGTGACACGCTTTGAAGCTTGCTCACACTTTAGACGCAAACTGTTGTTGACAGAGGAAACTTTGAGTTAGTAAGGAATTATAGGGATCCCTTCCGTTCGCCTAACTTTTTTAAACTATTTTAATTTGGCATAGTTGATTTCGAATAATTTGTATCCGTATTGCATCAGGCTCGTGGTTGTTGTTCTTTATTTATATTTTTTTAGGACAAACAATATGAACAAATTGCCCACAGACTGTCGAAAGATCGTGGGTCGAGTTCATGACAGACGTACGAGCCAAGACGGGCTACGAGCAACATTACGCCGACGATTTTACTCGGTAGTTTTTAAGTAGGTAGGCGTACTTCGGATCACACACGGGCGAGTAAGATCGCCAAGCCGTACGTACGCGAACTTACTCGACCGTCTATCACCTTTGGATCAACATTGTGATTCTACCTTAATGTGGACACATCTTTGGGATTCGTACGGGATTCAACAAAAATATATTCACTGACATTCGCAATTAAGTCCAGTTTAACAGGAATTAACTCTTTCAAATATTGAGAATGAAAGAGAACAAAGTTCACATCTCGCATATCAAAATGTAGCGTGAAGTTTTACCTAAGGACCTTTTAGTTAAATAATAAGGCTCTTGGTTTGAAATATTCACAAATATAAAGACAAGTTTGTTTCAAAAATCACTTTAAATCGTTAAGAAAACCCCACATTTGGTCTACATCGATTATATTCAAACTTTTTACATAGTAAAATGCGTTGTTAGGGCAACCATCGTGATTTTATTATTTATACTTTGAGCAACTTGCAGGTTTTTGTAATAAACGTTATATTTTCATAAATACAAAATAAAATACTGTGTGATACAATTTTAATACACTAATACCAATCATGTGTATACGAAATCCAAGACTGCCGATGTTACCCGGCTACGGCATGAATACAATGGCAAGTACCTACATTTGGAAAAATACTTACATTTGAATTTATTTATAGGTTAGTAATGAAAAAATGCTGCAATTAGCCATTGTGCATAGTGATAATAACCACTCGCTTAACTCGCTGGCTCACGCCGTGGTCCGTCGCATCAACCCGGGTATTACAGTACCCAGCACTATTTGGCCGCCACTTCATCTTGGACACTATAGTACCTATCCACGGTTAGGGCGCATAACGTCCATTCGCAAAACGCCCCTATCTCAAAAGTTCCCACCCCTTTCACAAAACGTCCTTTCTGAGAAAGCCCCTTTCGCTGAAAGTACCTACTGATTAACGCAAAACGTCCCGTCTGCGAAATGGCCCATTCGCAAAATGTCCCGTCTGGAAAAACCTTGTTTAAGTAGAGACTAGGAGTTTTCTCATAAGAGATGGCTAATAATAATGCCTACATTGGCCTTAGTGTGGAATGGGGACTTCACATATCCACTCACCTTTATTTTACTAGTTTCTACTAGTTTTTACAAAAAATATTTTACTTAGTTATTATCACTGGCCATTTCAATGGAGATTAAGAATGATACTTAGACGATAAAACAACAAAATAGTTAGGTTAGGTTTGGCTAGGTTATATTTTCATTTTGTATGCAGACAAGCCTTATATTTTCAAAATAAAAACCATTGTTTTTAAGTTAGACAAAATATATATTATTTTTAATCCAATAATTAAAATCGCATCAGTCGGTGATGTATTGGCAAGTGCTCGTGCGACCTTCTGACTGAATAAACTTTTATCGTTTGTCCTTGTAATGTATATTTTTATTGATTATTTCCACTTCAGATTGGAAAAACTAATTTTGGCGTACGTCCAGTTTTCGCTTCTGTTGACAAAGTAAATATGCTGGTCGACAAACCGCCGTCCGATAACCGTATACCGTCGCTGTACGCCCGTAAGCAAGCACCGGATCTACCTACATGGCTCATGTATGATAAACATGTAAGTTTTTCAGCGATCGAAAATTACTATAGTAGACGTGAATATTATTGGTTAAGGTTTTGCTAACGCTTGCTGAGTTGTTTTATAGATACTGCGGTTTCAAGGTTATTTCCAACAAACTCTCCATGAGATGCCCTCTTCGTCAAGCTTATTACGCAAAGTGGAGATATTTTTTTATCTCGAGGATGGCACTATCAAAGTCATGGAGCCGCGAACTGAAAATAGCGGGATGTCGCAAGGTTTGAGGAAACCAATTGAATACCTACATAAGGCAGAACAATAGATAAGGTTTACTTCGGGTTTAAATTTGACATTTTCCCAAACAAAATGTGTCAAATTTTAATCCGAAGGAAGCCAATCTGTCCGCGGTTTGAATTATTTCCAAATGCCATTAGTCACCTCTTAGGTACGACATCCACGGGAAGACATAAACAGAAACAATCACATTACTAAATTAGGTCAATCTCACCTTGATAGGATAGATTAGGTTAGAGTTGCATCAAGGGGCGCGCGAAGCGCCTTCGCTACGCGGAACAGAAGCTCCGTCGACTTTGTCGGGCATTTATTAGTTTTTGAGCATTATGCATGTTAAACATTACACAAGGTGTTATGCAATATTTTATTAGGTGGTTATTTAAAATAAAAATCTTTGGAATTACAAAATTAGTTTTTCTGTTATTTCGTGATTGTGATTTGCGGATTTTTTTTCGGCATTTTAATTAGTCTGAAGTGTAACTATTCGGAATGAAAAAAAACCGGGCAAGAGCATGTCGGACCATGCTCAGTGTAGGGTTCCGAAGCCGTAACGACAAACACAAAAAACTATCTCAAAAATCAACATGTATGAAACAATTTTCTATTTAAAGTTATTTGGCGCTGTCTTACTCGTAGATGATTTTTAGTAGGTATAAACCCGTTAATCGCCTGTATCTCAGGAACTAATCATGTCTACTTAGCCGTGATAGTTTTCCTTTAAAATTCGTTATATGCGCTTTCGTTGAAGATTTTTTTCAGATTTTTAGTACTTGTAGTTTTGGCTGTAGGGGGGGGGGACACTTGACTCTAACAAAAAATAGCGCTTTAAAGCTTAATATTTCATAAACGGATCCCTTAATCGAAAAATTGTTTTCATAAACTCGCAATATTTTTGAAAGACCTATCCAACGACACCCCACACTATGGGGTAGGCAAGAAAAAAAAAAGACATCTCCACGTTACGTGTAGGGGAGGTGCATTAAAAAAAAATATTTTTCAAAATTTTATTTTACCACTTTGTTGGCGTGACTAATATGTACATTCATGCCAAACTACAGCTTTCTAGTACTATGAGTCTCTGAGCTAGACTGGGGACGGACGGACGGACGGACGGACGGACGGACGGACATGGCGAAACTATAAGGGTTCCTAGTTTGACTACGGAACCCTAAAAACGAGATTGTGGCGCTTTGTTTAACTAATATTCGGAATAGTGATCATTTGGAGATTTCAAAATCGGAATTCAGAAATTGCTGTTTATCAAATTCGGAAAAAAATACTTAACTTAGGGTCAAATCTTGGAAGTTAGTTATGAACTAGTTTCCTTTAATGGAATGGCCTGACATTTTGAATAAGTGTATATATATTATGTACCGTAAAATGTGCCTACTTTGCTCCCCCATGGGTAACTATGCTCCATAGTGACTATTTCGTTTGTTACCTTATAAGTCAAGGTTGATGACAAATTTGCTAAAAAGAATCGATGTATACATCCAGCTACGAAGTAAATGAAAGCAATAGAATAATTTACAATACAGATAACCTCAATATAACCATGGAGCATAATTACCCAGGGGGGAGCAAAGTAGTCACATTTTACGATAGGTATTAAGTATACACCGTGTTTTTTTTGATTTACGATAACTTTAAGGGAACGTTCTTTAGGTCAATTAAAGTTAATTTCCCAAAGACAGACAAATGATAACTCTTACGGTTTTAAAGATATTTAATTTTTAAATTTAATCAGTTAATCACGTTGAACTAGTATAAAAGGTTCTTAATTGATAACAACAATTTTCTTTTAATTCTTATGAGTAAAGAGTTTCCAATTGTTAGGTTTGTATACGCGTCCATGGAATTAGTAAGTACTAACGTACATCTGGAAGGTGCACTACACCGATAACGCGAGCCGAAAGAAATGTACTAAGCTTACTGCGTCCCTTTCTAAAGGTGACCATAGTTGAATTGCAATTTACGGACAAATTAATTTTACAAGCCGGTGGGGCAGTAAACGAAACATATTTTTACTTATTCAACTTTACTCTTATTCTTACTTATTCAACTTACTCCCAAATCGATATCTGTGGATCTTTGGATCTGTGTGGTCTCCGACAACTAATCCGTTGACAAATTGAGGAACATTAGCCGCCATCTTAAACTTTTTAGTTATTCAACTGATTGTCTCCAAAATCGATATCTGGGCATCTGTGTGGTCAGATATCGATTTTGGAGACGTCAACCGTCAACCGTCAATGAATCCGTGGACAGACTGAGAAAAAGTAGCTGCCGTCTTGAACTTCTTAATAAGAGCAGGTAGAACAAAATACAAGCATTGAAAGCTTTCAAACAAAATCTAGTATTAAGTTGTCATTCAAGTGTCAATTTCGAATTATAGGAGACCACACAGAATACACAGATCCCCAGATCCACATACAGGTACATTTCTTTCGGCTCGCGTTATCGGTGGAATGCACCTTCCAGATGTACGTTATTACTTACTAATTCCATGGTTACGCCAACATTGACGTATTATTTGACACACTCACTATTAGTTAACTCTAAAGGCTCTTTTAGAATGATCAAAGATATAACATTCAATTACTTTGTTCTAAACAGAAAAAAATTTTTTTTTTGCAATATTTAAAAATCTAATCTACCAATTAGTTTCTATGGATATACCTAGTAATATGCCGAAGTTATCGTAAATCAAAAAAAACACGGTGTATATAGCGTGAATTGCAAAAATATTGTACATAGTTAAGGACTTAATTGAGACAACGTTGACTTTGTTCCATTGTTTTTCCTTCGTGTGACGAAAGTTAACCATATGATTATTATATGACTAATATTCGTTACACATAGGAAAAAGTTAAGGATTGTTAAGGATTTTCTAATTGAGCCCTTAAATATGTAGGTACAATATTGTTGCAATTCACCCTATAAATTACATAAGTATAATTAACGTAGACCCATTGAATTGGTCTTCATAGGCACATGATAAAATGGGGTCTCTATTGACTGCCATAGTTATTTTTAGTCATAATGTGTTTCAAGTCATAATTTTCGCAAGTCATAATGCATTTTTCTCAGGACACGGTTATTTTTTCAGGATTTTTATAAAATTAACCTAACCTAACCTAAATAATCTACACGATAAACGTTTATCAAAAACTGTAACTTCAGCCTAAAAGAAGTTATGACAAAAAAAAGTATGTCTAACAATACATTATGACCAACGATATGTATGGCAGTCAACGGGATCCGGATAAAATGTGCAAAAAAAAGAGCAGCCGACAGTAAAAGCTCCCGCCAAACATGTTTTTTGTTTCAGATATTTCTGCCGTGATTCTTAAAAAGGCAGTCATCTGACAATTTACCAAATTTGAGTTATGTATATGGTCGTGATCAGGAAAAAAAGACGCATCAGCCTATTTAACCCGTTTTTCTCTATCACGTTTAGTTTTCGAGATATTTTTTCCATGAAAGGCAGTCAAGTGGTTGAATACCATTACCAAATTCATTAAAACGCAGTCATCTCACATTCATTCATAAAAAAGCAGCTTAAGTACCTTGACTGCAAAATAATTTGGAAATTTTTAGGCAAAAACTTATTTAAAAGACAGTTTTGTACCAAACTGTCTGTTTCTAATTATTTTTATGTAAATTAGCTGTACAATAATTCATTAAAAAGCCGCATTTGCAGAAAAAATCTTTAAAACGCAGTCATGTGACTTTGGCTGCCTTCTTAATAATTATTTACTAGATAATAGTTACTTCTTTACTTCAAACAACGGAGTTAACGTTCCTTAAAAAATTATTAGTTAAAAAAAAATCGTGTTCATCGGATACTAAAACGCAGTCTTCTCGCAATAATTCATTTAAAGGCAGTCATGTTTGGTCGCGCCAATACAATTTTTGAGTGGATTTAAAGTCTGAGACGTCACAAATCAGTGCGCCGCCAAGTGACCTTTTTTATGAAAATTACTATAATGGCCAAGAAATTTCAATGTGCTTTTTGAAAGACAATTTTCTCAAAAATCCAACTGTCACGGTTTTGTCACATCGTGAAAAACCAAAAGGCATTTCGGAAGAAAGAAAAGATAATATTATTTCTAAGCTTGGCCCCATAATGCCACCACATAAATTATTGTTTTGGAAGAATTTACCCATATCAGTAGATGCTGATATTTAAAAACCTTTTAAGTATTTTTATAATTTGGATTTTTCTTCGTATGGACGTTATTTGCGTTATTTTATTTTTTTGTAACGATTATGATTGTAAGACTACAGTGATATTTATACACAAATATATGTAATGTTAACCTCTTACTTACTAATCTATATTTACATAAAAACTAATAGTTCATAATAATCATAATATACTTCTAGCTGTACGGAAACTGATGATCGCAATTTTCAGTGCCTTTTAATTTTAAATACATACATACATACATACCTTCAAGCCTGTCTCCCAATGGGGTAGGCAGAGATTATGGAACGCCAGGTGCACCGATCTAAACACACAATTTTCGCTTCCTCTACATTCATCAATCTCTTCATGCACGTACGTCGGTTTCGGGTGCTTTTGATTTGGGCCTTATTCAGTACATCACGAATCTGATCACTGTAGGTCCGTCTAGGACGTCCCCTACCGAAATCTCCGCTCATTCTCGCTCGCCATATCTCTTTCGTAACTCTTTTTTCATCCATCCTTTCTAAATGACCAAAGCATCTTAGCATACCCTTTTCGATTTTAGTCACTACATCTTTTTTCAATCCAGATCGTTCTCGGATCTCGCTATTTCTTACTCTATCTATCATTCTAACTCCACACACATACCTACTGTTCTTCTTCTGCCATACCCAAGATTCACTACCATATATCAATGTTTGTGTTAATACTCCCTGAACAATGGCCAGGCCAGCTTTGCTCGATATGACCTTGTTTGCCAAGATTGAGAGTATCGCCCCATTCATCATATTTCCCGCTTTTACTCTTCTTTCAATATCCGCGTCACATTTCCCACCTCTCGTAAACAAAGAACCTAAATACACAAATTCATTCACTTGATCCACTTTTTCATCTCCAATCATTATTTCTCATTCTGTATCAGTTTCATCCCTCTCCACAACCATCATTTTTGTCTTTTTAACATTCACTTTCAAATCTTTTCTTTTAAACGCCTCAGTCATCAGAGTTACCATTTGTTGTAAGTAGTCCGCCGATGATGCAAGGAGAACTTGATCATCAGCATACAACAAAGTTTTAAAAACTGACTCATTCATCCTTATTCCACAATCATACTCTCTCAGATCTGACAAACAACTGTCCATGAATAGGTTGAACAGCCAAGGAGACGCTACGCAGCCCTGTCGAACACCACGTTCGATGCTAAACCAGTCCGTATACGTCCCATTTATCCTGACACAGGCATTCGAGGCATCAGTATAATGATTTGAGAGCCCGTATCAGAATACTGTCCACCCCATACACGGAAAAATTATAATAATTATTATTATTATTTTGATATAATTATATTATTTAAAATAATTATTATTCACTATTATTATTCATTTTTATATTATTTTAATTTTGTTAAGGATAAACGAAGTTTCTAGATTTTAAGTACCTACCTATATAGAAACGTTATAACAATGATCCCGTAATCTGAATCACCAACATAATTCTTAGCTTAAATTAAATGCAACGTTAATTTTAAAATAATACATTTACAAATAGGTAAGTACATACATTTTGATTTATTGTTTGAAGTTTTTGTTGATATTTCCATTTTATTGCAGCTACACGGTTTTATTTTAAAAAGGCATTGTACCTACGTCGTACTACTTTTTAGTGACTCAGTTTACCTGATTAGAAATATTATACAGTTCTAGGTAAATTTTGGGTGTGGCTCTATAGACTTATAAGTATTTAAGTTTACTTTAAGTTTGAGATACAATCTCTGCCTATTGAATTTAATAAAAGTTTGATATTACTCGTATTGTATTCGTTTTTTATTTCATTTGAATTCACTTGACTGTTGTTATCCAAGTTTTAGAAAAAATAACACTTAAAAGAAAATTACTTAAAAAGCAGTGAATTGCATTTGAGCATTTTAGGCTGCCTTTTAATGAATTACTCAATAGATATAATTAAGCCAATGTTCGCTTAAAAAAAGAAGTTTGGTGTAATAATGTACTTAAAGGCAGTTACTGGACTTTCACATCTTTGTTAATAATTACTCTAAAAAGATTTTTGGTTTCGAAACTTTTTTAAAAGGCAGCCTTGCTAAAAAACTGCTTTATAAAAAATTATCAGCAAGTAATTGAGAGGCCGAATGATTTCCAAAAATAGATTGTTATTAATAATTCACTAAAAGGCAGCCTGGGGACTTTGGCTGCCTTTAAGTGGATTATTATAAATAGTAAAAATAAACACTTAATTCATTTCACAATTAATAATTAATTTTATATAAATAAATAATAAAAATAATAAAAAATAAAAATGAAAATATAAGGAACTGATACCCGTTTACCAAGAAAAACCACCATTACGTCACATTTTATTACACAACCTGATTAAAGAGAAAAAGTCAAAATGAAGGCTGCTTTCGCGTTTTTCTCAAAAGTAAGTGCGGTCAGAAGACTGCCTTTTTAAAAATGACGGCAGATTTAAGATGGTTAGTTAAATCCTGATTAATTATGTTTTAATTTCAGGTGTAATGGTCACTCGACAACGTATACGTCTGCCGTACAGCTACGATATTTATTACGATGTCCTTGATCTAAACATCGGAAGTGAAGTTACTTTCCACGGAAAAGTTTTTAAAGTAATTAGCAAATATTAATAACTACATCCGTCTATCCTAATTACTGACTATATGCAGTTTATTGATATTCAGTATTGCGTCAGTCATATTTAGTATACTTATGATTATAATTTGTTTTAGATTGTGAATTGCGACAACTTTACCAGAGTTTTCTTGAATCGGCTTGGGATATGCGTGCCGGACCCGATAAACTGGCCAGATGCTGCTGACGTAAGTAATATTAAAACTAAGTACATAAAACCGGTCGGTAAAAATATGATCTAATTGACCAAGAAAGTCCTTTACCACTTTTCGACTTTATCGTCATACAAATAAAGTTGAAAAGTAGTAATCAATATAACAAAAATAACAGCACTCTGTCAGGTGATTTATATATATTTGGAGCTGGATACTAATATATTTTTATAGCTGACTATACATTAGGGCTATTTAAATAAAACGTTTTGATTTATTTTGTAGAGAGCTGTGGAAAAGTACAAGCCGCCTAAAGAGAGAAGTTTCAAGCAGTTCCTGGATTTTGATCGACAAGTATTAAGGTACTAACCGCGGCGTAAATTAACACATCCATTTGTTAATTATCTTTTTAGGCTTCCAAATTCAAACTATGGACGTTAGACTATGAAGCGGTAAAACAGAATTCTATTTTCTTGTATGTTCGTAACATGATGTTATTTCCCCAAATTTCATTTTCAGGTTTTATGGCTACTGGGATGACCGTGGATCGGAGTTCGGGACGGTTCATCTCCTTGAGATACATTATTTCTTAGCAGACGATACGCTTGAGATCAAAGAACTAATGCCTCCTAACTCTGGCGTGACAGTCGGACCGATGTTCCTGAAAAGAATGCGAATACCGAAAGTGCGTAAAATTACCTTTCCGGTTTTCCTATGCGCACAAATAGTTGATGAAGATCTTATTTAGAAACTCAATGTATACAATTTACTTTAACTGAATGCCCTGTACCAGAGGGCGGAAATTTTATGGCAAAAATCAAACTTCAATTATTATTTTTTTCCAGCTATTAATAAGTTGAATGTCCTTTTCTATTACTGACTTTTAACATTTTCCTCTTGATTAGCGAGGGGACCGTTTGACCCCTTTGATTAGCGAGTTTCATGGACATTTAAAATAAATTGCGTGGCAGTTAACTAGCATTTCTGCCACTAGTCTTTTTGCAACTAATTCACGTAGGTATGTGAAAAATGGTTACTTAATCCAAAAGGAAAAACAATAAATAAATGGATAAATAACTCCTTTTCTTACTTACAACGAAAATAGTTCAACAATATACTGCTATAGGTATGTAAGGTTCATTTAAAGCAACTTAAAAATAATGCGTTGAAATTGAAACTCACAAAACGAGTAAAATACATTCACGTGAGTTTAAAGCAGTAAAGAACGATAATGGTTTTTATCCAGATTTGATTTTATTTCCAGTTTATTGTAACATCACATGGAAAATAATTAACAATCCACAATTCCGTTTTTTTAAATATATTTGTTGTTCCTGTTTATCAAAAAAACTTCCGTATGAATCGTTGTTCAGGAAAGTTTATTAAGATATTTTGTATACTCAAACAGTTAAAAAAATTCGCAAAAATATGGCAGGAAAATAATATAAATAAATAAATAAAATAAAATAATCACATTTCCGACGTTTTAAAATTCCGAAAAATGTTTTTCCGAATATCACAATCCCGACAAAACGGAAAAATTAATTATACCGAAATTTTAGCAGCCCAAATTCTCTAAGATTTTTTATTTCAAATAAGCGCCTGATAAAATTGGATAATACCTTGTAGGTATAACGTTTATCATGCATAATGCTCAAAAACATTTAAATATTCGGAATTATAATTTTCGTCAAAAAGAAAATTCGGAATTGTCAACATTTGTAAATATTATACACCGTGTTTTTATTGATTTACGATAACTTCGGCATATTGTTAGGTACACGTATAGAAACTACGTGGTACATTAGATTTTCCAATATTGCAAAAAAAAAAATTTTTTTGTTTAGAACAAAGTAATTAAATGTTTTGTCTTCAATCATTCTAAAAGGGTCTTTAGAGTTAACTCATAGTTAGTGTCAAATACGTCAAGTCAGCGTGACATACACACACACAAGTAAAGATAATGTCGTTATAGGCGGTTTAACCCTCTTTGATGAAAAGAGACAGCTTTCAAAATACAGCAGTTACTGAGGACTAGGAAAACCAACTTGAATTTCATTCAATTTAATGTCATGTGAATACTCGTATACGTAACATAAGATACCTATTTTCTTTAACCTTCGTGTTGTACCTATAAACCTAACAATTGAAAACTCTTTACTCATAATAGGTAATTAAAAGAAAATTGTTAGGTATCAATTAAGAGCCTTTTACATTAGTTTAACGTGATTAACTGATTAATTTTAATAATTGAATATCTTTATAACCGTACGAGTTATCATATGTCTGTCTTCGGGAAATTAACTTTGTTTAACCTAAAGAACGTCCCCTTAAAGTTATCGTAAATCAATAAAAACACGGTGTATATACTCGGTAATAACTCGGTCTCGGTCTCGGTATTCGGGATTTTGATAATTCGCTTTATATTTTTTTTGTATTTAAAAAAAATCGGAATTTCAAAATTCAGTATTTTGAGAGGCAGATATATACAGTCAAGGGCAAAAATATGTATACACTTTAGTACCTTGTCTATTTTCGTCATATTTGAACTGCCATATATGAACAGTCACAGTGATTAAAGTGACAATTAAGGTACTAAAGAGTATACATATTTTTGCCCTTGACTGTACCTATCGGCAAACTTAAGTATCGCCGATATATCGGCACCGGTATTGGTCTCGGATGCATTCCTAAATTTTACCCTAAATTCATTTATCATTTGTAGAAGAAGGCGAGTATTGAGATGAGCGGGGGCCCAAAGACTCCCACCTACGGTCCTGCGGACTTGAGCATTGGAGCAGTTTTATATGTTTATGGGCGCACAGTAGTCCTAACTGACTGCGATCCGTTTACTAAGGAATATTATCGAGTTACATATGGATTCGGTAAATTTTCAGTTTTAAGCTTAAATCAGTTTGTTATAAGTAATTATTAGTAGTACGACCTAATGCAGTACCCGGAATGTCCGGATCGATCGTACCAGCTATTACAAGTGTTTACACTGCTATATGCCAGAGCGAAGGGTAAAAAAACACCAGTTAAATGATAGAGGCATCCCATTTCAGTTCTCATGGTTGACAACACATTTTTAATTTTGAGATATCAAAAATTACTATTTACTCGTAAACCCGATTAGGTACTGCCAGCTGGTCTTTCAGCTCGTCTTCTTTCTCCGTGACATAAAAAGTAATTATGAGACGTCCGGTTATCCAGATAATTTCGTGCCACTTCCAACTCCGGCGGACGAAGGCACCGAGAAGATCAGTGTCAGCGCGGCTGACCGTAAGCTGCCCCCTTGGAACGGCTACGGTTCCTACGACGATTCCGCTGAGAATTGCCGAACGGTTGAACCTAAGGCTCCGCACAGAGATTTTATCAAATTTCTGAACAAAGACAGGTTAGTTTGTTTTAAATTTTTGCGACAAATTTAAAACGGGGTTTAATCGCGTAAACTGATTGTAATTACCTTGACGTTTCGATTGTGTTGTAACCCGTGGTTGCACGATCTGAGTCACGAGCAGACTGGAAAAGGCTTCTGGTTATTTACGTAACTTGCGGGTCGTACAAGCTGTCTGTACTTGCTCTTGTTTTGGTTTTACCGGGGTCAGGGATGTACGGATGCATATTTTTTGACACCGCATCCGCATATCCGGAATTTTGAATTAATCCAGAAGTTCCGTGGTTGCGGATGCGGATGCGCAAATTATTGCCTCCGAAGGGTTTAATTCCCGGTCAGGGCAAATATTTGCGTGATCAGCATGAGTATTTGTTTCCGAGTCTTAGGTGTTCACTTAAAAGAACGTTTTACATAAGCGTATATGTCCGTCAGTGACAAAACTACGCTGAGCCGGTATATTGATTGTTAACTATTATCAACACCTGTAGTAAAAGCCTACATCTTACTTTGTGACTTGGTCCATTTTGTGTAAGATTGTCCCCCGATTTGTTTATTTATTTAATAACTACTACATCTCTGATCGGAATACCAGTGTATTAGTGACAGGTTGCAAGCCCATCGCCTAACAGTACTACACGCCTTTATTACCTTAGTCGGCTTTTACGACATCCACGGAAAGATACGGAGTGGCACTATTCTAATCCGGCTACCACACGGGGAAAACTGATAAATAAATTCTATCAAATTGAAAGCTTGCTCGTCAAAATTCCACATCATGGTCCCGTGTGGTTGCCGGGTTAGAACGGTGCCTTCTATGTCTTCCCGTGGATGTCGTAAGAGGCAACTAAGGGAATAAAGGATTGTAGTACAGTACTATTAGGCGATGGGCTTCCATCCTGTCACTAATACACTTCTTTTTATCTTAGCCTAATTGTGCAAAAGGTGGTAACAGAATTATCAACAAACTTTTAAAGTTGTTGGTAATTCTGTAGTTCTACCCCACTCTGGGAACGAAGGCATGACTTTATGTATGTGTGGTATTTTTTGTATTTTTGATTTTCACTACATTACCTACTATTAAGTACGGTAGAAACTGTTCCGTGGAGAGGATTTTGGGGTCGGTAATTGTAACATGTCCATTACTCGTATGTGTTTGTGTTAACAGTAATGAAAGTTTTGTTGTTAACTCCTTAAAAACTTTTGAGATTTGATGTCATTTACATACATACATGATTCTAGGGTTGGATTCGATTCGCACGTTCTTCGTTTTGCCGCCCGCCTTATAAACGACAACCCAATAGACGAGACGCGTTACTTCATTATCAAATACTTCCTATGTGACGATACCATCGGTATCTTCGAGTTAGGAGAACGAAACTCAGGATTTCCGGTGAGTCAAGTGATATTACTTGCATAAAACTACTTGTAACTAGTAAGTATTCTGTAAATTTAGTTGGCCTGTCATAGTATAAATATAATAGGCTAAGTAAAGTTTTTGGAAGATATGTATATTATATTTATTTTCGATAGTCGTCATCCTAAAGATCAAGAAATTGCGGCTCTTTTATTTTTATTTCCTCTAATATTTTAGAAATATTTTTTTTAGTTATGAAGTTGACATTTGTACACTTTAATGACCGACTAGCTTGTTGCCTTCGTACTTAATGAATAAGAAAAAAAAACACTTCTGTATCTGTCATTGTCAAATCAAATCAAATCAAAGTAAACAAACGATTCAATACAACGGCTCTTTTCTGTTTGCTTGTGTTTCATGTGATCAGTGTTTTTAGAAATATTTTTAACGATCTCAGAACGAACTCCGGACTTTCGTTTTGCCGCTTTGCTCTAAGACCTTTGCACGATATTTGGTCTACGATTTATTTTCGAACCCTTTGGCACTTCTTTTTGGACACCGATTTCTTCCTTTCTCGACGACTCTTGCCCTGCTTTTTGATAGCCACGAGAGCACTTTTGAATTGTACAATCCACGCAATGAATTCAGGCAATCCCACACGGACTGTGGAAATGGAGTATTACAAAGATTTACTTGAATTTACTTATTTGAATTGAACTGTTTGTTTACTTTGATTTGATTTGACGTTGACAGATATAGAAGTGACAGTTTTTTTTTTCTATTTCATTAAATACGAACGCAACAAGCTTGTCGGTCATTAAAGTTTACAAATGTCAACTTCATAACTAAAAAAAAGATTTCTAAAATATTAGAGGAAATAAAAGTAAAAGAGCCGCAGTTCCATGATCTTCAAGATGACGACTATCGAAAAAAATTATAATTTACATATCTTCCAAAAACTTTACTTACCCAATTATATATACCTTTTGTTACCCTATATAGTAAATTACTGCCAAAATTTATAACTAATATCGAAAAATCGACCATCTTACCCAAACAAAGAAAACAAAGCCAAAATTAGTAAACGATTAAGTACCAAAATGTTAAACCTATTTAATTTAAAAATGTAGTCCAAATATTGACCATCACATTATTCTATTAAGTAATTAAACCCAGGTAGTATGTGAGTGTAAGCACCAAAATGAATAAATAAGTGAGATTCCAGTAGAACTATCATTCGTTGCTCTGTCGTACGACTCGCACCCTCGACTCACGTCGGACGGGCGGTCGCCGGCTCACTTTGCCCGCCATCTCCCCTCCTTCCTACATTTCGAGCCTCGTGTCGTCAGGGCTTACTCATGAGCTCCTGGCTCCGAAATTTATTTAGGTGGTAGAGGTAATAGGGACTGATCCCTAAGATCTAGTGGACATTTACTAAATTTGATCCGCAGATACAATTAAACGTACAGACATAACTAAAATAGGTTAGGATTATTATCTTCAAATTAAAACGATCATAAGTAGTTTGTAATTTTGCCTGCTAAGATTTGGTAGCCATTTACAAAATATTTTGGTCTACATAGGCAATCAAAGATAATTTTGATGCTCATTGTATTTGTTGCCTTTGATTAGGGTGGGAAATTCTTTAAACGGGAAAAAATGTACCTCCCCAACGTGGATTTCTTCGTGGCTAACGAGCCTCCGGCGTACACCGACAAGGACATGTGGATAGGCAACGAGCTAGTGGTCAACAACCACTGCTTTAGGCTCATCGCCGCCGACGAGTACGCGTTGCGGTACTTGGAACTCCATCCACAAGAAGTAAGAGAATTTTGACTTACCCACTTTTATGCGAGCAAATGGTTATCAACATACTTCATGATCTTCTGCTTTAACGTTTATTACAGTACGCAATGGCTAACCTACCTTTGATAATGGATAAGATCCGACGTACTTTGGCAGCGAAAGAAAACGGCTACAAAGAGTTCGTTGCCAAGTATATGAACGCGGTAGTACCGAACAAGAAGGAATTAATGTCTGTGCGATGTTTTAAGTTAGTATTCCTGTTTTCATAATGTTTCAACTTGTTTCAGTGTTTCAACAAGTGTATTTTATTTAATAATTTAACTGTTATCGCTTTTTAGACAAGCAATGAAAGAAGTAATGTGCGAAAAAATGACGGAACATGAATTTATAACGTTGATCCGATACTTCCGCGGCGATCCCGGCAAAGAAAAGAGTCCTAGAAGAGATATGATCAGGTACAAGGGTCGTTAACTCCGTTCTATCATCGCAATTGTGAGTGTTTTAGATCCATGACATCCCTCCCCACTACTTCAACTCCTATATTCAACTCTGTATAACCACATTTTCCTGTCTTTTCGGCCTTTGACGTGTTATGGTACTGTTTTTAACTCGGACGCCATTACTGTCAGTGTAGTGTGTAGTGTGTGTGTACAGTAAATAAGAGCTATCAAAACGTAGGCAATACGGAAACACGTCAAAAATACTAAGGTTTTACTTACCGTGTAGAATATCACCCCAGTTTTTAGACATTGATGCAACCATGCAACGTCAATTTGACTGCAGGGACGAACTGTTGTGGATTGAAAACACTACTCTCAATACCAGAGTTTATTTTACGAGGTGACCTTAGGGTTGGGGCTTTAAATGCACGGGTCGTTTCTACTCCTGAAATTAAACTTCTTTTGTTCTGTAAGTTGTTAAAAATATGTCCAACCTTTTTTTTTTCATACAAGTTTAATGTAATTTTCAATGTACGCGATCCAGTTCTCCATTTTCCTTTAGCCCTCGTACCCTGAGATAGATTATATGGCTATGATTGAATAAAATGGTTTTGCAATTAGACTTTAACATCAATTAATTATTTATACTTAAGGTATTCTTTAATGTTTTAGAATAAAATTAGTTCAGTTTAGCGAGTAGCATCGATTTATAGCTCCAAGGTCAGAGGCACCCCGTATAATGAACTCTTTTTCTTTTCGTTAAAAAATTGTTCAAACTCGATGCTTTCAGACTTTTTGTACTTAACCTTGAAAAAAATGTCAAAACATTTTTTTTTTTTAAATATGTATGTAATGTGTGTAACTGTTTTTGAATGACAATACATAAATTAGTAAATAAAAATATTTTGAGTCTCGATATACCTACTATACCGCTCGCCGATGCTCGGTGGTTGTGTCCTGCTTTCGTATCAAAAGGCGTTTGATGGTTAGACGCTTGCGCCCCCTGTGTCGGCAGGTCGCTGGTATTCTCGGACATCACGCGCGGGCTGTGGGACGACCGCGCGCGGCTGAAGGAGGGCCTGCTGCACGCCGACGGGGGCGGCGTGGGCGCGCTGCCCAAGCCGCGCCTGCGCCAGCTGCTGCGCGCGCACCACCTGCCCATCAACCCGGACCTCCTGGAATGCATGCTCGATGTGTACGTCTGCTACAGTAGGCCGCTTAGGGATATCCTGACTTTTTACCAAAAGTGAATTACCACTTAGAATAGAGGTCTAGATCTAGAGTCAGGAATTGAGTTTTCTTCAATACGACATTTACTGTGACGTATCGAGATCGCTTCTTTATGGCGATGTGACGTGGGCGGATCTATAACCAAAGAAACGATCGACCGCTCGTCTGCTCTAAACGGCCGTCCCTTCTTGATCTAGCTGTCTATGTGAAATAATACCTACCTCTACCTCGGATAGAATAATGTTTCTTTTGTTTATTAATGACTGGACTAAGCTAGCCCGATGACTAGACCAACGATCGATCCCTCGCTGCACCGGTGTGGATTCGACTAATCTACCTTTGCCATTCTGGTGTGCAGATTGGAGACGGATGATAAATGCAACATCCGCTACGACGACCTGTTGGCGTTTTTGGACTTCCAGACGCGGCCCGTGTACAACCTGGCGGAGGGCGACTACAAGAAAGTGGTGCGGCACGCGCCTCCCCTCAAGGATACAGAGGTCAGATATAAATCCGGCCCGGGTTTTTGTAAGGACCAAATGTATAAATATCAATTGCAATCAGAGTACTGCAAATGTCAGAAATGTCCAACATTCCAACTCTGCGTTGAAAACGCCCCACACAAATTGATACTCTACTATGACGTCACTATAAAGTAAATAGTAATAATGGTCGAAATCGAAGTAAAATCGGGATATATAATAATAACTTCTGTGCGGCGGTACTGAACCCTCGGTGCCGTTCAGTACCGGCTTTTTTTCACCTGTTATAATTTACCATACTGTACCTACCTGCTATGTTAATTTGCTATAATATTTGTTTTAGTGTAAACTGTGGGGAGATGCAGATTTCGATATACAAGAGGGCTACGTCAATTGGAACGCATTCATTTGCCAGCTGAATCTCGATCATCTTGTTAAGGAACCTCCAAAAATTGGCTAAAGCAGACACAGGAGCAGGTCCATAAGTTCTGTCATGAAGGTTTAGTAAATTAGTGCTAACTAATATGTCATTTTAAATAATTAAGTATATAATCTTTAAAAGCCTTATTACATGATTAGGGCGGTCTTATTGACGGCACCAATGATGAACCTTTTTAGCTGACAGGCACCAGTAATGGACACATAACTCGTTATTCAAATTTTATCAATATCTAAATTGATAGTTGCAAAACAAATGAATAACCCTTATCTTCTGTAAAATACGAATCAAGTGTCCATTATTGGTGCCTTGTCCATTACTGGTTCCCTATAATCGTTGAGCGTGTTTTTAACCTTGCTCAACCAGTCCCTAACAGAAATACTTAAATCTTCTACAGCCACCTATTGCAATAATGCAGCAATGTGTTTAAAACTATATTAATTGAGGTTTTGATTAATATAGGTACAGGTATACAAAAATATGTTTGTACGTAACTTCTTTTTAAATTTTAACAAATCTTATCTTAACAGAACTTATGGGCCGACTAGGTAGGTATCACGGTTAAATCTCTATGGGTATTGTAACATTACACCTTTGTTACTTTTCTACTTTACGGTTTACGGGTTATACTTCAAATGGTATTTAACAGGTGCGCTTTTTAAGCTCAAGAAAATATACTTTCAAGTCTTGAGTTGTTTGTGCCTGAAAACTAATAAAAGTACGGCTCGTAAGGCGACGAAGCAAAGCTGCGAGGTCGACAGCCACACAGCCAAAATGTTACCTATAGAAGATCTTTTCTATTCATGTAGTCATAGCTTGTCCTCGCATACATTAATTTAAGATAATTTATTATGAATAATTTTTCACTTTATGACTAATGTGCAACTATATAACAATAATCTTCATTTGGTAACTTGGTAAGTAACGTTTGGACGGTAGTCCATTGAGACTTAATCGTGTTGATGCACCTTTAAGTACGAAGTGAGTATATTTTTGATTATTTTGTATTTACTGTTTTATTTGACATCTGTTAATTTTTATCAAGAAATCGTGATATATTTCAAAATAAACTCTTTTAATTTAAATTTGTTTATTATTCAAACACAATAAATATAATTTTCAAAACGATTCTTCCTATTATATCTATATACATTCTCACTTTGATTGACATTCTATTATGAAATGTCACATACTTCTACATATTCACTGTTGCAAACACATTTTCACAACATTGAAGATGATCAGCGCATTAAATAATTATCACTTATTCTTTCAAGGATTAGTGTCAGGATTAATTGTAAAAAATATAATTAGAGAACTTACTTTTATTCGGTTCGGAATACCTTAGCACGCATCCACGTCGAATTTTATTGAAAATAAATAACTAAAGATAAATCTTAATGACTCTAGGCTTGTTGTGAATCGACATGTCGTCAAATTATTTAACGCTTGTGACGTCTGAATAATATCAAGTTAAAAGGGTCATCTAAATATTTTGAAATAAACCGTTTACTCAGGTACATACTCCGTTAATTTACATTTATCTCATAATTCTTAAATCTAGCACTGCTTGGCGAGACCTTTAAGGCTGAATTTTATCAATAGGTAAATTATCTTATGAAAACTAGTAAGTCATTCTGAATCTGCTGCTCTGACGCATTTGACTTGAAGAATTGTTACAGGGTTTTATTTTTACGAAATGCAGTATCGAAGAAAATAGACGAAGGGTCATGACAACAGCTTTTGCGAAATGTCATTAAAACGTATTCATGTATATACAAGAATTATGGAGCGGCTACGTATGAGCTGTCGCAATGGTCGAGGGAACATGGCACAGAGTATTCACTTGTGTCAATGCAGTCGTTTACACGTGCGCATCTCTGAACAGTGCACTGCTGCTACATTAAAATAAACGCTATTTATAAACGAGGTATACACAATCCTGGAACCTACACTGCCTTATATTATTTATTACACTTTATGACACTGGACGGATTCTTATAATAATAATTTAGGTCATTAACTAAAATGTACATATTTACACAGGAGATTGCTTCATAGCTCGCTTAGTCGAGGTCGTCGGTAATGGAAGTCCTCGATGCAATTATGGCAATAATATCTCTCCTTCAATTGAATAGTCCGTTTTGGAGATCGGTAACTTCTAGATTTTTCACAGCTTAGACGGCTCTTTTGCAAGTCATTTTAAATTCACTAATATCACTTTTAACGCGTCACCACATATCTTTCACTCGTTCCGCAGCAGGTATTTGAGGGCGGAATCTGTAAAAATGTTAATTAAACAGAATTAGCGGAGGATCATAATAGCTTGTAATAGGAAAAGTGATAGTAGTCTGGATAGTACAGGTCGATTCACAAGAGTTGGCACACATGGATTGAACGAAAGTAATGTCACCTATCATTGTGTGGGTGCCGTCCTTTGAACCGATGTTCGAATTTCAAACCGAAAACCTGTTTCTATTTTACACAGTAGTATACTTTCATTCACTCATTCAATCCATTCGTGCCAGCTCTTGTGAATCGACATGTAAATATTGTAATTGTAACCTGTGTGGAGGGATGGCTACGGGTGGAACAGGAGCGCCGCCTGCCAGCGGGGACATCTTGATGGCCGTGCTGTGGCCGTTAATACTGGAACCTATACTCGATGCACTGTCCGCTCTGAAATTGTAACATTTCACATTTTATTTGGTACTAGCGACCCGCCCTCACTTCGCTTCGGTTTATGTGAGTTTTCGGTAACACCCGTACATAAAACAAAGTTAATTATACATGAAAACCTTCCTCTTGAATCACTCTATCTATTAAAAAAAACCGCATCAAAATCCGTTGCGTAGTTTTAAAGATCTAAGCATACATAGGGACAGACAGCGGGAAGCGACTTTGTTTTATAATATGTAGTGATGACCCGAAATTAAGTTGAGATCTATTTCCGAAGGAAGACAACATACATTCATCTTTCCGGACAAACGTTAAATAAAGAAGAACAAATGTAAAAAACAGACTGCTTCTATTTAAAAAAAAACCGTGTTAAAAGCGAAAATTATAACTTATGATTAGACTGTGACACTCCTTGGGTATAGACCAATCTAGCGATACCCGCTATTTGTCGAGCTTAAACTTCTGCTAGGCTGTTAAAGCCTAACAAGGAAGCCTCAAAGTAACAATTCTGGCACGAATATGAGTACCTACTTATAAAAACCTTATTTTTCTCGCTTGCTTTTAGTGGACCTTCTTTTATTGTGAGTTAGATAGAGAGGTGTGCTGGACTAGCAAGAAGCCGAGGGCAACTTGTCTTACCCTGCGTCTCTCTCTTATGTGACGGGAGGGTAAGATAGAACCATACTGATAAATTATCCTTGTTTTAGTCATATCAGAGCGCCTGAATCGTGAGGAATGCAGTTTCCATAAACCATGTAACCTCACCTATCGATCTGTCTCCTGAAGAGAGGATATCTCCAGGGCGAGTTGGGTTTGCGATGCTCATGCTGGAACGCAGGGTTGTCGCGCCCCCCACTCTCATTGACTACTGACATAGAGACTTGACCCTCTGTTTCTCTGGTTTTTGAAGACAATCTCCTGTAAAAAAAGATAAAAATATCAAAATATTGCTTAAAAATTAGTCCTATATTTTCTTTGTGAAGTTGATGTGTTTACTTACAGAAAAGAGGTTTGGTTTAAGATTATAATTATGCGACGGAGACTTGAGGACAATGATACCTGAGTATTCTAGAAGGTAAGGACTGCTGCGTCTGCGGCCGGGCTCGCTGCCGGCTGTCGACGATGAGCACGTGGCGGTCGTACGGCGTGTCGTAGTCCACCTCCAGCACCGTCGAGAATCGATGTGGCCACATCAGGTCTACCGCTGCGATCAGCAAGCCCACCACCAAGCAAATGCACCCTGAAATTTAAATATTACTACGTGTTAAAAAGAAAAATAAAGGAAATGTAGCAAATGTAAATGAAGAGTTTGTGCAGGGTCAGCATCTTATAGAAGGAAGAAGGTTTAAGAGCTCACAGGCTACCTGAGGCCAATCTGAGGTCCATGAAAATTTGCAATCCTAATATTTAAATATCAAGACTTTAAATACGTTGCCAAGTGTTGGGACTAGTCATTTCTCCGGTCGTCGTACCGGAATGCAATAATACGAACACTGGTAGAAAAACAGACGGACCTTGTACAAGGTCGGAACTATTACTACATTTTTCCAGGCAGAGATATATAAAATCACGCCTCTTTCCGTGGGGGTAGGCAGAGACCACTTCCTTCCACTTGCTAGAATCCAGACAAACTTCCCTTGTACCTATCCTCCACACTTGAACTTATTTTTAAAATGTGATTGAATTTGTGAAAAATGTTTCTTGCTCTGAAATGGATCACCATTATTTAGATAAGTTGGATAAGCATTTTTGTTTGTTATACCTATTTGATTGGTGTGGCTTGAAAAGAGTTCAACTAACATTGGGAATTAAGTAAGTCTTTGAGGTTCTTAGTCTAAATTGCGCGTTCGACTCACTCCTTATGTAAACCATGCTAGTAATTTAAGGCTGCTCAAGACTCACCTGAGATGAGCACCAGCCAGAAACACCATCCTAGCGAGAAGAACAGCATCGCTCCGTCGAGGCGGACCACCAGCGGCACGTGGGGCAGCGAGGCCCAGTAGCCGCCCGCAGCTGCGCACAGCGTGACGCCCAGGGAAGCCATGGCGTACGCGCCGTAACGCGGCACCACCACCAGCAGTAGATTCATCAGCAGCCACAGCGCTAGCGCTGTCCTGGAATTATCAAATCGACAGTTTTAACGTGTGATAGGGCTGAGCAAGGGGTAGATACGCATGCTGGATGGTTCAATAGTATTTTGTGGTACCCTAGCCCTGGTTGTATTCACTTGATTTTTATTAAAGCACTCATTCGGTATGGTAGGTTCAGCCTCGACAGTCATGCATTGAATCGAAGTCTTTCTAAACCTAATACTGATCTATATTTATGGATTGGTTATAGTTTACCATAGCAAGGTGGAAGTGGTGTACCCAGCGGCCCGGTACTTGGCGCCCCACTCGAAGCCCTCGTGCTGCGCGGCGAAGTGCTCGGCCACGCTGAGCACGGGGTAGGGCAGCCCGCGGGTCAGCCCGCTGCGATACCACTCCTGCACGGCGCCAGCCTCCTCCCAGCGGAACTGCTCGTTGTAGTCCACGCCCGGGTCACCCACTGACGAGTTGCCCCAGGATAACGCTGTAATCAGGTGTTCGTATAATATAAGATAGGATACTGCGTTTGGGATTCGGGTCCACGTGAATGGGGAATCTGGGAAATGCAGGAATGAAAGTTGGTTTGAAAAAATGCTTAAAGGAGAAAATTAAATGTTAGTCTTCTTCTTATTTCTTTTTGCACTTCGTCCAATCGCACCTATCATTCTTTTAATAATTAATCGGGGCATTTTTCCGCCCTTCCAGAATAAGCGTTTCCAGCTATTACAGTGGAGCAATAATTGCTGTCTGCCGCCAACTTAGGTAAACTTCGTAAACTTTGTGACTGGGGAATAAAAGCAATTGGATCATACTCATTTAAAAAAATAAAGAAAAAGAATGGCACAACAATAACACAAAAAAAAGGGACTACATGCAATAGCGAAAACGGTCCCAGCTCAGCTTGTGCTGGATGTGAAGCCAACGCTGGTCTGCCGTTGGGACGCTCGGTAAAAACAGGGAAGGTGACACAAACATTACATATTTACGCAATCAGTTACTTGAATGTTCACAGAATCGAGTTGAAGTACCATAGTGTTTCCAATCGACGAAACCGCGCGTCCCGATTTTCGAAGGACCACGCACAGATGGAGCGGGACTTCGTGGTTTGAAAAAACTAAGTTAAAGGTCTGAGCGAAACTTCTCATGCATGCTTTACCTTGAACTGTGATATTGTAGGTATGAAAACGTAGAATTACTCGCCAGTAAGCGTGACGTTGATGTGTCCGAGCCCGATGTGGCCGGCCAGCCAGCAGTCCATGCGCTCGGGCGAGTAGGCGCGGTACGCCGCTCGCGACACGCGCGCGCCGCCCACGTGCCACGATGACCCATATTTGCAAACTGGAAGGGAAACGTTCACTTGGTAAATGTATGTATGTATGTAAGCGAACCTTAAAAGTTGACCCACCATTAGAACTATGTTATAATGTCAACGTCAAGTTGCGAAAAATAAAATTACAGTACTATGAGTAAAAACTACACTTGCTGGATTTTTGAATCAGCGAACGATCGTCCCACGCGCAACCGGCTTTAGTTTAACAAACATGTTGCATTGTTGCATGCCACACCCTTGGTTTTTGTTGAATAGGTACATGATGCTCAAAATATAATCTACTGGGCATAATTATGTAGGCAAAACCATACTAACTCCAGGGCGATATAATAGAGGCCCTGTTTCGTTGCAGCGTTCTATCTGGTTAATCACAAAATAAAATAAAGGACTATTCAACAATTTGGCCTTCATCGCTAAACCGTTTTAATTCTCATATAAAATATCCTTGCCATAAATCATCATTACAAATTACGAGTTCTTAATTTTATGAGCTGCATTTATTAAATAATAATAACCTAATTTATCAAGCCTCTAGATCTTAACGTACAATTCTAGTCACGACCGATCAATGCTTTTTGTGTTACTACATAATAGCTTCATTAGATACGATTATTTGCGACTATCACCACCTTATAAATAAACGTTTTGAAATGACTCAGATACTTATCATGCAATAAAGTGAACTAAGATTTACTTATTTGCATTGTTGCAATTTCCTATTGGTCGATGTATTTGAGATCTGTTAGTAACTGCGGGTCATATTCTACTCCGCTAAATCATATTGCTTTTGGCATGTTATCGTTTCGTTTTAACTCGGCCGCCATTACTGTCTAGTAGGTAAAGAGCTATAATTTGGTTGACAAGACGATAAATAGATATGGTTTTTATCGCTTAGAATACCGGCCCGGATTTATTTATTTGTTTCATTTAAGTATATATTTTTCAATATTAACATGTAGGTATGATGCTTTTTTAAGTAAATATATTTGGGTTTTATGTAACGTAACCAAATAACCTTGGTAATTGACACAAAAAACGTAGCAGACACTATCCTTTACCATTCAAGCAGTCGTTTGGTTTAAACCAGTCCTTTCAACTTGAACACGAGACCACTTTGTGAAACAATTACTAACGTAATTATGGTCCTTAAGCTACAAAAAGCAGCGGATTACTTACACCGCTGGAATTCGGCGATTGTCCGCGATTGGCAACGGAAATCTTTCCGCTATTACACTCAACTAGTTTTCAGATCAAAATTGCATGCTTGAGATTTCGAACCAGTAGTTACGTAATTGTGCTTACCTAGAATTACAGTACCAACGAACAGGCTAAGGGTGACTATGGTGAACGTGGAGAACCTCTGAAACAAAAGAACAATATTCTAAAATTACGTGCATTCAGGAGATCATACCATTTTCGCTAAGGTCTAATAAAAAAACCGGGCAAGAGCATGCCGGGCCATGCTCAGTGCAGGGTTCCGAAGCCGTTACTACAAACACAAGAAACTATCTCAAAAAACATTGTATGAATTAATTTTCTAGTTAAAGTTTTTTGTCGCCGTCTTAGATGATATTTAGTAGGTATACACTCTTAGGTACACTTTATCCGCCTATATCGGTGCATAGCTTAAAAAGCATGACGGTTCAGTTAGTTCGAAGCAAGTAAGAGAATTACTCTTTCGTGATGTTAGAACTTTTGATTCCGGATGCCAGGTGTTATTACCTCTTTCCTGATGCCGGGGAAGACTGCGAGGAAGGCGATGTAGAGCGTGAGCGCGGCGACGACCAGCGCCAGCGCGGGCACGTCCACGGCCACCGCCGTGCGGTTGTGGTACGCGTACAGGGTCGGCCCGCCTTCCTCGCGGAACGCGTCGAACCACCCCTTCATCGCTCACCCAGCCTGCAACCAAGACCATGCACTGTTAGATGCTGAGGGTAACTAGCGGCCGCACCTTTACCCAAAATCCGTTTTAAAGACTAAAATTTCAATAGAAAATGCATTTAAATCGGTCAGATGCTTTCAGAAACAAATGACAGTGCACGTTTAGTCAAGCGAGTACTGGGGGGTCGTGACATAACTGTGCAGTTTATTTTACACCGCTAGAAAAGGACAGAGTTATATCGTTGCTATAGCTCTGTCCTTTACGGTCGTCGTAAAATGAACTGCATAGCCAGGTCATAATAACCCCCCTGATCCTCGATAAGTAAGAAGTCAGACAGCGTCCAATTACTTAAATTGCCCAGGGAGAACGATCCAAGAGCAGATGATTTCCAGTTTACTAATCATAATAAACTATTATTTGACAAAATATAAAAATATATAAATATTGTAAATGCTACCAAGAACGTATAATTTAACCTAGATACGTAGCTCAAGCTCAATTTGCCACGATTACTCCATTGTTTCGCGTCATATAGCCGAAAGTTCTAACACCCGTATTCACAAACGTCACTATGAGGTCTCACAGTGCTCACGAACGCACAGGGTGGTTCAAATCGTGTCAGAAACAAAAGGTCAGTCAAACAGGACCAATCACAAAGCTGTATTGAACGCAGTGCGTTTACTCAGTGAAGGATCCCTTAAGTATTGTTTGTGAATACGGGTGTAAATATAATTCACCTACACACACGTGAGGCGTACATAAATATTGAATAACTCTTATGTTATAGTGTTTAGCGGGGCAAGAATTAGCGAGCAAGCCTAGTGCGAAATGTTATCTGTGACGCAGGCGTTACATGTTCTAAAATGATAATTGGATGAGACTCGTTCTTGACACGATTTGCGATCTTTACTCTTGTTTACTAGATGTAGTATTGTTATATTGTGACCGTTATTTATTTATTTATTACATTTTGAAATAGTACACCATAATTATAGAATGACAATATTAATTTGCGTACATTCAGCATCAAATATATTGTAACAGCCAATAATGTGACCAAATAATTCTTAATACCGTTGGTGTGGTAAACTATTTGGCCACATTAGCTGATACGATATATAATATGATACTGACTGTAGGTACCTACACGTAAAAGGATAGAACATGAAATAAAAATGTTGAGGTAAAACTGAGATTAAATAAGATTTTCGGTAATCTATTAGTAATTTGGGTATCCGAGTCAAGGTTCGGCCGATTTAACTCTACAAGAATCTAGAAGAAAAACAGAATCCATCACTTTCCTCATTTTCATTTCGCATTTTTTTTCCAGCCAAATACCATTTTTGAACGATCATTTTGAAACAACGATGTTTCTATGGGTTAATCGGCAACAACAAACAATTTAAGAGGATACAAAACCTGATATTCAAAAGAGATTGCATCAAAGGCAACCTAAAAAGCTCGCTTAGCAGTGCCCAGAAAGCTTGGAGGCTTAAATCTACTTGCAATCATGAGTCTGTGACCCCTACGAATGCTTCGAGTCTCACTTGTAACTCACTTTGGGCTTAATTATTTATATCATTATATCATTAATGTCCTTGCCTACGTGTTAGGAGCTGAGGATTTACTGTTAAAATGCTGCCCAACACCAGGCGGCGAAAGGGACCCAGCTATGTGACGCCATATTATTGTCCCTTTCACCCCCTTGAACTTGAATAGTCGTTCAATACAGCTCCTGATCATGTGATCTCAGTGAGACCGAGGTGAATTAATTGTGCATTGGTTGGAATGCAGTGCGTTGCAATACACCGCCTCCGGGAAACGGATATGGCTTGTCGTTGTCGCACTTTATGGTGCACGTGACTTCGGGTAATTAAATAAAGTGTTGTTCGTGATTACAATATGATTGTATTTATTTACATCTGTTATAAAAAGATGGCTGAGTGAGGGTCGGTGAGATTGAGTCTCAGAGAAACTACCCTGGAGAGTGGACAAGGAAATAGTGCATAAATCGTTTTGTGCAACTTATTAATGCTTTATTTCATAATTGCGATTCCAGATCGAAAAATTCTAATTTGGCAATGGCACAAAACATGATAGAGCCTGGTGAAACGGGCGGTTCCTTTTTAGAACTCCATGGCGGGAATGTAGAAATACTGTCGTGTTCTTGTAGGCAAATGCTGCAGCGTGGGCTGTTAGTAACGCAACTACAGAAGGTAGGAAAAATAACTTTAGGCTGTATAATACAATATAAGGCTATTTATGTAAAGACTTGTGGCATGTAAGCGTATTTAATACAACATTACAAAGTTATAAAGCACCTAGTTTTAACTTATTGGTTAAGCGTCATCTAAACAGCGACAGTTGGACATACGGTCACACGGACATGGTAAACTTAAAAGTTTTGTTGACTGTGTATGGAACCCTTACAAACAGAAACTGTATTTAAAATGGCCTAAATAATGCTAATATTGTTGTATTTTGCCTTTGTTACCTATCCTGTTCCGTGCGAAGTAGTTAAAATCGATCGCAAAAAATACTGTTTACAGGGTCTGTATCATTATTATATAAGTAGGTACATAAACATAACGTATATAAGGGTATTTTTGCCGTCAAGTAGCAGAACCACGAGTTTGTGTTAACTTATAATAGTCGTTCGATTTAGTGACCTTTGGTTATTGAAGTGGCGCGACACAAAGTCATTGACACAGTTCTGTCAGCGGCGGGTCGGAAGTGCATTGGCGAACCGCAGCGCCGCCACCGGAAGCATAATCTTTAATAACGCACGGCCGAGGTTGCTTTCCACATTTGTATGGAGCTCGTACGGCCAACTGAACCCATTAACCTTCACTGAGGCAAACTGGTTGAGATTAAGGCCCTTTGCGGTCAGAAGGGAGCTGTAATGTGCTTATGAATTTAATATTCGTTTCTTGGTAACATTATTTATGCGTGTCATTATTTTTTTGTCAGCTGTAATTACAGTTGCCATAAGCTCGTGCGTGTGGAAAGGAGGAGGTGGGAGATGTATCGACGTATGAAGTTAAATGACGTGCATCGTGTATCTCACTATCATCACGAAAATATTTTAGCTTTAAACATCCACGTCATGGGCATTTTTTGTCTGTTTGATCAATTGATTGATAAATTCTCTGAACTCGATCAATCTTCATGTACTATCCGTAAAAAACGCGTGGGCGTGTGCCTAATTAAATAGTTTTTTTTCTGTTGTCTGCTGCTCGAACCCAATTATAGCTAAGTATTATGAATTATGGGTTTGGTTCACCGGAGGCAAGTATTAGCTAATGGTTACTTAACATCTCGTGATTTCATCACTTTTAAATAACAAAAAAGATGGCCTTTTTGTCATATTCTCTGTCATGTCAAACTAATATGATCTTGCTATATGTGTATAATTTTTCTAGCACATCAATTTATTCCGTGTCATTATCAATAAACATAGTTTTTTGGTGATCTGATCGAATCAATGTATGAATCAAATCGAACCTATCTGTCGGCATGTTGACGTAACGTGATGCCGAAGTGATATGTCACGTACTCGCTGCAAACACGAACAGTCTGTGTACTGCCTCATAATCAAATATGTAACAATGTGCTCGTGATGTATACTTTCTCATACCGCCTCATAGTACTAGAGTCTAGATGTGGATGATAATTTCATTTTAGACCTCGTGCAGACTGCATTCGGACTGATATTAATCACTTGTTCCTACTGACTTAATGATCCAAATAGTTGGGTAACGATTAAGATTTAACTAGAACCAATTAATAAGACTTATCGGAAAAAAAGTTTTGTCTCGCAGCGGTTTTTGCCTCTAGTTTGATATTTAGATGAGATAGCGTTTACATGTCGTTAAACGGTTGGTCTAGGATAAGCACCCGGAACCGGCGGTCGTTGCGCCCCCGCGTCCGAGTCAGTCGGCGGTGACCTTGCGTAGCGGACTCGATTATGGACAACATAAAGGCAGTAAGACCTGCAGTAAGAGTTCTAATCTAAGATAGTATCGTGATGTATGAGCACGAGATAGATTGGATGTAACGTATGCTCTTTTTACAAGCTCTATTTAACTTTACGAGTTTCTTCGAGTAAATTTTTTGACTAGCTAGACAAGTTCCCTTTGAGAGGATTTTGAAGTGAAGCCTCAATCGTGACAGTCAAAAAAAAACTACACAAATTTAGAACTGGGCGATAACGTTTCCTAACTCCTAAATCGAGTCACACTTCCACGATTTTTGGGTGTGTTGTAGGTAAATATTATAAACACTGGCTTTTTACTAATTTTGTTTATTTCGTGGAAGAGGAAGAACATATTAAAAAATCGTGGAAATCGGATTTGATTTAGGGAGTGAGAAACGTTGTGGCATTTTGTATGGATTTTTTCGGCTTTACAGTCTTCTTAAAGGAATTGGGCTTAAATTTGCAATATATTATTAACAATAATGTTAGGTCGTAAGGTAGCCAAACAAAATTTCTGCTATGTAACGAAAAGTAAGGTCGGCAGCGAAAGTTCTTCTCAAAAAATATTTTTTAACGGACACTTTTCATTTTTTCCTTCGTTGACTGTACCGGCCCAATCAATACACTGTGAAATTTAACGCAGGCCTTGACAAATCAAAAATTCTAACACAAAGTATGAATCGCAGTATTTTTGGATAAACAAGAATATGAACAATATTTTTTTACGATGTCGACTATATTTATTAATAGTTAATTATATGCACGTCATCATCGGCCAGTAAAGTATTAAATAAAAATATTATAGCATGTCAGTATAACCTTTGGAGTGCTCGAGCATTTCAGGGAGTGAAAATTGCGTGGACGACGTAAAGTAGTAAGTACGCCGTATAAATGACATACTTAACTTACTACACTAATTAATTAATATCTGATTAGTACACAGATATATGCGACGGTGAATCAAAAATTGACATGTAGCATGCATCCTATCTTACAATTTAAGTGAATCAGAGCCATGGCAGGAATGTTTTTCAAAAATTAGTTTGTTCACTCCATTTGTCAAAGTTACGTTAAATTACCGCGATATGCATATAAACATACATAAAGAGATTGATATCATCAAAATTAAAAGGTTTATAAAAAAATATTGCCTTGTTGTTATCATTTAACAACAAGGCAATATAAGGCGTGTTTTTTTTTTGTCTAGTTGTTTGTTTTTTGTTGTTTGTAATGAATGCATGTTGAGTTTGCCTGTAATTGGGTGGATGCTCTTTCAATATAAACGAAATGTCATAATTAGTTTGTAAGTGTTATAATAGTACTTTACCTGTTGGGACACCTTAAATAAATAAATAAATTTATTCATTTTTGTGATTTTTCCAAGTGTGCATAATTAAAACTTTATGTTAGCCAATTAGTGTAAACCAAGTTAACAAGCAATTTTTTTTCTAAACTAAAAGGAATAACACAGATCATCCAACAATACTACAACAAATCTTAATTACCCAAGAAGCTACTGCCGGTTAATTTAAGATTCTAAGCAAAAACAAAGGAAGATCATGACAGGCTCGGGTGACGTATAGGGTAAGGGCATAGGCCTTTTCATGGCCGCTAGAGTCGAGGTTAACACTCTTAAGGACGTCCGGGGCACCTTGCCGCCGAGGTGAGTCAGCTCTGGGGTTTATGACTCACAGACTCACTGAAACCAATCAGTGGGTCTGGACTTTAATGAGGTACACTTCATTTGCTAAGGCAAAAAGTTTGTGAACAAAATGAAGTGGTCTCGTGCCGGTACCCATTTCGTTCTACATCGGGGTTATACAATTTGCACAGTGTTAACTTTTATGGCTAACATCAATCATCTCAGTTCATTAGCTTAGCTGTTGCTATTTTTATTAGCTGTTGTTTAATTGATCAGAAGAAGTACATCGCCTTATATTCTAATGAGGAGGTATTTCTGCCCAGAATACTATTCGTAAGAATAGGAGAAAAAATACAACAAATGTAGAATGTAAATGCATTTTTTTTCTATTAAGATTTACAATAATTCTGATACTAAGAAAAAAAAAACCTACGAATAGTGAACGGACTTTTGGCGCAAATGCCAAAGAAGATCAGATAAGTGATTATTATCATGTATATTAATTATGTAAAATGTTAATGTTTTAATTATGGTTTTTGGTATACCTACACTTGCCTGTAAATACTGTCATTAGAATATAATCGATTAGAATAATTTATTCCGGGCTATTGATCATTTTATTGGTTAGTTACAATTTAAACATACAACTACAGCAACACAAAACAAAAACAAAGTTAGGTATATAGAAAACAAGGCAACAAAGATATATATGCCTATGTATGTATGTGTCTTGCCCTGTGCTCAGGTAGTATATCTTGCCAGAATTATTTGTTGTATCTGACAAGATCTCACATCAACTAGAGACATTACATGCCGGCAAAGTTGGCCGTATACTTATAGGCCTTTCTTTCTCATTACGCTCCCATAAGGCTAATTATAATATCAACACGATATTTTTATCTCGAGCGTTATCTCTTTCTCTCTTAACCCACCACTGTTATGGTAGAAAGAGACAACCGAACACAGTCATCACTTACATAAGTAAATTGTCGCTGGTTGTTTGTGGCTTTTCAAGGAAATTAAAAATATGTTTTTTTAAATTACTGCGGCTACGGCCACCATGCATGATGATAACTTAAGTGAAAAATAATTATCTTACGATTTTAGTTTGTACCTCGGTAATGTTATGAAAATAATTTGTGTAACAAAGGCAGTAGGTTGAGATATTACTTGATGAACATGATGTCATCAAAGCCCTCATTGTAGACTCGATGGTGCAGCCGAGCAAAGATGTGTACTTGTACACTTTTGCATCTTATGTCAATGGGATAAGGTGCAAAATAGTACATATTATCTTTAAACTCGACTGAACAGTAAATAAACAATTTTCATGGAAAAAAATATCCTTGTATAAAGTTATACAAATAAAAGGCACAAATTGTTATTGGTTATAATGCTGCACATCAATGACTTATGCAAAGGGCAGACGGTACTGCAGAAAAACCAAGAAACTTGGCCAGCGATCATGCAATTGGAGGTAAAATCAATCATCATATTATTATGAAATTCGTGTTTTATTTTCTTGTAATATCTTCTCTAAATCCGTATAAATCAAAATGTCTGGTGCAAATTTACGTTGACTAAATACTACTTTTCTTGGCACACAAATATAAAGCAAATTTACTCTAGGCCGCATTTAGCAAACTAGAATAAGACTTACTCCGAGATTAGTCTGTACAAATTCGGCGTTATTCTCGTTTGGTCAAATCAGCCCTGAAGTTACTGCACTTATCTAGTGCCGCTAAAAGATGGATCAGGTTCCAACAGTTCCAACCTGCAGCGCGCGCCACTTGTGCCACTTGTGCACGCGTGAACTTGACACCTCTGTCCACACTCTGTAACTGTGAACGTACACTTAACCTCTATCTCCATGGAACTATGCTAATACACTACTCGCAGCCACCTTGCAAACTACCAATTGTTTCTAGCATTTTTTAAAAATATTTTTTTAGTCACCGGGTAAATCATTAATGTATTTATAAGCTAACGTATGTAAATTATTCCGAAGGATTTTGTGACTCAAATCGATCGATAACTAGCGATTGGCTGTTGAAGAAGAAAAAAAACAGATTAGGTAAGATGTGATGTGTATACATGTATTGATTGTATTTTTAGATACGCGATTGATTGATTTATAAATAGATGGTTTATTCAAAAAAACTTTGTACTAAAAATATAATTGTATTTTTATAAGTCGTAAGTTGATTAAAAATTGTATTAGAAGCCGTTTTTGAAGGGAAATATGGCAAAGTTCGGTACGGAAATATGAAAAAATTGTCTTATTAGCAGATTCAGCAGTAATGATGAGCTCGTATGCGCGATGATGTGAGGTGATGATGAAAGCTCATGATACACATTACACGTACCTAGTTTAATGTCGCAGCCCCATAGTCATAAATACACGATTAACCTATGTTAATTAAAGTATTCTTTGGTTCTTACTGTTAAATTCAAATGTCATAAGAACCAATCATATTTCAAGCACACTTTAGCTTTGCGCGTTTATGGATAAGATAGAGAGTCTTTAAACGCACATAAGGGAGCTATTACGTATATGTTCGGACAATGGACGTATATTAATAAAATACAAAGGTCAGTGGATGTTATGATCGCTTCTGCAGTATCGGATCCAGCGCAAAGTGCCATTCAGCTTACTGTCGACGTGCCCTTGTATATTCTGCTGTTGTAATTAACTGCGGTTACCTTTATAGCGCTGGCCTCTGAACCGTTGAACTCCTGCGCAAGGGCAGGCAATATTCACAGGTTTGTTATTAAATAATTGTGGTGACTGCAGCACAAAGAGGAAACTCCGGCTAATGAATACAAAATACTTAAAAAATTTAAGGGATTATGGATATGACATAACGTCATTGTTAGTAATTGACGCTAACTTCATAAAAATGTAATCGCTCCTATTGAGACTGTCCAAGTATTGTGGTTATATGTAAATATAGCTACTGAGATAATCCTTGACGTTACCACAAGCGTGCGCGTGACTATCGATGATCACACGGACGTATCTAATGGCTACTTGACGTAGAATTCTGAGCCCTAATTCAGGGTCACAAACGTAATATTTAATAGGGAGCTCTGCATAAGGCTTTGAATATACATCGTTGAATATTAAACAGTAGGTCGGAATCTTATTGATTGTTATTAGTGACTAGCTTTTGGGCGCGACTTCGTCCGCTTTGATTTTAAGTATCGGTATTCCATCGGGAACTTTTAAATTTTGCGTGATACAAAGTAGGTTATGTGTTAATCCAGAGAATAAGTTATTTCCAATTCAAACTAGTTTCAAATACATCCAGCCGTTGCAGCGGGAAGCAGTAACAAAGTAACACACAAACTTTCGCGTTTATAATATTAGTAGGATTATTTTGCCTCATTTAAGTATATGAGTGTGTTATATATGTTAGTTATATATTGTAACGTAAATTTCACAAAGTGTTCAACTCAAATCAAATAGTAGGTACGTAACATTATTCCGTATCTTGTGGTATTGATATTATTGACATTGTCGTTTCCCTGTTTGATTGCGCTGCTAATATGAAACTTAAATCGAAGTCACTTCTGTCACATGAAAAACGACACGACGCGTGTATGAGTGTGAAGAGCGAATATATCGCAAGAAAGTTACTCTTTATCTATATAATTGCCTTTCTCTTTGAAAATTCTCACTTTACTAAACAAATATTCCCATTTAGATATGGTTTTCAAAGTTGACGGAAACAATTGACTGCAGTTAGAAAGCGTTCTGTGGTGGTTTTTGTTGCGGTTGGTAACGCGTCAATCGGCTCGCGCGATCACCGTCTTGACTTGTTTCTACAGTAAGTATCATTACATTACCAATGACTTGTGTTTGATTTTGATAAATAGTTTGTGCCTCCACTGACAGAAATGGTCCGTCCTCAACTCCTCAGTGAGCACGAGTCATTTTTCAATTACCGTTGGCAGGCGCGTTGACGCGCGCCAAGCCACAACAACTTGACTTTGCAACATGTTCGCATTGAGTGCTCTGTTGAACAACCTTCTCAAATGACAGCCGGTATAAAAAACAACGGGCAGCGGTATTCGAGCCAAGGTCCTGTAATGAGATATATGAGTTAGATATCTCCATTAGCAGAATTAAGAGAATACCCGATTGCATAGATAACGTCGGTTGCACTCCAGTAATTATTCCTCCCTCATTACCAGGTTAAATGGTCTCTTAAGCACATGTGTAGGCGCAGTGTGGGTTGCAACGATACTTAAGCTGGCTGTTATGTTTTAAGCACGGCTTAACTATTGTTTTTATCTATGCTGCAACTTACTTTATATCTGCGTTAGTAAACTAATATTAATATTAGAGACTGGCCGACTTTTACAAGGATAAGTCTAAATAGGTTAGCATTAGTCAACGTCAATGTAAAAGGCTAATTTCATTTAGGTTTCAAGCAAAGGATTTTTATACCACTGTACAATATTTCAAAATATGAATCTTACCAAGCATAGGGTAGTGTATATATATCAAAAACAATAACGTTTCGAAATTTTATGAGTATAACGTGAGAATGTTTTTACATAATTCAAGGTGGTCGACGATACGAAAGATATCAGTGTGACTAATTCTTTTATTGTGTGTAAGTTAATTGCATGGTGGAGTCGAGATTAATGTTCGTGCTCGCCAGATAGCGTGGAGGAGCGTTTAAGAGGCCCAGTGCCCGGTCCCTGATTGTCAAAGAAAATGGACCCAATGTTAGCATTCTTGGCACTGAACGAGAAAACGTAGAATAACCAGCCAGTGTCGCTGCGAGGTAAACTGCCGGTAATCTCTATTCCGTAAACTCCGACACGTAAGTAAACGCGTGAGTTTGATAACTGGTCACCTTAATTTTTTTTATCCATGTACCTAATTACTTTGTAAAAGGGTGAAGCAATTAAGGCGCCTACGTTAAAAACCAATGAAGCAATTTATAGTTTACTTTTACTTCAGTTGAAGTCTAAGAAAGTTATGAATTACTGAAATTAATTTGTAAGACAGTGTTAAAATGTTAGCATTAGGTAAGTGCGTTTTTGCACAACTTCTAAATACCTAGTTAGTTACCTAAAAGTAAACACATCTATTGTACGAGGATATACGTATAAATACATATGAAGCTTGGATAACGAAAGTAGTTTTTTAAATAAATATTATGGTCTTCAGGGCTTCGTGACATAATATTTCTCAACATTAATTTATTTTTCAATGTTTTGATATTTACGATTGTATTAAGTGGTGCCAATAATAAAAAAGTCGATGTAAATAGGAAGGACAATGGAAACAAATAGAAGAGTGATGATTATGGTTAAAGTGTATGAAATGTGTCAGTGCAGAGTTAACAGTGGATACAGGAGATTGGTTGAAGAAAACATGTTGCTGCGTCCCCACCTAGTGTGGGACAAAGGCAGAAAGATGATGATGATGATTATGTACGGTATAATTAGGGAGAGTATAAATTGAAACATATTGTTAATACAATATCGCGACGTAAACCTTTCGTTTTATATGTTGCCTTCCGCAGTAATGAAATCCATTTTGATAGTTTTTTCCTCACCTAATACGTGGTTTTACTATGTGGGCGATGACAGCATAAAAGTTACGTCCGCTAACTTTGCAAGGCAGGTTTCAGGGGACCTAATTGTTTGAGTAAACACGAGTCGAATTACTACTTAACTACTTCCTTTTATATTTCCGCAGAATCTGTGTATTAGATGGGTCGCCGGCGTGACGTGCACGAGGTCGCGGAAAGGCCACGGAGTTGTCTCGCGAGCACGCCACTCACTCCTGTATTCGCTTAAACGACTGGTTCAGTAACATTCCTATTAACTCTAATTATCAATATTATGTGACAAACACGCATGGAGTGCGCGCCATCGTCGGCATGGACATAAATACAGCTAACGAGGCCATATAACGATGTTACTCGTATATCATTCATTTGTATTTCAGTTTGAATTAAAAAACGCTTAAGACTTCCTACGCTTTATAAGTTTGCTTATAAATATAAATTATCTTAAGCTATCGTAAGAAAAATCTTTTTGAGAGGTTATTAAGACGATTGTTACATGCATTATTGCGTGTTTCAGTTCCACAGTTGTATATTTCTCATTCACGGGCCACTTTTAATAAATCTGGGCAGGAATTCCCTCTGTTAATCACTGCCGTGATTATAATTATTTGGCAGCGTTTTTTAACTGGTTGAAAGCTCGGCTCATAATCACTTAGGGAAAAACATAGATTAATCATTGGCACCGTGCTCATTGCCTACCATCAGCAGCCGAGCGCGCGGAGTCATCGAGAACAATGGCCGCGCAGGTTGCCGCGGGGCCAGGCGCGATGATCTAAACCGACTCATCAGTCAGCAAAGCATCCGCCTGTCAAAATTGCAACCAAGCAATGGTTCACTGACTTCAAATTCAATCATAACTCCATTTAACTTAAGCATTCAATAAAAGACTGCTCATACCGTAGTCAAATCACGATTAAATTTGGTAATTTACAGACATTTTGGCGTCTTTGCGTAAACATTCGTGAAAACACTGAGATGAAGTAAACTAAAGGGATACGAAGCAATACAATAGGAAGAGTTGACGCAACGCTAGACAATGGTTGGGAATGAGTTGTAACGAGCCGCGAGCCGGGCGGAGCGTCGCTCGCGGGAGCGGGGAACATTCTAATAACCACTCTTAAAAGTGGTGAATAGGTATTAATAAGCGAAAGTGAATGACGATCATTTTATTACTGAGTATATTATAACGCTGAAGAATTTTTGACGTTATATCTTTAGTAATTGTGTTACAATAGAAATAACGTCTATTTAGCCTTGCTGATTGTCCTCTTAGTATCAGCAGTAGTTGACCATCTCAGAGAGGGTTTGTTTAAATTAATACGAATAAGGCATGAAGCAATTGCTAAACAAATAAGTACCTACCTAATGTGTTAATTGATAACGCGTTTTAGTTTCAGTTATATACTAACGCAATAGGTACTGGACGCCTTCAATAAACATGACAGCTGCATCTAAGGTAACCCTATGTGTGGTGAGGCATTTAATTTTAATTGGTTGTCCATAAACGTAACCTGGAACTGGTAGACATTAATTGTAAAGCATAATTATTAATGTTGTTGTATGACTATCTATGACACAACTACGAGTATGTATGTATGTAAACACTTTATTGTACAAACAAGAGATAACAGTTATAAAATAGACAAAAATATAACAGGGATGTACAAAGCCGAACTTATCCCTTTAAGGGATATCTTCCAGTTAACCTTTAGCGATTGAGAAATAATTAATTTACAACGAATAGCCAAATAAGTACAACACTAAAAGTAATTTCTATAAATATCAATATATAAAATACATTAAAATAAACCTATACATATATAAATATATTATATATTTGTATTCAATATAATAAATAAATATACAAAATAAGTAGGAACAAAAAAGTTTAAGAAAAGAAAGTTTGGAGTTTATGCAACTGCGATATAATTTAGACAAAGGCCTTGCAAATCTTGTAGTAGCAATTGTAATTATCTGGGCGGTGGCTAATTTCGTCGAGGACTGAGCTACGCTGCCCTCCAAGAGAAAAAGGCAGTATAAGAGTATGGAGTCCTTTTGAGTATTGCCTTTTGCTTTGGACGCAGAACGGCCGGTAGAATTGGCAATGTGCGCGCCGCACCTTCCAGCTCAAGTGCGCTAAAAACGGCGCAATTAAATGCCATTGTTAACTATTGTAATCGATCAATTAGGTTTGACCTGGTAAATGGCATGTCTTTTCTCTTATCCTTCATCCAAACCAAATGAGATCTAATGGAGTTGCTGTTCATTGTTTCGCTTGAATTTGAATGAATTGATGCGGTATAAAGCTTTACTGCCAATATTTATAAATTCGCAATGCCATCATAGTTCACACTGCTCCTGAGCAACGACTCTGACCGGTATTGAGCCTAATATGGCCGAAATTTCGGGTATTTAAATCAAACTTGATACTAAAGGTCAAAATAATAAAGTAAGCGTGTATTACCGGTAATAAATATGAAGACGATGTTAAGTCGACGCATTTTAATTCAACTTTTTTATGAGAAGCAGTCCATTTTTACTAGCTTGCGTCTGCCCTTGATAATCACTGAGAATATTTAGATAAGCAGTAATGCATTAAAACGTTTAGTGGTTTGAAAACAGGGTACCTAATAGAAGGATTCGATGCGACAGAGATAAAGAAATTCTGCATCACGCCGATTTCAAGAGAAGAGTGATAGTTACAAATGTATGCATATAATCTGGTTGAGGTGCAATGTAAATGCCGGTTGTTGAGTGGTTGTATAAAGGTCGCGACCACGGCACATCCTGTTTGCATTGAGTGTTGATGGACGACGACGCCCGTGTTTTCCCCGCACTAGATACACTCGATTGTCCGTCTACCGGTATATATACAAAGCCGGTATGCTTTTAACTACTTCCTTACAATGATGTTTCTTTTATAGTGCCTTTGTCAAATGTTAAACGACTTTAACGGCATAGCATTGTTTTGTTTTTACATATCTACTTCATATCATGACGTTATTGTAAAACAGTCGATTCTGATATTTAAAGGTACTTATACAAAAATAAAATGTAATTATTAAAATCAATTTACTGAGTTCATAATATTTTATTTTTTATGTTTAGGTTATGTTAGTGAATTCAACTTTTATTAAGAGTTTTAAATTCCTAAAAGCATTACCGTACATTAGAACGAAATCTTTGTAAATGTCAAGTACCCACCTGTCGTATATTTACACTCAAAAAACGTATCTCCTATGGATATGGCACAGGGAGTTTTGGCACAAAACATCACAATATACACTCGGTATACAAATGTTGTGTCACTGTTGGTTCGAACACTGGGGCATGTCGCTCGGGGGCGGGCGCGCGCTCATCGTACCCGCGGGTCGTAAGACTCGTAAGGATCGAATTCGGGTCAGAAAATGAGAATAGTTGGTCGTGTTGTGTCGGTAGAGGCTCGGGCCGGACTGAGCGGTTTATTATTATATCGCGGGAAGGAGCGCGGCTGTATTCAAGGTTCCGGCGGCGGGCGGCGCGGGCGCACGTAGCGCCTTATCTCGCGCTTGTCGCTCGACGCTCCTCTCGCCTCATTACGTGGACGCCGCGGAAATCGTCACGAATATACGTACATGCTATGACTATTTTGATCTCGTGACAGCTGATCAAGATATGGTTTCAAAATGAACTACTAACCTCTGTTTAAGTCTGGCATGACTTAGACTTAAATTATATGTCACAGAAATAAAATCAGCAAACAGTAAAATTAATTGTTAACGTAAAAAAGGAAAGCGTTCTTCGAAATAAATTATGCTTCTTATTTATTCGAATTTAAACACTTGAATAATCAACAACTTTAATTGTTGAGCCATTATAGAACCCTGTCGTAATGGCAACGTATAGGTAGGTAGTCACTCGAATGAATTTTATAATTGGGATTGTGTAACAGGGTTTATAGAGGTTCAAACATTAAAGTCACATGAAATATAGATCTATCTGCCTCAGGCTCTTGTCTTAAGGCTCAGTTTCATTGGTCAATAGCCCTCATGCTTTTAGTGGTACGGTCACGACTCACGAGCGTTCATTTGGGACCCATTTCAAGAAAAATATGCTTGAAGTCGTCATTGATGTCATTAGAGATGTCAAGTCATTTGTAACTTTTCGGAAACTCAACCTTATAGTTGAAGAATGTCAGATTGAGTTTGGAACTAAGGTGGGCACCAAATTAAATCTCGTGACTGTACATTCCGTCGCTGCAATACCTTCCAGTGTAATAATGTTAAAACAATTATTATATAATTGTCAATGGATTTCTGCAAGCATGCAGGCTATCCACCAATGAAACTTACTAGGCCTTACTTACCTTAACTTATTACCCCTCCCCTAAAAAATTAAAATACTTTGATCTGTTAGACTTCGTTGGTCATCTCATCTATCACGTAAGCTGCATCCAGTTTCTCTTCTGCTGGACAGACCTCTACCTATCGGTCACGCACTGCTCGCGTCCACTGGAATCTGGTGGCTGGTTGCTCTGGTGGTTTACCTCATTTTCGAAAACGAAGTCAAAATATTGAGGGATGGTCTCTAGTCATCGATTTTATTGATTTTAAATATGACTCAATTGATCAAATAACAACAACTTGTCTAGCAAAATTTTAAATGGAGTATATTAAATAAAACTTAATGCAAAATTCTTTAATTTACACTTTTAAAGAGAAAAATGTCACTTTCTGTCTAGCGATTGATAGACATTTCAAACTATTCAAACAGAGGATTTTCTCGATGCAGACGCTCATTTGAATGTATTAATAAAAACGTGCGGTTGCATAGATGCAAGCGGGCATGTGCATCGCTATTAAGTATTTAAATTACCTGTGGCCCTAGACAAGATGCACTGCGAGAACGTTATCGTTATAGAAAATGTATAGGATTGACGTAAGCTAGTCTGCTAGCTTACGTCAATCCTATACATTTTCTATTCATTCATTCATTTCGAACGCTTATGTCAATTCCATACATTTTGACAGTTTTCGAAAATCTTTTACGATAGCGTTATGCATATTGTCTAGGCCTTCTATATCGCGTTTGCATCGCGATTGTATCACTGGAGTTACAGTTTAGTCGATCAACGACTGTTTCGCGAATATATCGCTAAGTACTTGAAGTCGCGCGCATCGGTAATGCATCGCGACTGAATCGCTGCAGTAACCCTGCAAAACTTTGTGTGTAACCACTGTTAGAGAATTATTTGTGGTAACAAGTCTAACAAAAAGCAAGATTGAAAAACCCAATGTAGTGATTCTCTGAACAACGACGGTCGGACGGACGGACGAGTGAATGTCCAAGCGGCGAGTTTAAGTAGCCCCGTCAGTGCGAACAAAACATATTTTAGCGCGTGCATTTTCAATTTAGCAGCATGGTTTCTGCCGATGGATCGAACGTATAAGGCTGCTTAATTGAAAATGCACGCGCTAAAATGTCTTTTGTTTGCTCTGACTGGACTACCTAAACTCGCTGCTGCGATTTCGCTCGTTCGTCTGCCCGTCCGCTGTTTTTGAGAGAATAACACCCCAGATAATGTCATCAATTGATGACATTATAATACACTAGTAAACATCTTAGCCTAATTGTAGAAAATGTGGTTACAGAATTATCAACAAGTTTTTAGAGTTGTTAGTAATTCTGTAGCTCTGCCTACCCCACTCTGGGAATAAAGGCGTGAGCTTATGCTATGTGTAAAATGTTACTCATCAATCTTATGTAGGTATGTCTTTTTATTACGCTAATTTCACGTTTTAAAAAAAGTACCCTGTGTCACCCACGACGCTAAGACGAATCTAACTACGCCTCGCTTGTCGAAATTGGCCCATCCGTTCAGCCTTTACAAAGGAACAAAGAACCATACATACATACACTCATATACATACCTATACATACAGGCCAAAAACATTTTCCGCCTTTCGGCAGTCGGGTAAGAAGGAAAGGACGCAAAATGGTGAAGTGCGGGAATCCCTTAGTGGATGGCAGTTTTTGCAGAAACGTGTCGGGCTTCACGTAGCGCGCATGCGCATGCGTGACGAGCAGCATGTGGAGTTTTTGATCGCGCTCGTTACTGGGATTGGCTAAGAAACCTTCAATTGGGGTTTGGTTTTAATCGATATAGCTATCAACTTACTAGCTTGTTAGGGATAGGCATAGGTTAGTTGAAAGATAGCAAAGGTTAGTTTAAAGGTAGCAGGTCAATGACGGAAGCTTCTTCTTATTCCTTGGAGTTAATGTGACTGACCTACTGTTTATCAAACAACAAAAGTTTATGCTTTCGTTGGGCAGTATCGTTTGTAAAATAATCCCGACATCACTGACATTTACGTCGATTTCATTGAATATAATCTGATACCAATCAGACAGCTGTACAATTGATAAAGTTAGACAAGCGAGCATGTCGGAAGTTAGTTAACTGAAACTTGGAGTACGTTCAATGGTTAAGGTTGAGACGTAATAAATACAGTGAGTATTCATTTCCTGCTTGCACAAGGCCGCGTGGCATTTTTACATAGGTAATAATAATAAGTTCCTATGAATATTTGGGTGTATCATTAGATGCTGAGGTGCACGAGGTGTGGCATTGTGCCGTCGGCTGCGGAAGTTCAAGGCGCGTGATCATCATCACATCATTGTTTTACGTTCTAACGAGCATGCCAAGGAGCGAACATATTTTTTTGCACAGACTGTCACAATGTCACACAAAGTTAGTGTTGTAAACTTTTAAAATCATCGTATGATTCAAATTATAGAAGTTATCATCGATGGTACCTGTTCCCTTGGAGACCAAAACAATGCTTATGAGACATCAACAGGTGGGGTTAGGTGAGACAGCATACAGCAAACCTTTTATAACTAGCGACTTTAATAGAACATTACCTACTGTTAATGTGACTTTGTTATTTTTACAAAAAAAATACATAAACGCGATTTATATGTTTTATCACACCGAGCCGAATTATAACGACACTACCGGCTTAGGTTATTAGCGCAAAATACCTACCGATAGACGTAATATGAGAAACCGCAAAAGATTTGGTCAGCCGCTCTATGGCAAATTGCAGTCATTCGTAATCAACGATTATGGCTAAGCTAAGTGTAGAAAGTAAGATGTAACAAGTCTAACCAAATGCAAGCTTTAAAAACCTGACTGCATGTTTAATGCCTTCGTCTATATAGGGTGGAAAAACGAGAGGATGATCTTTCATTTGGAGAAAAAAACAAATAGATTTGAAAGTTTGGGACTGTTTCAATTTATATGAGATTGTCCCCCGATATTTATGTAATTATTTATTATTAATTTATTAATATTTTAGGAGGTGTACTCGACGGGTTTGAATCATATTTGCATCAAAGACCTCAAATAGTAACGGTTACGAATCCTAAACCTATCACGCGCGCTCAGGAATACCCCGGGGCTCTCACATCGGCCCAATATTATTTCGACCTTATATGGATTATGTTATGAAAATATATCGTACAGTAAAAACATATCAGATTGTACTGAAATAATAATTTCGTAATTAATCGTAATTGTATTGTACGATATGTTTGTTGTTGGTGTACCTTACTTAATAAATAAAGAATAAAGATATAAAGGTACTTATTTAAAGTTATAATTCAAGATCGGTGAAAAATATACAGGTATTCGGTTGGCGCCTTTAATTTACCAAAGTCTTGTGTGGTTAAACTCTCTTATTGTATACATTGCGCTTTATCTAATCCCTTACACAATTCATTAATTAATACAGCTGTGTTGTTACTTGGTTTCCTGAATTAATAATATTTACATTTCACCTTATACGGTATGTTACCGATGAAAATAAAATGTATGAAAATAAAAGCAAAATTTTTTTTTTTGTATTATAACGTTGTGAACACCCTTAGATTCAGATTCAAATATGTTCAAAACGTGCGACATACTTATGGACTTGCAAGAGCTTGGCAATGCGTGGCTAATTCAATTTGGTGTCCCAGTTTCGGTCGCAGCGGGCGGGCCTGCACTATATCTAAATGTCGCAGCTGAAGCTGCGGGCCTAGCAAGAATGAAGCATTAGTTGGACACCTTATCTGTCAGTGCCTTCATTCCTCAATACTGTAAATACGGGGTGACTGTGGGGTCGTGTAAACGAAAGAAACAAAGAAAACTACTTATCTAATGTAATATATTTAAAAGCGTTAAGACAATATTTTTTTTTTAGTAAAAAAAAACAGGATCATGGCCAGATGGCCACCCTTATAGTATTTTTTTTACTTGTCTGATCAGTTGATTTTCAAATAGGTTTTAATATGAAAATGTTAATAGACCATAGTTTTAATGTTAGTAATATTACTATAGTAATATTAATAAATCTTACTCATGTGGTCCGAGGAAGAGCTGTGTCTCCCAACACAGGCTACATTTTGCCTAAAGGGTGACTCCATCCCTTGTATCATTATCATTACCTCATGTATTTTATCAATAAAGAATTTTGTATTTGTATTTTGTATTATTTGTATAACTTTAATAAAAAGCTAAACATTAATTGTTTCAAACACCACTATTAATAGAATTTCAAGTATTGACTGACTTGGGAAAATTAAGTTAGAGTCACGACCCCGCAGTCACCCTGTATAGTACGAGCGACAGGTACAGAGCGTGATTAAGTTGATCGTGGCAGATTTTGAGTGGTACATACAATTTAATAAGTAAGTAATACAATATAAGAACATCACTTCACGCTTACTGTATGTAGTTATTTTTTGCTAAATGTCTTTTTCAAGTTTATTTGGATTGTCTTTGACAGCCGATTTAAGAATAAAGAAGGTCAACATAATTACAAAACCAAATGTGTTTTCAAGCCGAAATTAACATAAATAATGGCTTCCATATTTATATAACCAAAAATAATCGTGTCTGTCTATTCATGCACGCAATGCTAATGTAATGAATAACGTGAGTAAAATAATTATAATAAATAAGTAAGGAGCGGTTCAGCTAACACCTAAATTAATAATGATTTAATGTATCTTGATTACCTACTAATAATGATAATATTTACATGTTAATAAAGGATTTTTCCACATTATACTCGGATCGTAAATCTTTTTGCTTAAACTGGCAGAACAAAATGTAATAATTACCTATGTAGATTATTACAAAAACAATTATAGTAGGTACTCTAAGCAAGATGTGATTTCCTTATTTTATATTCTGCTAGCTGTCCGCGTCCGGCACTGCCCGGGTGTTTAATTTTATAAATACATCGCTAAGGGCCACTTGCACGAAAAGTTTAACCCCGGGTTAAGACACTAACTCGAATTAGTAGACGTCAGATTCATACGAGAACTGTCATTTTAACTCGGGTTAGTGTCTTAACCCAGGGTTAAACTTTTCGTGCAAGTGGCCCTTATAGTTTATGTCATATTCTCAGACCTACTGAGTATACACACAAAATTTCATAAGAATCGGTCAAGCCGTTTCGGAGGAGTTTTGTTACAAACACTGTGACAGAATTTTATTTACATACATACAGACATACCGTCACGCCTTCATCCCAGAGTGGGGTAGGCAGGGCTACAGAATTACTTACAGACAACTCTGACAACTAGTAGTTAATTCTATAACCACACCTCTTAGAATTGTATATATTAGATTATAATCCTCCATGATAATTAGCAAAGGTTACGCAGTGTAAACTATCTTACGCAGCAAAAACGAAGGAATAAAAAAAATCATAGTAAGTCCATACATAGCCACAGAGAAAACAGCAACCACAGAATCGCCCCAACGACGTGGATAGACCTATGCGTAACGCGAAAAGCTAGACCTTACTCAACGTGGTGCAAATCTCATCTTATTGATATTTCTCATTATATAATTAATTGCGGATGACGCATATCCTGTTAGTTCCCTTCACCGGCCAGTATATTGTATCGCTAAAGGATTTGTTACTTTAATATTAATTTTCCAACGGTGTAAAGTTAATGCGGCATGTCATCGGAGCCGCGCTGAGTCACGCTGCGCTCCTTCGGTCGAGGTTGCGCTTGTGAAACATTATTTTATATGCCCAGTTATATACCAGCCTTTGTCCCAAAAACTCATTAAATCTACATAAAAAAGAGATCGGAATTTCGGTACTTTCGGATCAAGATCCATGTACTTTGCAAGCAATGTTAGTGACGAAACTCGTTATGAGTGCCAAAGAAATTAAAGCTACTGTTCAGCAGTTAGTAATTAAAAACAACAAAAATATAAGAACGAGTATGTATATTATCAGACGGTTTTTATGTTTAATTATAAAATTGCACTGGTTATGGCGAATATTGCTTTTGAACGAAATTAAATTATCAAGATGTAGGTACTTGGTACGACCCTGCTTGGGTTTCACGTTTTATCTTTTTGGAAATCCCAATGACTTGTTCATCCGAGTGACATACACATTTATGACAACAATTCGATTTGATTAACCATCTAACGAGGTATATACGGTTACAAGATTATTGTAACAAGTACCTAAGCAGGCAGTGTAACCTGATACAATCGGCAAATTGCAAGTAAGTATTTACACCTATTTACAATCGTATTATCAACGTTGTGCTTGCTCTTATTAACTTGACCGTGATGGTGGCCAAATTAAAAACAATACAATAAGGACCCGACCCAAAATGTTTTAATAGCTAGCCGTTCTAGAAATTAAGTTAACTTGAAACAAAATGGTGTATAAATATTTATTTTTGTGACTTTGTATGGAGAACACTCTTTGGAAAAAAATCTTTAACTATGGAAAAAAATCTTTAACAATACTCTCTGGAATATTCACACTCGTTTTTCTGTCTCTTTAAAAAGACGAACACATGGATGGTCGGCCGGCGTAGGGTTAGTTAGGGATACGGATCCTTAAAAAATTGCCTAAAATACGTGACCCAAGTCCGCAATAATTTGTTTTAATTCGTCCACCATCCGGGTGCAAGCAATTAAATGAATGGGTAAAGACTGGTCGAGCGTTAGCGAAGGCTCGCCTTGAGCGCCGACCTTTGGCTGACCTTATCAAGCATCACAATGCTCGGACAGGAAAGCGACCGCTTCCGCACTGTCGCTGCGTTCGTCTAGAATTTGTATCGATTATCACACTAATATTATAAATGCCAGAGTGATCTAGTATATTACATACTTTTTATCACTGAAATATTATACCATAAATTGACACATAGCCTAGGCACAGTCAGCATCAAAAGTAGCCAAGCAGAATAACATGCTCAAAATGATTTAGACACGACGTATTCTCTTGACAATAGAGTCGAGTGCAGATTATTTTGACCTCTTCGGTTGCGTAGCTACTTTTGCTGCTGACTGTACCTTGTCAAGAAAAAACACTGTCGCAGGCAGAAGCTAGTTTAAATACACTTATGCTTTTTCTACTTCTATATTATAATAGTTCGTCATACTTGTGCACATTACGATTACCAAAACCGCACTTACTTTAAAACCGACGATGTTGTCATATTAAAATCGACCCCTAACGAGAAGAAGCATTGGAAAACAAATTCCACCCGGATCTAGAACTTCGCATGTGCAAGCTAGGTACTAGCTACTCAACATAAAGAGTTTTAAAGCCATATTATGCGTGCGTAGCAAAAGACCTCATCGATGGCACTTTAATTTTATGCTATAATCTGCATAATGTTGACATTATGATGAGTATAATTATATTTGCACTTTATAAAAGCTTTATGCCTTAGCGTCGACGTGGATTACGACGCCAGTTTTGAATTTTCTTTTCTTTAACGACAGCCCATCAATCCAACAATTAGTTGGCAATCCTTGCACAATTACATATACCTATTACCAAATAACATAAGTGAAGCTAAGTGTAGAAACAAACTCGTCAACTTGAGGTATATACCGACGACGATCAAAAATAAAGGCTTACTTTACACTAAAATATTATGGGTGAACGCGACATGATGATTGATGGCGATATTTCGTGTCGTAATATGAACAATTACTTAATCAGGTCAGGTTCATGGTGGCTCTGGCTTAAGCAAAAAAGCTTTTTTTATGGTTGAACTCTTTGTACTCCATTGCAATAATGGTAGCAAGGTACGCTCTGGATACTTCTAATTACCTACCATGCGCTATAAACATCTTTTACGCATTTAAGAGCGAGGTCGCATCTGCTTTTTCATGCTGTTTCAGGAACAGATTATTATCACTGGGCAGGTACATACCAAACTAAAATGTTAAAATTTGATTGTATGACATTGAACCCATCAGTAGATCTAAACGATTATTGCCAAACTATTAATCAATGGAAGATAAATTAACAAAAATGCGAGTTACGCATACTCGTACCACTCGGTATGTAAAAAATATTGCGACATTGAAAATTTTCATTTCAAGTTATTTATACTTGGAATGACCTACACATAAGACGAGAGGTTGAAAAGGTTATTTTCATTATGGTGGGAAAAGTAGCACTTCGTTTAACACCTAATGTGATGATTACTTAGTAATTAAGGTCACGTGACAAACTGCCAGTCAACTTCTCTACACCATTGATCGGTGTCGCTTACGAGTATACTGGCTGACGATATAGTAATTTTTATTACCTACTAGCTTCTGCCCTGCATCTTATGTCCTTTCCCAGGATTCAAATTATCTTTGCACTGAATTTCTACCTAAATCGGTTCAGCGGTTTAAGCGTGAAGAGGTAACAGACAGATAGACAGACAGACAGACAGACACACTTTCGCATTTATAATATTAGTATGGATTAGGTATACTTTTAAACATCCCGCTCGGCTATTGGTCAAAGTCTCTAGAGCTCAAGTACCTTTTGTTTTGTTCAGCTACCAAAAGACATCAACGGGCACAACTTTGCTAAACATTGATTAAGTATAAAGAAAAAAAAAATGATTGCAAAGCAAAATTTGCTTCCTTAAATGGTTTAAATAGACATTAAAAATTTGATGTATCACTTAATCAAATGTCAAAAACAGGTTCAGTTTCAGTGCAACTCTGGAAACTTCTCACGTGACAGACAATAAAACGTTACCCCCCTTACTTATAAACGTGGAATAAGTTTGGAATAGTTTATGCCATGCTTTGTCCTTATCGGTAATTGTGACATTTGCATCAGACAGAAAGTGACAAAGCATGGCATAAACTATTCCAAGCTTATTCCACGTTTATAAGTAAGAGGGTACATGTTTTATTTATTGAGCGGATGCCGAAGAAAGTTTGATTACTAAACAAATGCTTGTGTGAATCGCGAGGCGTTTCGCAAGTAGTATGGTACCTAATTAATGTCACGTTGGTGCTAATGCCGCTAAAACCACGCATTGAAATAGAAAATATTTTACTCGATGTACTCGTAGCATACGGTATACGAATACTAAATCCAAAACAGGGCGATGTCTCAAAAAATATGGTATAGGTCATAACAAATACGAGAATGTTGGTAACGTTCTGGACAATAATTTCAAGCCCGGGCCCGTATTATGGTCGCCGCTAATCGTGGTGGATAAAGCATCCGTCACTCTCACACTTACATACAAACGTGTGAGAAAGTGACACTTATGTTATATCCACGTTTATCCACAGCGTTATTATAAATACGGCCATTATAGGCACACCGGAGTCAAAATTTGATGGAACGCCGGTTAACTTGACGACCAATCTACGGCGTAAAATGCGTAATATTTCGTGTATACATGTGAAAATATGTTTATAATTGGAATGAAACATTGTAAATCCTATGTGATGAGCGCGTTTATTTGTTCCTGAGTCTTAGAAGTCTTTTATATACCTAAGCAAGCAAGTTAATCGTTATCTATATACTCATTGTGAAGCCTTTACCCAGCAGTGGGACACTGAAACAGGATAGACAAAAAAAAATCTAGAGCTTAGTTTGGTGCTAGGACAATTTGTGTGAGACTATATTAATTTATTTCACACGTTTCTTGTATTATCTCATTATACGATAAATGCGCGTTAATGCTTCAGTTAGAGTACGAGTATGAGCGGATCCTTCAATCAAATGTCGATTAACAAGTACTCATCGATAATCTGCATGCCAGATCATGTAAGATATTGTACGACCTCTGACCACTTCCGACTGACCTTTACACTTGCACCTCGCACATACAGAGTAATAAGTTATTAAGACAAAGTAATAAGTTATTTGAGTATCTTGAAACAGGCTCGGCAAGCTGGTACTGTGTTGAGAAAGTTTCAATTCAAAGTTGAGCATTTCTATTTTGTATTTCGTGTAAAAAGTTCAACCAATGTTGGAACTAATATGCCAATCGGCCAATATATATACATATATATATATATATAGGAGCTTGATTTCGCTATATATCACTACATAGTATAAAACAAAGTCGCGTCCCGTTGTCTGTCCCTATGTATGCTTAGATCTTTAAAACTACGCAACGGATTTTGATGCGGTTTTTTTTAAAAGATAGAGTGATTCAAGAGGAAGGTTTATATGTATATTATTTTATTATTTTATGTACTGGTGTTACAGAAAACTCATATAAACCGAAGCGAAGCGAGGGCGGGTCGCTAGTATATATATATAAATATATATATATATATATATATATATATAGCGAAATAAAGTTATATATATATATATATATATATATATATATATAGCGAAATAAAGTTCCTTTGATGTGGGCTCAAAAACCGACAGCGCTCGGATCGCCGCGCGGCACGTTCGAGCGCGGCAATGTTCGATCAGCCGCGCGCGGAAACCCCGCGCCGCGCATAATCTGTATGCACCTTTAGCTTCATAGGTAGGGTTATTTTACTACCAACTCAGCCAACTGCGCTATAAAAATATGAATTCGTGTTGTTCTGTAGGGATGCAGCGAAGCAGTATTCTCGACTAAAAGTCCTTTAAGGATAGTTTAATCATCAGACCCTTCAAGTGGTGGTCCAGCGAGTTCAAGTATAAAGTTATTTTCTAACAAAATTGTTATGATGTGAGGTTTCAATAAAGTAACTTACTAACCATGAAAACTGATAAATGACAGGTAGATAAAAAGATTTATTCTAAATGTTCATTGTAATTTTGTCTAACACCGTTCAGTCACAAGCAATTCACAACTTTCTTCATTAAGTGTAAATGTAAGTTTATTAAGTGTATTGTATGCATATAACACCTTATTTCCTGTTTGCATATTTGGTGAGGTGAATGGGTAATATAAGATGAAAGTATGCAGACTTTTAGGAGGGATTTTAGCTAACTCGGTGCCTACCTACATTTGCGTCTGTGGCATTTTGCCACGGGGACGCTTTCTTCGATATGACCCCATTGCCTTGTTACATAATGGTGCTTACCCATACCACCCAGGCTTCGTGACTGTATGGGAAATATTTATGACGTGCTACTATTTGCATTCGAGACGTGAACGTTTTTGTTAACTGCGATATTGCCTTGTTACCTTTACAACATTGGCACACTTGTTTGAAAATGTGTTTTCTAGCGGTGCTAAATATCTTTGTGTAACTATGTACAGCTACTATCATTGTGATATCTACTTATTATTAAACAGGTCAGACTATCTAAATTATTTTTCGGACAATAGCTTTAGTAAATCAAAATAAAAATTTATATTTATGAGAAGGTAAATTATAATATTTATAATTAGTTGGCTCAGATGTCAAGGTGTAAAACTACATCAATAACGTAAAAATATTTTAAGAGGTTCTATTAGGTAACAACCCATAGATAGGTACTTTCTGTAGTTATTAGACGATATCATGAACTTACAGTCGGTCTTATAAAGTAGCTGCACACTTTAGTGCTTTGTCACTTTAACGTCATGTTTGAACTGCTGCATTAATCTGTCAAAGGTGTCAAAGCGACAAGGTACAAAAGTGTGCATTTACTTATAAAGCTGAGTGTACCACATTATTTCATAGAACACTCGGTGCTCTGGTGCTACAAAGGCCCTTGATAACGTTGTCACAATACGATCATTTTGTTTAAACCCAGGGTCTTCCGCTCACCCCCGTGTATGTGTTTAGCAGAATATTATTTGGCTCTTCCGTTCGTGTCCAAACTGCTAAGTGCAAGGAAGGCATGATTACCATCGTGATTGTTTCCTGCGCGGGATCAGTGGGTGTTGACTGCGCATCGAGGTGAGGCCGCGAGGCCGCCGCAGCGCACGCGTCTGCTCTGTCCTTAATTATTGATGGACCATAATTCATATTTATTACAGCTGTGGTTGTTTTGTTCTAAAGAGATTTATCTTATAGAGTTTATGTCATTCCGATCATTTTGATCGATCATAAGCTCATCGTTCATAACAATGATACGAACAACATAACCTCAGCTCAAGTCAACGTGGACGACCTTAAATAGGTGAAGTGCTTGTCTTTTCTTGGCAATGTCTAATGCACAACGAAGTGTTTGTCCTGTCAGTTAGTGGTAGCCTGCCTAAGAACCTAGCAATCCCAGGCTCAATCCCAGGACCTAGTCTCAAATAAATCTCTATCCTGTGTAATGGCTTCTTACTAGACCAAAATAAAAAGAAAAAGAAATACTTGAATACATAAAAACCATCCAAGACGCAGGAACAAATATACTCGATAGCAAATAAAGGGATGGAACGCGGGACCCTCTAGGTTCGTAGGCAGGGTCACAACCTCACTCACTACTAAACCAATGAGACTAACCTTGTCATCAAAGACTAGTGTGTACAAATAGGTCAATTAGTGTAAAATTATCCCTCCTCTAAAAAATCACTGTAGTTTGATAAATTACTTATCAATAAAGATGTTTGCTGATTCAAACTTAGTTATCCAAATCTCGGAACATTAGGATATGAAGCTCTAATCGGCAAGAGATTTGGCGTAAAACGGCATTGAGCGGATTGCGTCGCGTTCCGCTGCGCGCTCAAAACGGTCATGACTGATGCGAATCGCGATTCTGCGCACTCCTCACTTTCGACACTAGAGTTTAGGATGACATGAGCGCTTTCGGATTGGTCACTTGAGTATTTTCTCTTAAATACAAATAAGTGTATGTGTGGGAGACATCCTGATGTCCATACTAACATAATAACATTAATAACAATCGATGACTGGTAATTTTTTTTAGGTAACTAACATTCAGATTCAAACGTGAGGTAATGTTGTTTTTTAAATGCATGTTTGGAGAAAGCTTCAATAAGCAACCTCAACAGATAGATATACTATATTGATAAGGCTAGTTAGGTAAGGGTTTGGTATAAGTTAAAACTTTGATACTAAAATAGTTAGGAGTATTAAAGTTCGGCGCACTAACGAGAACACCCCGTTATAATAAACGTTTTTGGTGAAGATTTTCGGTCCCTAATCCACGACTGTCAAGATCATCGCAAGAGCAGCAATTTAGCACAAAAATAAAACAAAAGTGCGTCAACAATGGCGACCTTGCCGCACCCGCAACGTTGTGCAACGCGCTCAAAGGTAGAAAGCCGACTTTCTTTACCGCTCAACGCGAAACACCCACCAAAAGGACTTAGCCATTACGAAAGCACTTGATGTAAACCCGATGTAAACTCGGAGCCCTAATTGCACGCGTAAATTAGTATAAATTAATCTTTAACTTTCCCACGGTGCGTAGTTTGGCGGGCTGATTTTGTTAAGGGTATTTTTATGGCTCCTTTGGTGTTATTCTGAAACGTTGTGAAGGCCATTTCGTTGGTGGAGTCATTGTCAAACTGCCTTGGCTAATGGCGAATAAGCGATAAGTTCTTTAGTTAAATGACTCGTCTGTCAATTTGTCAAAATAATTATACAGCTTAATTAAATTCTCCCGTTAGAGCGTAGTAATAACTTAAATACTCATTCTTACATGCCTTCAAGCACATAGGGTAACTTAGCATCCAATGGTTTATCAACAGATTAAAAGTCGATTAGTGAAAGAGGATTAAACTCCGGGATGCAGGTGATTCTACGCAATCAATTAGACCAGTGTTTGTTTGTCACCTATTCCTTACATGTGTATGGGTCTATTTAGAGCGGTTCGATGAGGAGAAGGCGAGAATAACACCGAGGCACGGCGGAGGCTGGCGCGCCGCGGTGTCAGGGTTCTGCGCTTGTCTGTTGACACTTTCACTCGCTCCGAGCCTTACCAGAATTTACGTCACCGTCGGTGCAATTATATCATCACGAAATCAGCTGTTGACGGACAGCGCGGTTTAGAGGCAATCAGACGCTTTGATGTTCTGTCTCTTGTATCTTATTAGTGTTCTCTAATTAAATGATGTAGTCAATGTCAACCGGGTGATTATGATTCGTTTCTTAATTTTGTGGGATACAAACATTGGTAAAAATATAGTTATATTAAATTAGGTTTATAGGAGTGGAAGATAATAAAAGCGTTATTTATTATTTAGCTACAATGACTATTCATTTATCAATAACCTCTGTGTTGTTATTCTTTTGCCTAATAAAGGTCAGCTTGACCCTGAATGTACAAGCAACACAGCAAACCGTAAGATTGCTGCTCTTTTCGAGTACCTAGGTGAACCAGCTTATTTAGTACGAGTAGCCAGGAATCGTATTCGTAATCAGGAGTCAAGTTGGACTGGTACTTTCTACAGCAGGTCAAGTAGAGCCCTAATGACTAAGTACTAAACAGTAAACATGAACAGACTTTCATTACAAGTTTTGTCTAATTCTTGCATTAAGTATGTTTAGCGTATTTACCACCTACTTACTCATTTTCCATACAAGAACATTATCATGCTGAACAATATGAAGATTGGAGATGCTATTATTTTGTAAGGTAATAACCATTCGTAGTTAGGCTTTTTTGGTTACTATGAAATTAAAAAGCAATCTCAAGTTAGAGTTAAACATCATAAGCATATCGTACAAGGCCACAACTATAAAAAGTTACATATCCTGTTTTTAAAATCAAATGTTTTAGTCAGCGCATGTTTATAGTAGGTACCTAAACAGAATTTAGAAAATTGTTACAATATCCGTGCTTCATTAAGTCATAAACTCAATCAAGACATATTGAGCGATACTTTCCATAGTCACATTACTTACTACTACTAATGTGCTATGAGTAAGTACTTACCCAAGTTCCGAGGAGGAGAACTTGTACTTTTCCCTTTTCATTTCCACGTAAAGTCACTGTTGCGTTTCACTGTTCTTTTCACACGCGCAACTGTCACTCTGAGGCACCTCCACTAACAACGGTCAAGCGGAGACAGGCTGGCGTCAAGCTCGTCAGCCGTCGGGATCATGCCGCAGCCTATAACAAAAACAGGTTATAACTTGAAGGTTTTAAGGTTTGTTAAGAAAAAAAAAGGATAAAAGATTTTGATTTTGCAAGTAGGCCGCATGGACCCTCCCTTAGCACTGATCTGGCCGAGGATCACGATTTACATTAATTTATAACAGTTTAAAAGAGAAGTATTTTTGATAAACAGCGTCATCCCCTGATTTATTTTTTCTTAAAAGTATAGTGCCGCCTCTCGAAACCTTGATACGGAAGCTGAGAAATAGTTGCCTAGGTCGGTACTTACGAGTAGTTGCTTTCTGGCAAACATATATTTTCTTCACATGACCTGATTTTAAGCCGAAATTATCTATACTATCAAAGACCCAGGAAACTTCATAGTGTACGATGTCCACTCGATCACCTAACCTAACAGAATCCGCCAACAATTCATTTAACAATTCATTGTCCTACTACTCGTACGTGGCCTCGTCATCCAAGTAGACGTACTCCAATGTTTAGCTTTGAGAAACAATCGATTAATGTGGATAAACAGGGCACTGCAAAAATTAATAAGAATAGACACTTTCTGATTCGTCAAGGCAGAATAACGCACGATGTTCGTGTTAGCAATTTTGAGTTCTAACTTCACCTATAGTACTTATACTAGAGCGCGCCGAAGCATTTACAGCCAAGAGCGTGCCATTAGTGCCGGCCGTTACGCCCTTCATAGTCACTTAACCTTCTCATCTTTGCGTTGAAACATACAATTTTTGTACATCACGTCGGTAAAAGATCTAAGTTAGTTAACTTCTTTAATGGGATAATTCATTTAGATTATTTTGCGAAATGGTTGTGTGTGAAATGCTTTGAAGCACACACGTAATTCAGCATTATTTGCTGTAAAATAATTGTGAAAAAGTACCTAAACATACATATTTATGTAACACATACATATTTAAAAAACTATTTAGTAGGAGTAGGGACAAGTTAATTAATTTAACAATCAAATGCTTGTAAAACTTTGCCAATATTAGTCCCAGACTTCATTGGATTGGATTGGCATTAAAAGTGTTAACAGTACCGAGAGTTCTGACAGTGTTCCGACGTGAAAAAGGCCAGATATCGAAATCTCAATATATATGTGGAATTATGAACAATTTTACAAGGGAATTAAGAAAGCATAGGTCAATATCGATAAGTCACTTATAATCTGATAAAATGTAGGTATGGAATAACGCTGAATGAGGTTACATCAATCCCACTACATATTTTTTGATTTCTGCGGTCGTAAAGAGTTCGCAGAATGGGACTTGGCTAGCCCCACATTACGTTATGTAACCTAACTTCAAACAGATTTTGAATACTTTTAGCTATGCTTACTTAAAAGTGACAAATAGATGCTCTGCGAGCCTATTATGGTTGTGTTATCCGATGTGGATAACCATCTGTCACTTTCCGGCCGGTACCTAAGTGCGAGACTGACGAATGCTTTATCCACCGCGATAATAACAACCATAATTCGTACCCTGGAAATAACATATGTAGGTACACGAATTATGGATAACAGCAGCAGAAAACATGAAGAATCCCCATGGCCTTCTAAGAGCACGTCAATCATTCCGTGGATGAAAAAATCGTTCAGTTGAGTTTGTGTTACGTGTGTTTATGTATATATGTAAAGTCAGTTATGTCATAAAGCTGAAGGCTCACGGTAAACGACGCCGTCTAATTGTGCAGTTACTTCTAATGGTGGCCGACTGAGGTTACGTCTTCTCCATTTACTAACAAACTTAAGGCATCACTGTATATTACGTGCAACCTTCCTTATCACGACTTGAGCATTCCTTTTAGACAATAAAATAAAATATATCTTAAAATATATGCAACGATACCAACTATGAAGCAACAAGTAAAATGTTGAAATAATTGAACATTTTATTACTTACCAATATTGTCTTATTTTGCACACAGCAGAACACTGTTAAGCGTGTGTTTAATCAACAAGGCAAACAAATATGTTGATTGTATCTTGTATCCATGGGTTGGTAGGTACTAATTTGTACGTTAATGAACGTGGGTTATGCTCTTTTAAGACCTGCACCATTACAGTCATGGATCTGACAATGAGATACAGTATTGGTTAATAGTTTTTTGACAAACAATATTGTAATATAATAAAGTCGACTCCAATCCCGTCTATTTATGTCTATAACAAAGTACGACACGCAATGTACATACATATTTTTAATATTGATCCTTGACCTTCTCGTGTAATAGAATTCTAACAATTAAAATTAATTAACACAATTCATTTTAATGAAAACTTTAGTAACAAAAACGTTGCTGACTCATCGCTGATAACTCTATGTATAAATAATTTTAGGAGACTTCTTAAACTTGTGCCATAACGAGAATAGGCCTAGATGATAAATGACGGTAGTTGAATTAGAAAAAACAAATATAAACAATTTTATAGCCGTTTTGATGGCCACGCACTTATAACAGTCATATAAAGCTTCTTCCATAGATTATTCCAGATCACGACAATCACGACGACGAAAACACGGTCGTGGCGGCGGCGATCGCAAGTCTCGTAACACAGCGGCTCTGGGAACTCACATACAACACGAAACTGAAAGTGCCGTTCTTTAGTGTGAAAAGTTACAACGATTTAAAAATTCTGTTAAATATGGAGACTGACTACTCTGCCTTACTTTCATTGACTTAACCGCTATGAAACGCGTATTAGGAAAAGATACAGGAACTAGGAACTCCATAAGTAAATACATATTATGTTATGGACCAAATGATAAATCGGGCATTTTTCGTAATGACCGGGTACTATGAAAAATGCCCAATGTGAGAGGGCAATTAGATAATAATTATTCAAATAATCCAATTGACTCGACATTATCCATAATATACAATTCAATTATGTTAAAGGAAAAAAAAAACACGCGGGAACATAATCTTCCATATCGGCATTTTGGATTGATTTCACTTCTTTCACTTTACATCGAGAGAAAAACACCTAAAATAACTTCAATATATCTACATTTTGACATTGTTCCATAGTCGCCAAGGCATTAGGAGTGAAATTGTTTGACTGTACATACATACTATCTAGCCGAGGTTGCGAGTGGGTCGTGAGAAATTAAGTCTGTGTCGTATTTAACGACATCAATATGCTACTTGTGGTCTTGCAACTGCTGTCGGTCGGAGCAGGTGACGTAGTTCAAGACATTCAGTGCCAGGGCCTACCTATTCTTAAAAAAGTTAAATTAAAACCAGCCAAGTGAGAGCCGAACTCGCAGACAGGATTCCGTGCCGTTCTTGTATGGGGGACTTGAAATATACACCGTAAAAATGACAACTATCTTCCATAATGGCTGATTTACATTGATTCAACAAAAGGATGCCAGTAGATGTACCTACATTGACGAGTTGGTTTTCACGTTTGTGGCGGGAGCTATTGTAACTACGCAATGTATCTACTTCTACTCGCATGCTTTTTTTCCATAACGGTTCGTGAGATACATCTGGATACACACCGGGGACACAGACGGTTGAATAGATGAGGCTTACCTTACCTTGAGGAATACCTTACACGTTTATTATTACGATATTTCTGAAAAACATTACCTTCCTTCATGAATCATGAGCAGTAAGTGTATGTTCATTATCATAATCCTATTTGGTACTTCTTATAGAAATCCTCGAAAATTTTATTCGAAAATGAACGAGCAATACCTAGTTTAATCGTGTTTATAAAGTTCGTAGTTGGGTACCTATGACGAAACTTCGCATGCGATTATCTTTTACTTTCGAAACTCAATTTTAACAAAAATGGTCCCCTCTGTCAATATTCATTAGAGTCAGTTATATTGGTGGTGCCTAGCCTTATTGCTTACTACAAGTATGACATCGATGCCATTCAGCGCAAGTAGGTACTACCTATTCACTGTTGGTGAATTGTGACAAAATAATGAACCATATCGATACTTACGCATTTCAGTTTTGACAGTAGAATAGTAACTGAACGGTTGAAAATGTCATGGTGACCCCTCTGTACACTATTAGTGCTTAATTACTGATGCGCTTTAATATGGTAGTCGATACCTAATTCAATTGCAACAGGCGACCTTCATCTCGGCCCGCGCTGCGCGTGTCAACAGAATACCAAATGCAGACGGTCCACAGACATCGACAGACTAAACACATTTTTTTTATATGAGTAATCTAACGTGTTAAAGGACAGTAAAGTCCGCTTAGTACTTATTATTTTAACGACACGCTGATTTTTTCGATACAATGACGTCGTATTTTAAGGCAACCTTTACCGAATACTAAACAGACAAATAGTTATCGTATTCACATATTATAATAATTTATAGGTACCGTTTTAATTCCAAGTTACCAGTTCTCGACGGTGAATGTGTTATCGCTGAAACGATGTCTAATATAGGCGGATATCTTACATATCTCGGGGACTATGCTATACTAGTTATTTCATACGAGAACAAGAATAACCATTCATAAATCAAGTTATCACACATGCATCGACTTTCTAGTAGATCGGTAAGTGCTGTAATAAATCAAAGTATAATGCGATCGATCGCTCGCTATTATCGTGCAACTACAATGTTAGGACGAACCGATACCGGCCTCCGGTTGTCGAGCACACCGAGATTCATCTTTCTTATGGATTGGGTTAGTTAAGTGGCATTCAATGTTTCAACTGAATGTTTTCATCAAATTGAGAGTGCTCAAGCAGTTGTCAGCTAGACAAGTTTTATTTTAAGCAAAGTGCATTTCGTTGTTAGTACCAACAGTTGTTAGTTACGCTCCGGAGCAGGTTGGCATTTGCGCAGGCGCTCGGTCCAAAGCACTATGATAACTCATTAAACTAATGGATCCGCGATCGCGCCGTGCGTTATTGATAGCGTATGTCACGACTCGATAATAACACCTTACGCGCTGCCCTGCGACACCGGACCGGGGCCTCTAATCTTCTCGGTAAAATCATATTGCTATGGTATGGTCATGTGGTATGGACATGTTATGGTATGGTTTTTATCTCTACCTTCATTACTACCAAGTAAATAAAAACTAAATTAACGTCGACCGACAGCAAGATTTATTTATTTAGGTATTAAACGGAGGTATTAAATGAATTTTGTAGTACGGTTACAAATCACTTACAATTATTATTAAGTCTATCTAAAGAAAAACTATTTATTATACGTTCAGGTCAAATATTAAAATAACAAAACTATTTGGTCATTAATCGATGGCTAAAATGTCAATTGGCGTAAAGGACAACTAAATTTTACTGTAACATTGTCCTAATGACAATTGGCATAAAGGACAGCTAAGTACTGTAAAATTGTGCTATATACGCCAATTGCCATTTTAACCATCGAAATATAGAAAGAATAATTATCATAAGTCGGGCATCAAGCAATCATAATCATAAGTTTTATGCTTGCACACCATAACACGTCAAAAGCAATATTATTTTACTCCGGAGAATAGAGGCGCAGATATGATGAAATTACCTTAATAACTACGTACGTACGTATGTATTACTTAACCCATATGTCACTTAACCAAACTTCAGAATTTTAATTTGTTTAAAGTGGTAAACGTATTAAACTTGTAGTTTTTGGTTAGGTAAAGGAATTACTTATTCTAGTAACATTCAGCAGATGATCTTTAAAGAAAATACTTTGTCAATAACGAACGGTAGGTAAAAATATAAGTTAGACACTCTTATCAATTGATGCTGAATATTATTAAGAGGATTGTGAACCGATGCCTAAATCCCGTAGCTGTCAAAGTTTTCCCATACAAAAACTCCAGGCTATAACGTTTCCGATTTTTATTTTGTTTATCTGTTTTTCTCCATGTAATTTTTTCTTGGATACAGATCTAGTTTTTCATAACATCTACAACATATTCAAATATCGATAAAATCGGACAAGGTTTAAGGGACGAAACATGTTATCGCATTTTGTATGGATTTTTTTTCTATTTATAAGTAGTCTTTAAGTCCTTTCATAAACATTTGCTATCACAAAACCTTTATAAGAGGTCTCAAACTTGTTTGTTTCTTGTTTGAATAAAATATTTCCAATAAGTATTGACAGATTATTTAAATACGCTCGTGGCATGGTTGCGACACCGTGTACCCTACGTCTTAGTTTGGTGGTCTTAGGTAGAAGGACGATGGTATTAACAGCTTAGTAAGTAAATACTAGGCTTGGAAAAATGCAAACAGCGCAGCGGTCGCATCTGTCCGCGGCGGCGCAGGCGCGGAATTTGCGCAAGAGCACAAACATCGATCACGGCCGGCCTTGCCCGAAATTCTTCGCTGACCACTAACGTTACCCTCCACCCGCGCTGCGTATATTGTGATTTTCTACGCTCTTATAAAATACAGTTTTATTTAATTTGTTAGATAAGATGCTGAAATGTGTATGCGCGAAAGGGATCTCAATTGTTTTGTAATCCCATGGTTTTTATTGAGCATTTCAAGAGTCGCTTTTTAATTAGGCAGTAAAAATGATTACCTACCGTCCTTGCTGCACTCGGATAAAAATGCATTTTCCTTATTATGATGGCCGAAGATCACACGTACATTAACAATCTTAAAATTGTATGTATTTAGTATTCTTATGCTAAATCTACTGCTATTACAATACACAGGGTGGAAAAAACGAACGCCACACGGACGGCAACTACCTTAAATATTGGAATTATAGCAAATTCTACGCAAAGGAGACTTACTTTTGTTTTTGAAAACAATAGTAACTGCATTTATGGATTGTTAAAAATTCGTCTACCTTAAGCGGGGAATCAAACTGGGTAGTGATTCTCTGAACAACGACGGTCTGACGGACGGACGGGTGAATGTCCAAGCGGCGAGTTTAAGTACTCCCGTCAGTGCGAACAAAACATTTTAGCGCGTGCATTTTCAATTTAGCAGCATGGTTTCTGCCGATGGATCTAATAAGGCTGCTTAATTGAAAATGCACGCCCTAAAATGTGTTTTGTTCGCTCTGACGGGACTACCTAAACTCGCCGCTGCGATTTCGCTCGTTCGTCCATAAGAATCGGTCAAGCCATTTCGAAGGAGTTTTGTTACAAACACTGTGACACGAGAATTTTATACATTAGATATACACTTGCTATTACATGTACCAATATAACTCGTCAACATAACTTGTTAGAAAAATGACATATCATGACCTCATCAGATTTTTTATTGTGATATAACACAAGATATGCGTGTAGCAACTGATACTTTGTTATGTTGCAGCTGTAATATATAATTAGCGTATACATAATAGAATAGAAACTTGTATGATAGCTCGTTTGTGCAACTCGGTATTTGACGGTTGACATCGAGAGCAAATAGCGTCACGTGGGTGAGTAAAAACAATAGGATTTACGCCATAACATGCTAATCCTGGCTCCACGTACCCGCGCGCGGCGTGGCCACGCGTGGGAAAGTGTAACGCATTGTCTGCGGCTAATCGGGCGCGCCTGCGCTGTGGGAGCTGCCGGCATAATGGCTGCATACGCGTGCCTAGACACCATTGCTCAAATAAAGAAAATCAACATTTGATAATTTAATCATAAAAATCGAGCGGCTCAAGGCAGACCAAGTTTATTCATAATATTAACGTTGTTTTGTTTTTGCAGATCTGTAATTTCGTAGGTGTGGTTAGTGACAACGAAAAACATAAACCGCATTTTTATGTCCGTGTGTGTATACTGGCTGGCTTCATAACAGTACACTTCGCCCAAAATGCATATACGTAGTACCTAAAACTGTAAAAAAAATTAAAAAAATAAAAACTGTCAGGGCAAACTGGGGCTAGGTTGGCCAGAGCTCTGTTGCAATTGCAATTCATAGGTAGATATGTAGTGTAGCACCGCAGGATGGGCGTCGCCGAAGAGATGGATCTAAGCATAACAGACATTACAACTTGGATTATTGTTTCAAAGCCATTAGTCAATGATTGCTGTGTGTGAGCGAAATATGAAGCAGGAAATCTCCAGTTAAGGGCTAACACACAAAATATGCAGTAATAAAAACATGATTGTTGTACTAATGAAAATTGATGAGATGTTAGAAGGTGGCCATTGGATTATTCACTGGTGAACAGAATTTCAAGCAAGAGACAGTAGGGAACAAGATCTGCGATAAGGCTGACAGGGTGGCAGGTCGAACGCTATCGAAATGTCAAGATCGCCGCCGCACCTGCAGCGGTGTTGCAACCGACCGACGCGACAACTCTGTCGGTCGCGGAAATAACTCATGTTACTCTAAATTACCATGTCGGCAATAACTGGAACAAACATTTCTGCAAAAAACATTTGCGAGATCGATAATTATGTTAACTGCTAGTCTTTTTTTGAAACCCCACGATCAGTTTCATTTCATAATCCTTAGGATGCCGTCTCGATAATTTTGAATCCCCAATTATCCATTCAAAGATTTGGGACCGCATTAGAAATATTAAATGTCAATATAACAATAAAAGAAAAGCTACTAAAGTCGATTGTATTTCGTGGAACAATCGTGGCGTGATAAGCACCGACTTGCATAACCGTGACATTTAATTTGAATATTCCAAGACAGGTAACTTGGTATCGGCATTTATTGAGCCAAACCTGCTTCTAAGTAGGTGCCTAGTCGATGACTGATTACGGACAATGCGTAGCGTATCTTAAATTGAATTTCTGTTTGACAATAGGCCCGTTGCAATGTTTTAAATTGGACAGTGCTGTAGCTGTCTTATATTTTCGGCCTTACATCAACTTTAATAACGTGATCCCAAGTTTTATTTATCATTGCTCAAAGAGAGCCAATAATTTGAAATTCGCATACTGCCAATCGGATATAAAACTTCTTACTTATTTATATATTATGTTGATTATAGGTACTATTTTTAATGGGAGGTCGATCGCGATTACTTTTAGGATTCACGTTGAGCTTCCAATATTTTGACGTGAAGATGAAGACGAACACTTTTTAAGGGAATAAAATACCATATGGGCCAGCTCCATATGGGCTCATATGGAGCTGGCCCACGTGTTAATTCAGGGTATAAATATAGTAGTTAGCACATGTGTTAGTTAAGGGTGTAGAGATAGTAGCTAGCGCATGTGTTAGTTCAGGGTATAATGGTAGTAGTTAACCCATGTGTTAATTCAGGTGCGCTGAGTTTTTGCGCCCAGTGTACAGTGTACAGTGCCGCCCTCATTACTTTTATTGGGTTTTCTAATAAACTAAACTATTTTCTTGAAATTATACGGTGTGTTTTTGTACTACAAATGAAAACACAACTTATATGGTAGATTACATAGTCTAATAACAATTCACCTTCGAGGTATCAACTTAACGGAAAAAAGTGGCCATTTTTTCCCGTTAAGCTGACTACTCAAAGGGTTATTGTTATTAAAGTTTGTTACGTATCCCAAAAAAAATGTTTTTACTTGCACTACAAAAACACATCGTCTGATTCCAAGGAAATTCTTTAGTTACTTAATTAGAAAACACAATAATAGTAATGATTTACTCTGTGCAGTTTTAATGGCAGTAGCTAGCCCATGTGTTAATTGAGCGTAATCTCAATTCTAAATTGAAGTTAAATCCATCCAGCTGTTCCAGTTATTCACACGCGTATCAAATTTTGTATTTACAATACTTGTGGTGACTTGTGTAACTAATGTTACTTACTAGTGTGATTTAAGAGGCCTAATGGAGCGGAGGCTTGTTCAGTTTGCAGAGGTGTTATTCTCTCAAAAACAACGGACGGTCGTTATACGTTCGATCCATCGGCAGAAACCATGCTGCTAAACTGAAAATGCACGCGCTAAAATATGTTTTGTTCGCACTGACGGGACTACTTAAACTCGCCGCTTGGACATTCACTCGTCCGTCCGTCCGACCGTCGTTGTTGAGAGAATCACTACCCTGGTAGGTATCTGTCAATGTCTTATTGAATATCACATTAACATTAATATCAGAACAAGATAGTGGACGTTGATGAAGTAACTGTTGTTGTTACGAGTAAATTTAAGTACTTGCTTTAAATCTTGAATGCTGATTACAGGCGATTAAGCAGATTATTAAATTAAGAAAACGGTTAGTGTATATGTTGTGGCTACATATAGTAATCGCGTTCACTGAATCTAAGGCCCTTATTAATAAACTCTTGGCTGAGATGCGCGTCACAAGATACGTCAAAGTAAACGTCAAGCCATAATAAGCAGTCATTTTTGACGCATCTCGAGACGAGCATTAGAGTTGAGATTAGTTTATTAATACGGCCCTAAGGTTGAACAAATGCCGTGCTCAGCTCGGCTGTGCCCGTGCATTTGCATAATCATGCACTTGAAGATTCAACTAACACGAAGTTTGTTTAGCACAGGTACTAGGACTTTATAATGTGCGCAAAGTAAACTACTATAGGCTAACATATTGAACGCGACATGTATGTCGTGTTCAAACAATATACAACTGCCAGTTCGCAGTAGCACTTGGCTCATCAAGTGCCAAGAACATCGATAAGGGTCCGTTATGTAGCATAATCAGATAGCTTGGCATTTTACAAGAAATTTAATATTTTGAACGGTAGTTGCTTAGCGACGGATAGAGTTACAGTCAACCCATCGCTTACTAAATAGTTTGCGGTGTTTATCGATTTGCAATAATTCTGATTACAACAGCTTAAACCTTTTCGGTCGGCTTGCGGTTGATTTGATTGATTATAGATTTGATTGTCTTGTGACACTTATAAAAGAGTTATTTATAGTGTTTGATTCAGCTCTCCGTTGATTCATTAGTCATTATATTAGTACCTACCAATTTTTCGTAACTAAGCAAATCATACCTATGTTTGGATTATTTGGCTCAAACCAAATATGAAGGAATAGAATACCTAAGTGACTTTTACGAGAGAGACCGAGAGAGATTGGGCTGCTTTATTACCTAATTCAAGTTATATTTAAATTCTTTTAAAAATCAAACAATGTGGTATGGTATAAAAGCCTTAGTAAATGTGAAGTTCAAGTAAAATAGGTTGCGTTAGTGATAAATGTGATAATTCTCAGCTCATAAAGGTCGCCTTGAACGAATTCCATGAATAACACTTCAACGGGAGGCGTGAATTGAATAAATGGCGAACTGCAATAAACCGCACTTTTTATTGCCATGATAATTTGTACCGGGAAAAATGTTTAATTCAAAAAAGAATTGTAAGCGTTTAATCGGGGACAAGGATGTCAGGCTGCCGCGGCTTCACGCGACTCGCTGCTGCCCCTTGAGTCTCTTATTGCTAATCGAGACGAAGGCACTCCATATCTTGAGGTCAAAACTCTCGATGATCTAGTCTCAATCTGGCATTCCTCGTGATGTGAGTAAAGCAAATGCATATACCTACAGATAATTATACATAATTAATCCAACTCACATTCTTTGGCACAGTTGACATATAGCACCAGAGCACCACCGAACTAACCAGTCAAGCACGCGCGTGATATGTCAAAAATCACACTAACATTTCTTCTTGAATGAAGGTTTCCTATTGGCTTGAAGAAATTAGGGAGCCTTCAATCTGATTCACCTGATTGGTCCAGCCGTACGGCGTGCGTGACGTCAGCATCGCCGGAACTACGATCAGCACATCACTAGCACTAAGGAAACGCACACAGTTCCGGGTCCGGAGGTCGCCGGCAGAGCGCCCGCGCCGCGTAGCCGCTGAAAACTAACCGCGCTCGCGGCGCGCGCCGGCGCCGACGAAAGCGCGGGAAAGGGACAAACAGTTTCTTCCTTTCACTCTCGCGGCGAACCCAGCTTTCTTATCTGCGGTCGATAGTTCAGCGCCGGTATTGTACAAGACGGGCCCGCCATTTTTCAACGCACGACTCACACTGTTTGGGGTTTTTGTTTCGTTACGTAATTAGGGTAGAATTCGACACGCCCGTGCGAAATGGGTAGTTGCACAGTTTGTATAGATAACCGTTTGGTTCGGTTTGATCGTTACTTGACTACTCATCGAGTTGCATACTCCAGCAGTCGGGTTGACCTAGTGGTTACGCTGTTTACGCCACAATACCATGGTTTTGATTTCCGCCATAGTTAAGTACTCGTATCATAGTAATTTGAGTTTTTAAATTTTGTATTTGTGTGTATAAGATCATTGCAGGGCCTCTAATTCCAGGCGGTAAAATTAAACTATATCGTCTTTGACGTTATGGCATTGTTTTTAACTCGGCTACCATTACGATCAAGTAGATAAGAGCTATCAAAACGTTCACAATACGATAACAGGTCAAAGACGATATGGTTTTAACCGCTTAGAATCTCGGTCTACTCATAAGTTTTGTAGTGTGAGCTGTCAATGTAGATTTAAAATTCTAATATCACACTCTAAATGTCTCAGTTACTATTGAAACGGTTGGAATTGCTGGTATAACTGGTACCTAATTGATAAACTTCCCCGTTCTGCTAGCGCGCTACAATGAGGAAGGAAACGTTAACAAGCGCGGGCGCGCCCACCCGAGCGGAAAACTGCCGCCCGCCCACCGCGCACTTCCCGCTCGCCGCTGCTGTACATGGCCACGGGACTTGAGCCTGTGTTATAATAAACACTAGTAAAGACTTAATGTCCTAGTACCTATAAGTTGAGTAACCTAAATCAACTTATAAGTATCAAAGGTATAAGTACCAATAGGGGATATTAGAGTAAATAATAGTTTTGTTTCTCCCCGCGTGGTTGCTGGGTTAGAACAGTGCCACTCCATGTCCTCCCGTGGATGTCGTAAGAGACGACTAAGGGAATAAAAACTGTGTTGTGCTGTTAGGCGATGGGCTTGCAACCTGTCACTAATACACTGGTAAACATTTAGCCGCATTGTGCAAAATGTGGTTACAGAATTATTAACAAGTTTTTAGAGTTGTTAGTAATTCTGTAGCTCTGCATACCCCACTCTGGGAATAAAGGCGTGAGCTTATGTATGTATGTAATATTTTTGATTTATAATTGGAAATTAGTTCTATTTTATCGTTAGTTTACTCCTCATGTAATGAAGAAATTGTCTTAGGGTATAAAATACGAAATCTGAAAGTTAATTAACAAACAATGCTTCAGGCTAATTATACTTACGAGGATTGCGGACTTGATAATTTCCATCCTAAGTACGATAACGTATCTCCCCTTAAACGATTTTTACGATTTTTGAATATTTCTTGACTGATTATGCTCTCTCTCACTTGCGAAATCACCGTTAAACCACAGTGGGATGGCCTAAAAATAACAAGATGACAACCTTTTCAATATGTATATTATTATGTCGATCACCAATTCCAAACCTAAGTTTGTTTTGTAATTTTTAATCCTTTTTAGAACGCAATGTAGATATATGTATATATTTTTTCAGTTTTCATATGTGTATCAAATTTAGCACCAACCTCTACTTGTCACTGTTTGGCCCAATGGTTGACTGGTAGAAAATCAAGGCTCTAAGTCCGCCATTTGAACTTACTTCGTGTAATTTGCAATAAAGTTTAAATAAATAATTAAATCCTTCGCCTTTGCGCCTTGACGCAACTCGTCGGTAGCTTCTGTCTAGAATTGTGACGCAAGCCCCTTAAAGATTTACTTTGTCATATATTTTTACTTCACTATAATGTAAATAATGGATATGCAAACTAAATTACCGATTATATAACACACGACGGAAACAGAGCGTGCTCAAACAAAGTCTTGGATCGTTGATTTGCTCGGCTGTTAATTGGCTAAATATCAGATCTTGTGTAAAAACTGTGGGTGGAAACGAACGTTCACACGTTTATTCGCTTCAGGAAATCCATTCGATACGCGGTTGCGAAAATAATTATGGAAATTCAATGTTATTGTTGACACAAGCATTATCATTTTGCTGTGATTATTGTGAACAGTCACCATTATTTATGTGCATTATGTAATGTACTGAAGATTTTTTATTTACATTGCTAATAAACACATATCGTGATAATCTCACACATATGAAACTAAAGCCTGAAATACTTGAAAAACATCCCAGGTTACGGCAAAAATATTCGCGCTCATTACACAAACAATGTTTGCCTAAGATCGTTAGCTTCGTAGCTTTGAACTAGGCTAACTCCTTAGTAAAAGCATAGATATTTTCACTAAAAATCTTAAAATGTAAGAATATGAAAAAAATAATTTACCATCTTCAGGTTTTTTTGGGTTTGTGAAACTTTGTAAATGTGTGAAATGTTGCACAAGTTGTATTGGCAGGAACACTATGGTAACCCATACAGTTTCAAAGTAAATTATTGCGTGACAATAATTATGTAATTTCTCACCTCGTTACTCTAAATTAGATCCTCGTTACGAATCACAATAGTTTCTCAAAGATATTGGCACCCGACTCTTGTTAAAGATGGTAGAGCGTGTTCAGATGTTTTCGAGCACTTTGTATGCTCTTATATGTTTGCCAGCCTCTGTACAGGACAACATTTCTACAACTCTCCACTACAGTAGGTACTCTTACCTAAAAAACTTTTGAGGGCTCAACATAGTTCTTTGGTTTTGAAACAAAGAATTGCAGATACGCGCAAGTGAGGGCATTTCAAAATGTTGACAGTTTTTTTTGTACCTATCTACTGTTTGGTTTATTCAATTAGGGATGTGGCCATCACGTGCAGCTGGCCCTAAATTATGCAAGACATACTCGTACTTCACACGGACCGCCAGGCGACAGTCTCATGATGCACGTCGGCACTTTTCGACGAAATATAGAGACGTTGCGATAGTGCGTTGACCCACTGCGTCGAGCCCGCCCGGTAATGAGGGGCATTAGACAATCTCGTCAAAGGAACGGGTGAAGAAGTTATTTAATAAGTTGATTATTTTCGTAGCTGTGGTCATTAAAGAAGTTTTTGTGGCAGTGAATTAAAACCGCAACGTTTTAAGATCAAGGCATATTGTGACTTATAAGAGTTGTAGTACTTAGGTACCTGCTGTAAGTGGAAAGTATTACCATAGTATAATGTGGTATTACATTCCAAAACAGTATAATATGTGTACTTATGAACGCATATACCTACTTACTCCTTTTCCGTACCTGGGTCCGTACTATGGTCACCTTTATCGCGGTAGATGAAGCATACGTCACGCTCGCACCTAAATACCAGTCAGTAGCTAAGTGACAGATGATTTATCCATATCGATAAACAAGACTATAATAGGCCCGCTGGTTCAAGATCTTAATTTAACTATTTCAGCCGAAAGGTCTATACCACTGCGCCTACTGCTAGACTTGACGGATCAACCATAACTAAAGTATTTGCCACATTGATGGTGTTTTTATTCTATAAATCTGTTAGCATAGTACGGCTGAAAATAGAAGCAAAGGATATGGTATCGTGGGTTGGTTATAGTCAAGGGTAAAAATAAATAACGGCACAAAGCAAAATATGTATGTACACAGACCTTATTACTATGGCAATAAGGTCTGTGTACATATTTTTGAGACTTTGGGTCGTATACATATTTTATGCCATTGACTATACCTTCAGTCAAGTAAAAAGTTACGTATACAGTTTTGGACCTTATGCCAATAAAACAAGATGAAAAAGTATACTAGGTATTTACGACATATTTGAATACGACTAAACGCTGCAACACTTACGACCAAATTCATCGCAATATAAAACTGCTAGAAATGCCACTTACCATTTTTCAACTAAGAAAGGCAAATTACTTACTTCTCCGTACGCAACCTAGTTGCCCTAACCATTAAACGTTACCAAAGAATGCCGTTAATTTCATATGTAATATGTAACTCACCAGACGCTCTCGGTCAAAGCAAATGTGTTCGCACGACCCGCATAATATACCGAATGCAAATTGTTTACTTTTATTTTTGCATAAATTATTAAATGCATTATTATTTCGAAATATTAGATGAGTTTATTTGATGAACGATATAACGTTCTACCACGAAATGCAGGCATGTTGCAATGTCCTTCTGCTAAAATACGAGCAGTAATAGGTGCAATATAATGCACTTGGTTGGTGTTTTGGCCTTAATTGCAGGAGGAGTGATTTGACGGCTGGGTCGGACACGGCCGAGGAGATTGGCAAGCCAGCATCAACTAATATGTGTTAGTAGAGATTGTAACGTGCTAAGGACACGCTCAACGTAAAGTGATTTATTAAAACAAAACAACGGACAGTGGAAAATATTTGAACATCCCTAGGTAAAAGTTTTGCAACGCAGAACTAGAGATGTGTTGTTCAACATAAAAGAGAAAAGTTCAATTTTCTTTAGTCTATATTTGTTTTATATTTACTTTATACTTCTAGTAGAGTATCGTGATTGGGCATTACCGCAATTTGTATCTATCTCGAATAAAAGAGTGGAAGTCAGAAATAATTCTGGTCGCTTGCATGCATTAGTGAAGTTACGTTGATGCTTAATATATGCTGCATGCCATGTCCATAACATTCTACGTGGTTTGGGCGTGTCTTGACCCCCGTTTCACCCCCAACAGGTCGCAGTGCGCTGCTCACAGAACAGGTTGCTGTCACCCGGTAAGTTAATTACTTTTCCAGCACTGCCCTTGCTTTATTCATTTGAATGATTTGATAATTATGTTTGGTTTGTAGAACATAATGGCTGCGTGTCTCGGGCGGCAAGGCTGTTCTGTTTACCTTTTACTTTGAATTAAGGCTCAGCCTCAAATGGCAGACCGTTCATAATTTTCAAGAACGTTTGTCCAGGCTTGGGAACAATTACTTTCATATCACAACATTTTATTTAATGTTAGATCAAAAAATAGGTAGATTTAAACAAAACATATAGTAATTCAATTGTAAAAGTGTCATGCCTAGGTACCCAACATGTTTATATTTTGGCATCAGTGTCATTAAAGAAAAAGACAAGTAATAAGTACATAAAACAATAATTTTATTAAATAATATTTACATTGAACAGAGTGAACGTAAACCACATTAATTTAAACTAGCCACTCATATTTATTTACTTATGTATAGTTTTTACATTATTTACATCTTATAGCTTCTTTTTTCGAGTATTTTTATTAAATGTTTTCGCTACACTGGAACGTTTAAAAGTTTAAGCTACTTCTAATTTTGTACATAACACGTAGTTTTTGTTGCTATAATTTGTACTAATTATTTTGTATAAATAATAAAGATTTTTACGTCAAACATGGGTATGAAAATGAAATAAATAAGTTAATTTGACTTACACCTACAACGGATCTTAACAAATCGTTTTGACTTATAAGAAATTCTTAAAGGTAACACGTTCACGTTGGTGACTTTAGGCGGAGACCGCGGCGGCTACCCGAAGTTCTCGAAGTGGTGTATGAAGTACGGCAGCCGGCGCGTGCGGTTGACTTGCTCGCACGCAGACATTATGGACTTGGTGAGCGGCCGCGGGCCGCATGAAAACACGCCGATTTTCGACACCTGCACGTAAACCATTAAACATTAGTAACATTCCTGTAGATCGTTAACTCAAGCATTCATTCTGATAACACTTCAAGAGAACTAGATTTCTCTTTGACGTAAGTATTCATAAATGTTTGCTTTGCAGTTCGACGAAGTAAATGATGGTGGTGAACAGTTTTACATGAAACTCATATACATTCAGCATATATTGTAGTGACTTACTTTGTATGCCACGGTTATTACAATGTACTTACGTAGCTATGTTTTTTCTGGACAAACTTAAGGAAGGATGACATGTCTGGTCTCCCGAAATGGTTCACCGCTTTAAGCCCCGTGAACATAGAGGTGCGAGATAGACGCTGGAAGTGGTTCTCGCAAATGTACTGCAACAAAGGATAACATTTCGTGACACTACAAAATTCACATGGATTTAACTGTTTAGACACAATATTATAACTATAGGTCCAATCGTGACATAGAATCAACATCCCACGACATGACGGAAACATAAAAAACGAGTCAATCAGTTTAGAAATGTGTTTAAAATTTCTTCGATGATGATGTATTTTATAATATCTAAAACATTTTAGTTCATCCAAGTACTTGGGTAAAAAAATACCAAATGTATCTTAATTCCTGGCACAGTATATGGATTTGAATATAAATAATAACCTGCACCAAGAGTCTTAGGCAGCAATTTGTTCAGGAAGATAACAGAAGTTGTAGCAGAAAACGCTTTCAGTGTTTCAGAGATTATCCTTGAAGAAGACTGCGTTTAGTTAAATAAATAAATAAGTGATTCAACCACGTAGAAGGCCACTCACGAGCATAGTGGTCCTTAGGTCGAACTTGTGGAAGAACTGCGTGATGAAGATATGTATCTCCAGCACATTGGTGACATCCTTGCGCTCCACGTCGCGCAGCACGTCGATGAACCACTCGAAGTGCTTGTGGGACGGGCAGATCCACAGGAAATATACCTACATACCATGATAATACCATCAACACTTACACAAAATAAAAAATAAGGTGTGTCAAAAGTTATGAAAGGGTAAGTATTCGGTTTTGACCGTAAGTTCAGTCTTTACATTATGTCGTCTACATACAATAGCTGTGTTACTCAACACGAAATATCGGATAACAAAGGCAGGTAAACTTCATAAACATTACCTACTTACATGCATACAGAATCGTTTATGAACCAAAATTCCAAACGAAAACAGAAACAGAAACAATATTTATGTGAGGGAAGGATGTTTTATCATCATGTTAGAGTCGAGTAAGAGTTATTTCCCGTCACAACACGTGAATCTAACATTAGGAGATTGATGTCAAAATAAAAAGAAATATCACCATAGACCACGTGAGCTTTCATATTATGTCAAAAACATTGTCTTACCTTCTTGCACGCTACCCCAGAGTATCTGTTGGTAGAGGTGCCGAAGACCAGGTCGTTGAGGATGGAGGCGTAGGGCGTGACGCCGATGCCTCCGCCCACCATCACCGCCACCTCGAATTTGTACCAGTCCTGATTGCCCCCGCCAAACGGACCTTGGATCCTGAGCATCAATTACACTGCCTTAATATTTGTGTGGCCAGTTCTATTGTGCATGGCAACTTTACTACAGCAGTCGGACAAAATATAAGTGTCGAAACATTCATAAACAGCTACCATACAGAGCTAGAAATACACCTACACTTCAGAAACCCTTGAATTACCCTTGAGTTACAGAATATATTATTTAATATTCTGAGGTAGTCTTATTTTTTACAGGAAATCCTGAATATTGATTACATAGCTTATGACTACGCCGAGCGTACGCCGGATGTACAGTGGCGCCCTCATTACTTTTATTGGGTTTTCTAATTAACTAAAGAATTTCCTTGGACCCAAACAAAATGTGTTTGTAGCGCAAGTATAAACACAATTTATGGGATACGTAACAAACTTTAATAACAATTCACCTTCGAGTTATTAACTTAACGAAAAAAAGTGGCCACCTTTTCCCGTTAAGCTGACTACTCAAAGGGTAATTGTTATTAAAGTTTGTTACGTATCCCATAAATTGTGTTTATACTTGCGCTACAAACACATTTTGTTTGGGTCCAAGGAAATTCTTTAGTTAATTAGAAAACCCAATAAAAGTAATGAGGGCGCCACTGGACGCTATCGTTTGCTCGGCGCAGTCTTAAGTTACATTACGTAAAATAAGTTCGCATTTATCTTGTTTCTTCAGTAAGCCTTTTAATTTTAAGAGGTACCTAAGTGCCCTTTCCCTCGGCAACATCCCGTTTTTTGCAGGTACAGTTTTTTGCAGGATGCCGGTTAGAAGTGTACTTGTTTTAATACAAGCAGTCACACGAGCTTCCTGTAAGCCGGATTCTGTAAACAGGGTGCTCGTGTAACTGCTAGTATTAAAACACGTACACTACTACACGGGATGTTACCGTGGGAAAGGGTTCTGAGAAACATAAACTAATGACAAATTACATACGATGATAATTGTGTTAAAAAATTTACAACTAAGCTTTTTAAAATTCAACCGTTAAGAAAATAATAAATGTTTAAAATTTAAATTAGCGTAGCATGAAAATAGCACCGGAGAAAAAGCAGTGATGGAAGAGTATGTCGTAGACTAATACAATCATGCTAGTGGACAAACTCGTGACTCGGGTACACTAAAGGTCACTAAACAGAATCTTTGCAGTAGCAGAAAGAAATTTTCAAGTAACCCAAGGTTTGTGTAGAAACAAATTTCCACCTAATTCGTGACGACGACATTAGATACTAACATCACATACTTACATCTCAGTAATCTCCGCGTGCACTTGGGCAATGTTTTGCCAACGCATTTGAGAAATATTATCATATTCACGAGGTCGTTAGTTTGCAACCTCAAATAGGTTTCACTTTGTCTTCAATTTAGTAAACGTGTGCGCCGGAGAAAGTCTTAGGTAAATATGCGTTTGATTCGCTATAATTATAGATCCATAATAATTATATTCCGTTTTAGAATTGAACATGATAATAATCATATAATGAAATGAGAGATGACCAGTGATTGTACTTTTTCTAGCATTTTCGGTGCAGAGCTGGGGGGTTGTCAGTAGTGCCCAATATTAAATTGTTTGAACCAAAAATCGAATAAAATGAAAAATATAGTACATTGTGCATCAAGGGCGGTAAGAAGAGGATTGCTAACGAGAGACTATTAGAAGCCCGACGTCGAAGGCGGAGGGATTTTAATGACTCGAGTTTGCAATCTCCTTACTGCCCATGATACACACAATGATTTTCATCACATTAGCAAGGAAATAAAAAACAAATAGAAAAAAAAACAAAATTAAACGAACTCGATTCGCTAAGCTAAAATAGTTTGACAACTTTTTTTTAGTCTTCCACAGATAATGCTTAGAATTGCTTTTTTTTTTAAACTTTACAAATACAGGCCATTTTGCCAGATTGTACAAATTTTCAAAATGAAATTTAATAAAATAATTGCGAATGTCTCTGAAATAATGGTAAAATAGAAATATAATGCAGACAAATGTGCCGTATAAGTTTAATTAAACAGTAAAATTGGTTTGTAGCCAAGTTTTGAATATAGGAAATAAACCTTGGCTGATTTTACACCTCCTTGGTCTGAAATGATGTACAAGTGGATTCTATATTTTAAAACTAAACTCATAACTCCCCAGGGAGTTATGAAAATCTATAACTCCCGCGGGAGCTAAGTCGGCTATAACTGCCCTAAACGCCTGCGTGTTATAAAACCCTTTCCGAGCAAGTGTGATGAAAAAAATATAATAGCGTTTTAAACGAATCGGAAATACAGAAAATATCCTCAGAACATGTAAAGGTCAACACAATATGCATAATGAAATGAAGGGTCAATTTACTATATGAGAAAATGTAACACAGTTGCACTAAATGCTGCTGTTGTACGACAGGGCAATCAAAATTACGAAAATAAATCGTCAGCATACCCTCCGAAAAATTTAAGGAACTTTGGGTTACAGTAGCGTACCTAATAAATGTTATAAGTACACAATTATAATAACTGATTAAGTAAAAAAAATGTGTTAGATTTTCAACGACAACAAAATATTGCATAATTTTAAACGTCAATCATATTATACACGTCGACAACCCTAGGCCGCTGTCGTGTCTCATTTGACGTCATCGCACCAAAAATGCTAGAAAAAGTACGATCACTGGAGATCACTGATCTCAGATCAGCGTCGACTGTGCTGTTTGCATTGTAATAGGTAGGTAATACAAACAATTCTTGTAAGAAGACGATATGGTTTCATTAAAAAAACAGCGAACTGGTGTAATATGATAATGATAATGGAATTTTATTAGTACCGTCAGCATCAACAAAGTTATTTTTTTCGAAGTTAGCATAAAATTTTAATAAAATATTCGTTTTGGTAGGTTTTAGGGTAATAGACACAACATTAAGTGGTGTGGTAATTAAAAAACACTAAACATATCATATCACACTTGTAATACAAAGTTAATTTGCTCGCGTTACATAAAAAGCCTGATAGTATTGTATAGTAGATAGAACAAATTCAAGACTGTTTGACCAATACTCGCGCGCTCATCAGTCTCATGACTCTCATCACATCATACTCGTATATCATCTTCCCTAAAAACCTGTGTGAGCAATGCCTACTTAGTACCAGCAGCAGCATGGCTGGTGACAATACCGATAACTTCGGCCTTGGTTGTTTATGAGTACCCAGACCAGACTCCCTTTTTACTCCACTAACCAAAAAGGAGGGTAATGATTTTCGGGTGTACGTATGTATGTAAGCATGTTTCATGTTGACTGCAGTTTATGACGGATTTTAAATTGCTATTGTTGTATTAGTATTCACCGAAGGTGTTTCATCAATCTTGATGCTGCAAGTTGTCAGATTTTCAATGCTTGTTGCGTTGGGCTTGGTAAAATATCCTTATGAAAATTGATGCTAATATTAATGTAGATAAGTGTGTCACTCGTCAAAAAACCCAAGCCAATGCGGGCGATCTTGCGAACTACATGTGGACAATACATGATGAAACATTGTGTTTATTTCGAAACTTTACCTTATTTTCGGCTGATCTTCCGGGTTATAGTTGCAAGGGTCGAAGTAGTTCCTCAGCTTCCACGTCCAAGGTCCCTGAGCCTTGATGTGGCACGAGAGGAAGTTCTCGTGCGGCGCAGATGTCAGTGTGAACGAGTGGAATTCCTCCTTTTTGAAGGCTGTGCACGCGAGGCGGACCCACTGACCTGATATAAGATAGGTAATGAGTTATGTTGTTAAGCCTGATTTGGTTCACTTAGTTGTAGTTTAATTGGTTGCTAATTCTATATTAACTAGGGTTGATTGAATTTAAAAACAAGGTAAGTAGGTAGTATTATATTTTTTTCGTGTTATCGTTTGATTCTGGTTTCTTACCTGATAAGTATTTTAGGTTTGGAGGTCTGTAGAATTTGATTTTGATGACGTCTGAAGGCAGCATTTCTGTTTCTAGGACGTCTAGGGCTAGATATTTCGTTCGAAGTGATACCACCTGATCAAAAAGAAAACACATTAAGTATCATAACTAGGAAGTCTTATGGTTTAAATTTTAATGATTCAACATCATCAAAGCTATTAAGCTATTACAGTCAATAGATTGGATGCCAAAAGTCACTTCAGATTCGTACTGGATTCTTGCCCGTATGTGTTCAAATTATACCTCGTCACTATACTGACTTAGAGGCTACCTAGAGTTCGTGCATACATGAGAAGCCTAACCTTGTCCAGTGTATAGACAACGGCGGGTCCAAGGAAGAAGATCCAGAAGCGCGGCGCGCCCGTGAGCCGCGCCAGCCCGTGCACGAGGCACAGCGCGTACAGCGCCACGTGCAGAGAGTGCGCGCGCCAGAACCACGGGTATGCGCGCTTGCGGATCGTAGGGTGCGCAAACACGAAGATGATGCACATTATCACGAACAGTAACACGCCGCTTACGCCTGCAACAAACAAGACATTGTCAGAGGGTCGATAAGAACAAAGTTCTACAATGCTTTTAAGTAAATTGACAAAACTCAAAGGTCGATAATAACACGGTTCATTCTTGGTTTACAAGACTAAACAGAATCTAAACTGAGTTGATTACGATGTCATGCTACCTCAACCATCAGGCTGAGATTTTGTCTGCGGAGATCTTTATGGATGTATGTACAGTCAGCATCATAAATATGTATACACAACACAAGCCTTCAGAAATATATATACAACTTTATTCCCTTGCAGTAGAGTCGTGTTTACATATTTATGAAAGTTTAACTGTGTATATATTATTAGACGTGACTGTACACTCACTCTATACCCCTTCAAATATTTGGAAAAAAAGAACAACGGTCTTTGTTACATTTTTACTAGAAATAAAAAAAAACCGCATATATGTATACTATTTTAGGCTTAGAATTATATTTGGTTATCGTAATGATTAAACCCAATACTTGAAACTTTCGGTATACTAACGATAAATTAAAAACTTATGAACTTTACCTGTAACAGTTTGGAACACCCAATACGTGATTCCCGGTCTAAAGTCCGAGGTAAAGTGAACTTCTTTGGTGAGGCATCGCAGGTTCTCCACGGGCTGCGTGGACACGTGGTAGAAGTTGACCATGTGGCCCGCCGTGTGCAGGAGGGAAAAGAACAGCGCCGTGCAGGCCACGATTTTGTGGAACTGGATACTAGAGTCCAGTGGGATATATTGCTGAATGCTGAATTCCTGGCAATAAACAAAACCAAACAGTAGGATATTAAATAGAGAAAAAGAAGGAGAGGAAAAGAGAAAAATGCTGTTTAGCCGGTGAAGGTACCTTGAGTTTGGTTAATAAATTCCTTGACATCGTAAGTAAGAGTAAACTATAGCAGAACGACAAGGAAGCTGCTGATCCTCTTGTGATTGCTATTCCGACTCCCATGATGTGCCTCAGGTCCAAATGTTCCGACATGAAGGAGTAGTGCGCGAATCGTTCCACAAACAGCCCTATTGTTACGACGTAGAAGATAAATAGATAGAAAATGTTCTGTCGATTTTCTTCTAAGAAAGTTGTGAGGTAATCCCATTTGAGAAGAATCCAATGTCTGCGAATAAAAAGTCAAAGTTAAAGAAAACTACATGTAACATTAAAGTTGAATATGAAGTCACTTAAATAGATTAGATCATTACATACCTGGATTGCTCCATTGATGGTTCGATATGGAAGCTAGTCATTCTTGCGACGTTAGTGGAAGTGTCCAAGAAATTATGTTTTGCTCCTTTGCAGTCCAAGCCGATGGCCACAAACTCTCCCTTGTACTCTTTCATCATCACTTTGAAATCAGAATATGTAAGGTGGTCTTTATGTTGAAGACCAGCGTCCTAAAATTGATATTAGTTCAATAAAACCCAGTAAGCTTCACCCAGTAGGTATGCTTTTATTGCTGAGCTAGCTTCACAAGTAAAGGACCATGTGTCTTTGGTAAAAAATTGCCAAGAAGTTTAGTTTTACATTTAATTAAACATTTTAATTTAATAATACTTACAGAAAACATGCCATCAATCAGCTCAGTGACGTGTTCATCCCTGAGCGACGTGGTCCGCGCGATCTCCACGAGCGACCGCAGCATCTCGCTCAGCTCTTCCTTGTCGATCACGCCGTTACGGTCGTTGTCGCACATATCGAATATGATCCTCAATTTTTCATCAGTTGCTCCCCGAGAAAATAGTACAACGGTATCCAAAAATTCCTGATAAATCAAACACATATTAATTAATTACAATAAGGTTTTTTGCTTCGCTAGACTTGTTCAATACAGTGGTTATTTTAGTTACCTGGAAAGATATTCTTCCGTCGCTGTCCTTGTCGACAATGTTGAACATTTTCTTGACGAAAACTGCGTCTGCTTTCATGCCAAGCGCACTTGCAAATTCACTCTTTGATAACGACGTTCTCATCACTATAGACTGAAACATCGCTTATATTAGTCAACGCTTCTAACGAATGATAATTAACGTATATTATTCTAGAAAATTATACCTCGGGATCTGCATCTTCCTTTTTCCTCCGTCTCTCTCCAGGTGCCAATCCAAAAGTAATGGCGTAAGCTTCTCTGAAGAAATGCTCTAATTTACGTTGCCGCCGCTCTCTTGTTTCTGCTGTAGCTAAAATTTGTTCGCGATGCCCCTGTCAAAATATTGTTTGTTTAAATTGATATCGTTTACAATTCAATATTAAGTATTTTAAATTATTTCAGGACCGGTATTCTAGGCGCTAAAAATCATCTCAATCAAGTCTTTCATCTGTTTTCGATGTTATCGTATTGTCAACGTCTTGATACTCTTGATAGCTCTTATTTACTTGACAGTAATGGCGGCTCACATCAAAACAATACCAATACTATAGACGGTGTTTAGTAACAACGTTTACCAAACAAACAACTAAATATTCGTGACATGGCCAACTCTAATTGCTCTAATAACCTTTCAAAACCAACGTCCGATAAATAAAACTTTTTGGTTTAGATGCTGAGCCGCTGTTTTTCATCACTAGCCTAGCAATATTAATAATACAAAAGGAATAAAAAAACTAGCATAAACAAAACTAATTATTAGGTAGGTAAATTAATTATTTCTCAATCGCTCAAAGGTTAACTGTAAGAGATCCCTTAAAGGGATAAGTTCACCTTTGTACATCCCTGTTATATTTTTGTCTATTTTATAATTGTTATCTCTTGCTTGTACAATAAAGTGTTTACATACATACATACATACATACAAAACGGAGGCACTAAGAGGTGAAATGGCTAGAGCCAATACAAGCTTCACCAGTATATTTCAAATTAAACCTGGTTGAGGTTGAGCGCCTTCTTGTGCTGCGCAAGGAAGGTGTCGAGCTTGACGAGGAACTTGCGGCGCGACGCCACCGAGTCCATCTCCAGCACCAGGTCGTGCTCGCGCGCTGCGCGGATCAGCACCAGCGGCCGCTTGTTGCCGTGCCCTTCCTATGATTGAAAAAAAATTAGTACATTATTATATTGGGACCGAGCGCGACGACAGCGCCACGTGACAGGCGGCCATTATGGACAATATTGTCACCGCTGTCAAACAAGAAGTAAGTAAATATTGTGAAAAATATTAATGAAATCTTGTGCTATTTTACTATATTACACAATTTTGGACAATGGTAGTCAGTAACATTATTGCCAATAATATTAAAATTGTTGTTTTCAGTGAGAAATGAGCCTACTCTTGACTAAAACGGGGTCTCGTTTACGGCAAATATCCACTTTTCTTTGGTCTCGTTTCCACCATGGTCTTGGAAATTGGTAAAATTTACGGTCGCTATTCTTCTCGGTGTTATTACAATTCACAACAACACATCTTACCAGGACCATATTTTTATCTCATAAACGATTAGAAAATGTTTACTTTAATATGGATTTGACAGCTCAAGTCAGCGACAAAAATGATAATTTTAGCCGTAGCGAGCGCTGAGATCGTTTAGGCTACCCCCTCCACCCGCTTTGCACTCTGCCAATAGGCCCCGAAAATAGGGGATTGCCTGACGAGGTAGTTAGAAGGTCGAGCCTTGGCGATGCCTGCTAAAATGTGAGTCGGGCAAGCCTCGTTTCCGCCGAGGTATTACTATTCATAAACGTTGCGAGGATTTCACGCACGATAAACTAACTTTAAAAAAATGGTCAAAAAACGGCGTTTACAGTGGTTGTTAGAGTAATGAAACATGAATTTAATTATCGGATAGGATATAAAAACTAAATAACATACCTGACTTTCTAACACTGTTAGCTGATCAGTGTGGTCCAGTGGCACGGTCCGTAGCTTCTCCCCCTTGCGGTCGGTGACGTGGAGGGCGGGCTCGGGGCCCAGGCGCAGCTTCACGAGCCGTTTGTGGGACGCGTGCACCCACTCGCGACAAACCATTTTGTCAACAGAGCCTGTAAAGGTCATCGGTCAATTACATTATAAAGTAAGCACCTAACGTGGGACAATCCCACACAAACTGACCTAGTTCCGAACTAGGCTTGCGCTGTGGGTAATATATATAACGATTAACGATAAACATACATATTGAAAAATACATTGAGTACCTACATCGAAAATATTCAAGACTCAGGCACAAATATTTGCAAAGTATGTATGGTCACGAGCGTTAATTTGGGACCCATTTCAAGAAAAATATGCTTGAAGTCGTCAATGTCATCAGAGATGTCAAGTCATTTATAACTTTTAGGAAACTCAACCTTATTATTGTAGAATATCAGATTGACTTTGGACCTAAGGTGGGTACCAAATTTTAATTTTAATTTTATTTTTCTCGTGACTGTATGAACCCATTTAAATTATATTTTACCAGGGTCTATATTCCGTATACCACTTTTATTCACTTGACAGTAAAAGCTGGATGGGCTAAGAGAAGCTCAGATAGAGACTCAGATGAAGTGACATGAGATATGAAATACCTTTTTGCTGCGTATTCTTAAGTTGTTCCTGCTGTATCTTGAGCTTGCGGCGGCGGCTGTTCTGCAGCTTGACGACGCCGTAGCCGGCGCCGGCGCACAGCAGCGGCACGAACAGCAGCGCCAGGCACGTGTAGATGTATGCAAACTCATTGCCCTGAATAAAGAAAATAAAATAATTATTGTCTTTAACGAGGAATTTAGAATTAATTTATGCCACAAGGCAAGGGTTTATTTATAGTTCGTTTTTAAAGATGATTTTTATTTTAGTTTTTGTTTGAATAAATATAGTCTTTTATAATAGATAATACTATTTTTTATTGAATCTTGAATGTGCCAAAACCAGTACAAATGGCAATTTACTGAGATTGTCATCGTAAGAATCAATCTCGAAATTGCATATAAATTGCATGTATACATTGGCTTCAGAATCCAATAACCATAATGTGGTCACTCGCGTGGATCCACTGTTTTTCCTGTATTAACGATATAACAGACTGTGTGGACCTAGAAACCTTGTTAACTACAAAGGTGCTAACCATCGTAGGCTACTCAAAAGAGATAATTCAAACGTAACATAACTCTTCATATTATAATAACTACGACACGCGGTCCCGTGTTCATTATATTTATATCCCAAACAGTAAAGAAAACGCTGTGTTTTTAAGTTTAACTTACCTCAAAGTAATCATAGCCTCTTAAGTACTTGCAGGGGGGCAGCTTGGAGGCGTTGAGCTGGTAGGGCTGCGGGCAGGGGTCGCCGCCGCGCCAGTGGAACACGTCGCGCTGGAGGTCGCGCGGGCCCACCGCCGTGCTGTTCACTATGATGTCCCACAGCTTTATGTGGCGGAGCTCTTCGATCTCTTCTTTGGTGAAGATTCTGAAAAGGATTGCAAAATTTATATTAGTTTTACTTACAAAATTCATGGTACAAAAACATTCATAACTAAATACAATAGTCAATTCTTAATGAAGTTTAATCATGTCATGTTATGTTTCTGGATTAAGGTTTGTTCAAAAGCTCAAAATAGCTACTACTTAGCTAGGTTTAATTTCGATGGAAGTCGATCCTTTGATTTTTAGATACGTGTATAAGTAAAAGTTTACTTTCCAAAAAATATTTTAATAAAATACGTCAGTAAACTTACTCATTATTTTCATTTTCGAACCAAAATCTATCAGCATCTCTTATTCTCGTGAATTGGTCAATGATAATTGCTCTGAAAAGATCGCCAGGATGACCAGTCGATTCCAGCATGCCGCCTGTGGTAGAGATTAGATTGATTAGGTATAGGAATAGATAATGTGTGTTTTAACTACTTAACCAAATATATTTACTAGGTACATACCAATATAAACGTCAATGTTATCAAGCCTGCCATCGTAGATTTGAACTAGTCTTTGCAAGAGTTCAGCATTGTTTTCGAACAACTCAGGATTGATTTCATTAAATGACTTGACTTTTGGTAAACCGAAGTATTCTCTGGAAACAAATAATCATGGTGTTAGAGCAGAATAGTCAAGCATATCATTTTGACAAAAAAAGCATTCAAAAGGTATGACTTTGCACGGTTGTCCGTAAAATTGTGTAAGAGGGCAGGACTTCATGGAGTGAACAAACAATAAGTACATAAACGTTCAAAATATAGGAATCGTATCTTATTTATTTACCAATCCGCTCTCCCTCGAAAGCACCTATCAATAATTGTTTTTGGAATGGATTTACCTAGCGGTATTATAATCAGGGAGCCCATTGTCCCTCCCCCGCATGATGTTCAGAGCGCCGAGGTCCCTGCGCGAGAACTCCATGGGTCCGAACAGGTTGTCGCGAACATCTGAGCAGAGCAGCGCGTCCTCGCGTTCTGACAGCTGGGACGCCATCCCCATCAGCACCTCCTCGAGCGGCACTTGCGACATCACGTCCTGGAATCATAATTTCGTATTAACAACACTTCATAGAAAAAAAAAACAGTTCAGACAATTCAGTTTTGTTTATACGTATATCTATCAGCTTACGTTAACCTACCGAACCTTGCAACAAAAAATCAAAAATGACGATTTGTCAAACCCGTAAACCGATGAATTTGTTAAACTACAGGATTACGGATGAAACCAACACTCGCAGCTTAATTACTCCAAATGACATAAGAATGAGATGAATTGCCTAGTACCAAAGTATCTCGAAAGGCGAGTGACCAAGTTGTGATTTTGACATTTATTGATTAGGATGTAAGTCATTAATTTTCCGAAAGTATTGACATTTGAGGATCAATTTATTAAACTTACTTTTTATAGTTCTTAAGCCAGCTGCAAAATACTAAAAGAGTTATCTTTGCATTTATTGCTTCCGTCACATTGCCCACCTAGTTAATAGGTACTCACATTGCCATCCCACCAGGTCTGACACAGCCTGATGGCATCGTGCCCACCCGGGGCGCGGCTGTAGCGGCAGTTCCGGTCGCGCAGTAGTATGGCTGGGGGCACCAGCGTGTGGCCGAAGCGGAACGCGGCCACGGCGAAGGCGTGCGTCACTCCTGGAGCCACCTCCGCGCGGTACCCCTCGTACGGGGGAATTGGAGCCCCGAGGAAGGCTGGCACATACTCGTAAAGGATGATGTTCTGGAAAATGAGAGGCTTTTGTAACAATTTTTCTTTATAACGTTATATGATTCATTAACCTTTTTTTTTTTATTTGAATAAGTTGTTTCATTACTTAGTAGTTAGTACATAGGTATGTACTAAAAATCTAGACTCAAATAGTCTCAACCTAGATTTGCATGAAAATACTACGCTAAATCCCTCTCACGATCAATAGTCAGAAGTAAATGTAGACCAATTTGCATTTATGTGTATGTGGTAAAGTCGACCAAGGTAATCGTAAAAGGTTGGTACTTGTAAACTGGCGATGACGATCCTCCTTGCTCTCTGGAACACCTGCTCGTCGCCCCAGTCGGGGTGCTGCCGGTGCACCCGCGCGGCGACCACGTTGTGCCAACGCAGAAGCAGGATCCCAAATGTGACCATTGCTGGGTTTTGATTTGTTCGCGGGTCACCTAGTACTAAAATGTATATAATTTTAGTTATGTGTATAATTTACAAACAATGAATGAGTTTGCCTGCATTCGGATTAGTTGACTTACGAAAAAGTCTCTCAGGGCTTAACATTCGCATATAATGAGGAACTGGATTATTGAAAAGTGGCACACGCTTTGTGTTTCGTAAGGGCATCCCGCCTTCGCTAGCTAGGCTTCCATTCTGTAAGGAAAAAAACATGTTTACAATTGAGTTGACCAAAATATTACATATTCATTTGAAAGTCAAGCACGATTGTTTGCTGAGAAATCGCTGTATTAATGAAGAAAGAAGCGGCGTAAGGCGCAAAAGTAAAAGAAGACGGTGACAGTTATGAGTAGGTAGTTAAGTTATGTATTTGATTGTACGTAAGGAGGCAGGCGTGGCTGCTGGTGGCACCTGAAATGACCTCATTGCATTCACCCACGCCTCGCTCGTGCTGTAAACGAAGCTGCCGTCGATCCAAGACGTTATTTGATTTATCTGAAACAGCAAATATGGAGACGCTATACATTTTAGGTACAACTCAGCTCTTTGAATATTCACTGTTTGATTTCGCTTAGGAATGCTTAGATTCCACGAACATATAAATTACTTACAATTTATGGTTAAATCGAGGCTAGATCCTGCATAGGAAACTGCAATTACCACAAGTGTAAGGAGATGAGTGAATTTGAATTAAACCTGCCTACCATTAATGTTTATTGCTCCGCTGAACGCCAACGTAGGTAATTCTAAATTTAACTGAGAATAATTTAGTTATTTACAAGTACGGATGAGCTGAGCTAAACAAAAGATTTATTTGTATGGTATTCATTATGTTTTTGAACACATGCATGTAGCGGCACGGTATGTTTGATTTTATCAACCAATTTCCTGTAAATAATAAGTAATTTTTTGTACCTCTAAAATAAGGATTACCTCTAAGCTAGTAGATAAGGATTTTATCTAGACAAGGTTAAATTTTAATAAGAAATGAAGGTAAACTCGGTAAAGTTTAGCCATTAAGATAGTACATTATTGCTCCGTTTCACGCTCTGCTACTGTGTTGCACGCCTTAAAATAGTATTTGAATAAATGTAAGTCGAATTTCACAAAGCGATTTAACAAAATGTATCCTTTTGTGAGTTGACATATTTTAAGACCAGTAAATCATTGATCATTTGTTAAGTAGTTGGTTGGTGAAAATCGACATTAACGAATTATAAAATCAATTTAATTGCGCAAGAGTAAGTGTAGGGCCGTAAGTCAGATAAGTAGCAATTCCAAGTATCCGCAATCGTCTTATTAGCCTGAGATGCGGCGCAGACGCCGACAATGGCAACGATTACGGCAGAATGATAATTATCCGTGTCATGACAGCCGGCTTCTCCGCGCGAGAAAGAAACACCCTTCCTCAGAATTATTTTGTACGAGATAAGATACGGTTTAATGCCGAGTTTTATTTTGAATGCAATTAAAAAAGCTGATGGAAAATCCTCGGATATTTATTACTTTTATAAGAAGGTATATATTTTTTGCCAATATTTGACAAACAAATCAAAATCGTATAAAATATTGGGTATCAAAATATACTTAGCACGATAATGCTCTACTGATTTCAATAAATTTAAAAGCCACAAAAGAAGCAGTTGGTGGAATCGCAGCTCACGAATGGAGGCGCGATGTCTTTAAAATTGGCCATTCTCACCAAATAACTAAATTGCTTACGATGCAGCTGAATGCTCCGTCAATTATAATTATTTAAATACAAGTAACAGGTTGATAAAGATAACAACTCCATATATGGAATCCCTTATAAAGAAAAAATATACCCACGTTTTTGGCATCAATTAAATTAATTGATCGGTTGTCATTAAAGTCGACCACCTTGAGCGAAAGTCTTGTACTATTTAATTTCCATTTAAGCCATCATAATCGTTACCAGAAAGTACAAAGCACATCGAAAACTTTGGAGCAGACCAGCCATGCATAGTCTTTACGCCATATGTAGTATGAACATGGTATGTAAATTATTTTTATTTACCTACATTAGGTACCTATGTATCCGAAAATAGTCGGCAAAATTAAGTGTAAATACTTCCATTATTCCCTGCCTTCCATCTTGTGGATATCTCTGGTACACAAAAGTATTACGCCTTCATGATTTTGTTCGTTTGAGCAACCTTAAGGACACAATTTATAAATGCCAATTTATGGCTTTCGACTTAATACCAAAATATAAATGATAAAATTTGTTATAAATGATAAAAGTTGTAAACAGGACATGGACAATCATATTTTTTAAATGAATCCCAAATTATTAAGTTTCGTGACCGTACCTGTTCCCTGGGGCTGTTGGGGCTCTGTCCGGTGGAGCGGTCGTAGGCGGCGCGCAGGAAGGGCATGTGCTTGACGCCCTCGCAGTCCGGGTCATACATGTGGTCGCAGCGGTCCACCGGAATCCGGTGCTGCTCGATGGGGCAGCTGGACTCCGACGCCATCACGATCTCGCCCGTCACTACCTGGCCTGAATGGAAACATAACAAAATTTACATATTTACCATATACATGGTTAGTCTAGTTGGAACACCCGGTCTACCTACGAAGCTAGTGTGGTACGATCCCCGAAACCAGAGAATTTGGAACTACACAACGGAATGACAAACAAGTCTACGCGGATCAAACCGCGTCCATAATAACTAGATATTATAAATTGTACTAGGTAGTTATGGTCGGTGTCATAAGTAGCTGCACACTATACTGCTTTGTCACGAAATAAATAAAAAAGAAATAAAAACTAATTTCAAATAAAAAAATAAACTCAATCTATAACCCCCTAAATATATTAAAACAAATAATATTCTTATAAATAAAATTTAACGTCATATTTGAACCATACCATCCGTACCTGCGGGCCCATTGTCTAACGCACTCGAAATCACGATCGTTTTCATTTTGAAAATCAAAGACTTGTCTGCATACAAAATGAAAACAATTGCTCTACTTTGAAGCCGACTGCGATTGCGAGTGCGTTAGGCAATGGCCCCTCTGGTTGAAATTCCGCCTTTTCGAACAAATCGCTTCGAATCATCCTTTAAAATACGTACTGCAAAAAAGTGGAATACCTACGCTTCTGGCGTCTGTATTTCCAAGTGCATACAATCTGAACCTAGCTCGCTTCATCGTCAACCAAATCTTCGTCCTCCTAGGGTATGAGTTAGGCAAGATCAGGATTGACATCGTATATTGCTGTGAGTGAAGTAAGTTTTAGTTACCGAAAAAGGCCAGCAGCGCAGTCCGGTTGGCCACCGAGGGCAGGCCGTCCTGCCCGCGCATGAACAGCTTGGAGAGCGTGCGCGCGCCGGGCCGGTCCGCGCCCGCCATCATGTACACGCCGTCCGCGTACGCCGCGGGCGTCTTGCGGATCAGCCGGCTGTCTGTGGGAAAGAGGAAATAGGATAATGTATAAGACAAGAATTAAGTAGGTACAGTCGGCCAAAAATATGGTCTGCCAACCTACGGTTGAAGTTCATTTGCACGTCATGAATCATGATACAACAAGTTTGATTTTCCTTTGCCGATATTATGACAGTGACAAGTGTCAACCTTAGCGATAATTAGATTTCACAGAAACTTGTGTCAAAACTGATTCATTAGATGGGACGGGGGATTTAGTTCTTCATATATTTTATACGCAAACGGCTTAGGGAGTATTTTTCAATCGGATATGGATGAAGCAGTGTGTAATCAATCGCGCTTCGCGTTAAAAGAAGTAGTTGAGCTATTTTACACTTAACGATTTGGTGGAGTTTTTGAGATTTTCATAAGACATTCCATTATGGTAGTGCAAATTATTGGGAATCTGCACTATACTCGTAATACAATTTCAGTAAAGTTTTTGAGCATTGTGAATTAACAAATACTTAAAATATGAATCCAAGTGCAGTTAAAATACGAGATATATCTCCGCGAAGATCTCCGTCATGAACACTATTTAACTTGATATGAACATGACAACCGAAAGTCCAAATTGTAACAGCTATAGCCATATTTGAGCACGGTGAGATTTCTCCCATCGCAGCGCTGCTCCAGTTACAACGATGTGCGACATCTGGTTCTACCACATAATTTACTTGTTGCCTGTCATTATCGTTACTTTTATATGTATGTGGACTTGATTTACTTATTTTAGCTCGATTACATTTTATTTCGAGGAGTTTTATGTCTTCATTGGATAATTTAAGTCTTTGTGCCTTTTATACAGTAGGTTTAGGTTCGTAGGGTTAAATAATGTGGTAGGTAATTTGTTTTTATCTTGTTGTTGTTTATTACATTGTTTCTTATAAGTAGTATCTACATATTAAGCTGGTCTCATCACGGTAAATGACAATTTACGTAAACTATGTACATCCAAGACTTCGTTATACTAAGTTATTTCTTTAACTTTTTATTTAATTTATAGCGCACAAAAAAAAAATAGTATCAGACCTATTGGCCAGACAGAAAATTGTGTGGTGTTTTATTATTACCCATACAAAAACAAGTTCATTTATTCAACTTTTAAAAAAAATAAAGTTTTCAAATTTTACTATAATTGCGGTACAAAAAACTAATCTAGTATGCATTATCAGTAGAAAAATATGGTAATATTATAAATTTTGAAGAGATTTGTGTTTTATTATTTTAAGAATGTTAGCGTCTAGTTTCTGAAGAGTAGTTATTAAGAATTCTGTTGTGATTTTTTCAAATAGATAAATAAGTAAATAAACCCCTCTAATCAATAATACTCAACTTCTAATTATACATAAAGTAGCTGTAAATAAGTGCTATTTCAAATGCAATTCAAAGATAAAGACATAAAAAGCATACCTTTAAAAGCATACATACATAAATGTAATTATCTTTCAAGATAAGTCAACTGTATTTTAATGGCATTAATTTACCTATGTTTGCTTTTACTACGATTTAGTGTGATCCTCTAATTGCTTCTAACTGGACTGGTGCATACGCACGGTTGGTTAATATTAAATTGCATTAGAAAATGTAAAGGTACAAATTACTTTCAAAAAGATGTATCAAATGAAACCGGCCAAGTGCTAGTCGAACTCGCGCACGAAGGGTTCCTATTAAAATCATCCAAATACCTATAAATACCATTACCTATATAAAAACGTTTGATGTATGGGATCCCCCCTTAAACATATATTATATTTTAATTAAATTATTTATTTTTAAAGTGAGTATATAATTTTTTATTCTGTGAATATTTCAAGCGTCTACCTGTTGCCGTTATTAATATCAAGCATAAAATGGCAAAAAAAACCGGTTGTTGTATGGGAGCCCCCCTTAAATATTTATTTTATTCAGTTTTTAGTATTTGTTGTTATAGCGGCAAGAGAAATACACCATAGATCTATGAAAATTTCAACTTTCTAGCTATCACGGTTCATGTGATACAGCCTGGTGACAGACAGACAGATGGACAGACAAACAGACGGACAGCGGATTCTTAGTAATAGGGTTCCGATTTTACCCTTTGGGTACGGAACCCTAAAATCAAATATTATTTTGTAATATTTCTGAGTGACTGGTAATTTATGGGTAATTTACTACTTTCTTGCGCTATAAACCGGTGGCAGAATGTTGTATTACTGAAAGCAGAAGCTGTTTATTTTATATTAATAATGCATACAAAACAAGGTGGTCTTTATAACTTTTAGCGTGGGGTCCTACTTTTGGTTTTGGTATAAACATGGTAAGGCTACATCCACACCAAAAGCAAGCTGAGCGACTGAATATCGCTGACGTTACTTTAAAAAAATATTTAATAATTTTACATGACTCATCTTTGATATCACTTGTCACATACCTTAGTAAATATTACAAGTATTTTAATGACCTAAAATACCCATACCAAATTGTCTTGTTAACTATAGGTACTGTAATCATAAGAACAATTATACTGCACTGTCATTTGTATCTTTGACTGTAAAATTAGTAAAAATTAGATCATGTACGATAAAAAGAACCGGAAATGGCACTGTCTTATGTATATACCTTATACGTTACTAACAAATATAATCTTTCAATATTTATCGCCAATGATGAAATAGGTTTTGATAAATATACGTGTTAATAGGTAACATCAATAGCCACCTGTGGATGCAGCCTTACGAACATTATTCTTGGATGCTGTCGGTACTTTAATGTGTACATACGTGATTTGTAATGTAAATAACTGACTGGATTTATAAGAGAAACTTTGAATCGTTACTTCATGTTTTATTGACGTGATTATTAAAAATACAACACATACGAATACAACAGGTGATTTCTTAACTGTATGAAACAATACTGACGCTTGTTTGTAAAAGTTTGAATCAGTAACAGGATGGTATAATTTATACTGCACACTTATTTACGTAACAAGATTAATTCAATGTTAAATAAATAATTCCCTTTCACATTTTACTGATAATAAATCACATCGCTTACGAGTTTGTTCGTAATAAATTACGAAGAATCGATCAGACTGGATACGTAGGTACACGATTAATTCTTTAGTATGTAGTTGTGGCGTTGTTACGAGTACTAACAGTAATCATTATTTTCACGTATTATTTAGTTGTCTACTTTCTATTGAGCCGATATTTCAGGACAATTCAACAATTCAACGGAGCTTTCGTAGCTTTGCGATGTGCTGGGGCTCTTTTAATTATAACTAAATTTTGTTAGGATTCCGTACCAAAATAGTAAAAACTCTTAAGGTGAGATTTCGTTGTCTGCCTGTCTGCCTGTCCCAGAACAGATCGGTCTGGCGTCCTAGATACTAATTATTTAAATGAATGAATCCCAATGTAACCTAATAATGTGCATCCTTTTCACTTATCAAACTCCATCGTGTGAGGTACTGAAATAAGAAGCTTATTGACGTTTAATTGCAATTAATTAACAAAAGAAAAAGGTTTAATTATTCCCACAAACCACGGTTTGCTAAGTGCATTGACACTTTCCTCAGTTTACATATATTGGCTTCGGGCGCAGCATACAGAACCACACGACTAATGATTTGTAGCCGATAAGGCTGTTTCATTGGTCGATAGCCCGCATGCTTGTAGCAATCCATTGACGGGTTGTTTTAACCCGTTGAGCCGTGACCTATTGCAGCGAAGCAATGTATCACAAAAACAAGCCTAAAAGCCAATAATCGCAGGCGCGTGACGCGGCGTTGCCTCGACCACCACCAGGCGAAGAACCAGCATGAGCAACGAATTAGGAGCGAGGACCCTTCGCGGAGCTTCGACCGGGTCGCAGATAATGCTGCCGTAACACCATAGGAGGCAGTTAACTGCAATGTAGTAGTCGAAGCATTCTATACTCTGTTGGTGACAAGATAAACTTTACAATGCTGATACTATTACTATGCACTTAGTCGCCTTCTATGGTCCCGTGTACGACAGAATGCTCTCTGCTACATTGGTTCACATGCTGTTGTCCCAGATACGGCTATATTAGCTCAACAAACGTACTGCTAGGGATTTTTAGTCTTCGATAATAGGTAAAATTCAAGAAAACAATACTGTAATCATCTACTTAAACTGAAGAATTTGACATTTAATTCAATTACAAGTTAAAAGTCAACGAGATTCGCATTACAGATATTAACAATTCATCGCCGAGCAGAACTAAAACCAGTGAAGATTTTATCAGTTCAGTTCGAACAGCCGTACCCTAAGGGACCCCAAATGGACCGTATTAATGTGCCTACGCGTCCGTCCGTCAATCCTAACTTTAAAGAGCTGTACCTATCCTATGAACCGTAATAGATAGCGAGTTGTTTTCTTATTCGAAATATGTATTGTTACGGCGAATTTACAAACCACTAAGAATAATTCAAGAAAGGGAAAAATAGACAACAACCACAGTTTTTATATTTTTTTTGTTTATTTTGTTGTAAGTATTGTAAAAACTGTTTAACATAGAAGCAAAAGATTTCGTACAATTAAAGTACAAATTCTGAAAAAAAACAATAAAAATAGCCAAGTGTGAGTTGGGCTCGCGCTGATTCGATTCGAAATTGAATTCAAATCGGAGTATATTAATACCTACTGTGGGGTGTTACGGAACCCTCGGTGAGCGAGTATAGCTCGCACTTGACCAGTTTTTTTAAAACACGCAATTTTATCACGTTCGTATAGCTCAGTGCCATAGACCTACTCGCGCAACATACTCGTAGCACATAAAGCATGTGCCTAAACGTAATGGTTCATCTCCTCATAATGATCAGTCAGTAACACAACCCGCTCACGGCAACAGTAATCACACGGTCCGTCCACGTTTTGTACGCTAATCAACGTGTAAAATTATTAATGTTTGTCTAACGACGGATTCAATTCGACTCGGTTGCATCAGAATGAAGCAATTTGTGCCCTTCTGCATCATGAATGACATGGGCAAACATGTGAGTAGGGTTGCCATATGGAAAAATTAGATGTCCTGATAAAAATTCTGACATCACCCTAAAAATCCTGACATTTGTTGTAACATAGATAGCAGTAGCTTGGCTTGGCTTGGCGACGCTCCGGCGGCGTGCTGCGCTCTGCGGACCTAGAGTTTTAAGCAAACAAATTGATTGCGATCTCTTTAGTTGTAATTCATCCTAATTAAAATTGTTTTGAAAGAAATATTATTGTCATTGTTGATTAATTAGTACGTTTATGTATCCTCTTATTCATCAAAACTGTGCAAACTTTGTATTACTACTATTGACACATTTTAAGTCCGGCCGCAATCTGGACAAAGGGTCAAAAATCCGGACAAATCCTGACGTATGGCAACCCTACATGCGAGCAGCCTTCGCTGTGAGCTGATTAGGGTTAGTGCGGCCGCAAGGTCTACGTCGTTAATTTGTATAATTATTACGAAATATTTAGTGTAGGTGAATCCAGTTTGTTTTGGCCAGACATTTTTTTAAAGTTACCTATGTACTCGTTTTTGATGGTGGGTTAGCCGCTGCTTGAAGGCAAATTATAATCCCAAATTTATAAAATCGAAAAAGCAATAATAATAACAATTCCATTCATATATGAATATTTTTTTTGACTACATGATTTTTTCATAACCCTATTGTATGCTTAGATCTTTAAAACTTTGCAACGGATTTTGATAGCGTTATTTTAAATAGATAGAGTAATTCAAGAGGAAGGTTTTTATGTATAATAAATAACTTTTGTTTAATGAACGGGTGTTACCGAAAACTCACATAAACCGAAGCCAAGCGAGGGTGGGTCACCAGTATTAAATATATGAGCATAGTTAATTTTCAACTAGACTTTTTTATGAATGAGTTCACAAGTAATATAATAATAGAGCGATGAACAAACATACACTCTCGTTGTAACATTTTAAACACGAACTGTCCATAGCCGACAGCGGTATTGATTTAAACACATCGTGCGGGCGATCGTCGAGATAATTATCAAGATATTACTGATGACGTCACACAGATTTTTGACAAATTAATAAAGCGTTTATCTCAGCGGGTTATCTGGTTGTTAGAACGTCACGATTGTGTCGAAACCGCGGCAGCCGTGCACATGGCCTAAGCCAATAGACTTATGTGCAAATGAATAGTTGAAACAATTTCAACCCTCCGCAGTTATGGATAAAGCATCACATGCAATAGAAATATTGAAGAGATGCGCTCTTTTGAGGGCACACGGTTACTTGTGCCCGATGCAACTGCGTTGACCAAATGATATGAATCTCATTCAGATGCCGCTCCGATGAGAGCGCGGTTAGTCGAAATGGCGGTTATTTCTTATTTGTAGAGATCTTTAAATATTCATTGACTTGAAAATATCGCCTTAAACGCCGCTTTAAGTAAGTACTTATTTGTTTTTTGGTTCAATTCGGACAGTTATAGTACAGTATAGAAATTGCTACGTATGTATATGTATTGTACATCACACATTTTTGTATGATAGCATTACCAATATTAATAAGAAAAAATAGTACCTATGGTGTCTAATTTTATGTTAGATTTTTGGAATTAGTTTGGAATCCTGTTGTTGTTCGTCTGTCTGTTTGACCGTTAGTTGCATAAATCATTTTTGCAAAAATGTTTGAGACGAGACTATAAAAATATCAATTTTTGATTTTATATATTTTCACAAGTATATTTTAGAACCATTCACGTTAAAGGTACAAAGCGCCTCCCCCGCCCGCGCCCGTTGAATTCTTTAATATCGGAGCTTTCAACGAGAGCAACATTGCCCGTCGGTAATAATAATTTGATAAAGTGTTACATAAATTTTCGAAACTGCCACCCAGAATGTAGCTTACGCAATAATTAACCAGGGTATCAGAAATAATGAAGTAATGATAATGGGCGGACATGGAATTTTTAAGCTTACGAGCTTTTTATGGAAGATTTAACGAGCTACGCGTGAGGAAGAATCGCAAAATTGCGATTTTTACCTAAAGAGGGTTATTTTTAAAACTCGTTCGGTGTTTATTACACGCGTCAATATAATAAAATTGTTACATTTATTTCCTTTCCAATAAAAACGGATTATCAGATTAATAATAAATATTGAATACTAACAAAATCTCGTCCACTTATTGTTTAAGAGTATTTCACTCGTATCGACATACATACATACCTACCTACTGTTATTGTATTCGAGTGGCTGCCAATTGTTACAGTTTCGATTCACCGCGCCACTAGCGGTGGGCGGACATACGTGCTTTGTCCGAGGGAACCTTTAATTATGCACTGTCGACGATAAACAATATAAATAATGAATGTAACAAGTGTTGAACTGAACAATGAGAATACCTCGCTGAGAAGTGGGATTTGTTAAATACTCGTTACCTCGTATTTTGTGTTTATTTATTCTGAGAACTTATGGGTATGTATGCCTATTTAAACACTTGAAAAAATATGTACAAAGGTAACTTATCGCTTTAAGAGATCTCTTCCAGCTAACTATTTGAGAGAGAAAAGGAAAGTGTGCATCGAGTAAGCAAGTACCTATATAAATTTATTTAGAAGAACATAAAAAATAACTATCTAATAAAACGTATATAAATAAAATATAATAATTAAATACCTTGATAAGTAGATACAGAGATATATACTCGTATTAATACAAAAACTTACATAAACTACATTTTGTGCAGAAGACAGTTGATATTTAGAAGATAGAGTCAAGCCAGAACTTCATCAATTTGCCTGATATCCCAAACATGGAAAGATATTTCTAAAGTACAAACAAATAATGTACAAATAATAAAATAAAACGTAAATCATCCATCGCCATACAAGGGGGAGAAACCCGTCAAAGAACCCAGCGAGTCTAGATTTCATGAAATCACATCACATTACCGGTAGGTACAGCGATGCTGGGTTTCCACAAACTGGGTGGGTTTTTCCTACACCCGAACATAAAACTGCCCGTGTGATGGTTTAATATCTTGTATTAATGTTCGATTATTTTAAAACCATTAACTCGTAAAGGACCATACATACATACATAACATCTCGCCTTCATGCCAGAGTAGGGTAGGCAGAGCCACACAATTGGGATTGTTCATATTTTTACAATTACTCCAATTCGAAAAGCATTTCGAGGAATAGGGTTATAAAGCCGTTCTGCGTTATTAAGTTTTTGAAATATTTATCTTTTGGATATTTCGACAAAAGTATATTTAACCTTTGTTTGTTTTTCGTTTTCGGCTTGAAGCCCTCCTAGGTGTATCTTACGGGTTAGGAGAAAACAGGTAGAAATAGTATGTTTTAATACACTATTACAATCACCTTTTTTCACTGGATATCATTTAATGGTTGTAATTTATTAGAAAATGCCATCCCAAATTTAAAATAATCATGTCATCCATATAAAGTCTGCTAAATAAATAAAGATATTAAAACAAAACTATTGAGTGAAATACAAAATTAAGGAAAATGGTGTTTTAAAATTTCCTATTCTTTCGAATGAGAAAGTAAAAACCGTGAGTTATTTTTTTTGGTCAATCCCAATTACCAACGACTAACTTGTTGTTAATGCTATAACCACATTTTGTATATTAGTGACAGGTTGCAAGCCCATCACCTAACAATACTACAATCCCTTAGTCGCCTAGTAGTATAATTATCCCTTAGTAGTATAATTATCTGTCGCCTCTTATTATATCGATGGTATAATATGTCTTATTATATCTTCTTATACGGGAAGACATGGAGTGGCACTATTCTAAGCCGGAAACCTCATGGGTAAAGATCGCAATCTCATAGGATCCTTAATCTAACGTTTCAAAAGAGTGAAATCTTGTTTTTTCGTCATGATTAAGCGCCTCAACTGATCGATGTGAGTTTTGGTATAGTTTATAGCCCAGAGACAATTAGTGTACCTACTTTTTTACAAATAAATTAAAATTCCCATTGTTACATATAGCGATATACAAGTTATGGAAGGATGTAGACGCATCGTATAATATAATAAACATTGGAAACACAATTATTTTATGTTCTTCCTTCAACAATGTTTCGTGAAAGTTAACTTGTTACAATGGACTTAAGCGAATACAAGATCTGGGCTAAAGTGGAGCATAACATAACCATTTAACAGTCCGCTTGCGGTGTTGTTTATTTGCAAGAAATAATCATGTGTTCAATGTTAAAGGACTAAGGAATATTTTTGCGATAATATTGTGTAAATTCTATTGACTTGAGTTTAATTGCGACAAATTTTAAAAATTAATCTCGGCTTACCTTTTATTTATCTTGTTGCTATTATAACAGAACATCTTGGATGAAATTAATTTGAGCTTGTATTAAAAAAAACATAGAAATTAAACAAGTTACTTACTGTGAGACGTTACCTATATGTATAGCGTGGCTACTTTCTTCTTGTGCGTATTAATTGTCTTTTGTTATGTTACGAATAAAATGTTTGGTTTCTTTCTTTCATTATAGGCTTGCTTCTCTGTTATTATATCTTATCTTATCTTATATTATATTATGTGTTTTAGTATACTTATGGTATTCATATAAATGTTGTAAGTGTGTTTAAGTTTCATTGGTGTTAACGCACAGCAGTGTGGCTAATTGGGATTGACCAAAAAAAATAACTCACTGACTCAATAGTTTTGTTTTAATATCTTTATTTATTTAGCAGACATTTTATGGATGACATGATTATTTTAAATTTGGGATGGCATTTTTTAATAAATTACAACAAATAAATGATATCCAATGAAAAAAACTGATTGTAATAGTGTAATAAAACATACTATTTCAAGCTGTTTTCGCTTAACCCGTAAGATACACCTAGGAGGGCTGCAAACCGAAAGCGGAAGTCAAACAAAGGTTAAATATACTTTTGTCGAAATATCCAAAATAGATAAATAATTTAAAAACTTAATAATGCAGAACGGCTTTAAAACCCTATTCCTCGAAATGGTTTTCGAATTGGAGTAATTGTAAATATATGAACAATCCGAATTGTAGGTTGAATCTGTATTAATGTATTTATGTTTTTTTTTTTTTTTTTTTTTTTTTTTTTTTTTTTTTTTTTTTTTGTGCCTATGTAATAAACATTTCATTTTGTGAAAATAAACGCAAGTGCAAGCGGCAAGTGCCGCGCTAATAAACTATAATAACAATATTTTAAGTAAACCGTTTAGTTACAATCCGGTGAAATTACCGCTCGAATGGCACGCGATCGCGAATAACTTTGGCTTGTTTATATTTTCGTGCAGTTTAACTATTGTGTAACTGTTCATTGTACAGTCACGGTAAAAAAGGGTCGTCACTTTTCGACTATATTTCAACGCCATTAAGGTCCAAAAGTGACGATCCTTTTCTTACCGTGACTATACGATTGGAACTGGACTGATTGGAATTGTAACAGGCGTTATTTGTTAAAATTAGTATAAAAATTCCTAGATTTTTCTAAACACAACAGCTAACACTTAATATTAATATTAACATAATGTATCTAATTTCCGAACGCTAAGAGTCATTAGCGTAACAAGTTCCATTGAAGCATAATGTTTAAAACAGATTGTAGCAAGGTTAAGTCGATAAATCAAGCAGCAAGCCAATCGGACTTGATTAGTGCGGGTCAAACAATGACAGCTGACAGTGGAAACTTGACAGGCGCAGTTCTATGTCGAAACATGATCACGTAACGCCATCCGTTTTCTTGCATAGGCTGCGGTCGGTAATTAATTGTAATATTACTAGACTAAAAGTCGAATTAAGCTTTGGTAAATTAATAAATGGAGATAACATGTAAAATATATTTTACGCTAAGAAATTATTAAATAAATGTCATACCTACTTAGTTTTCACTTATTTTTATAATTACAATACGGTTCACTGGATATGTAACCGAAGCCTTTTAAAACCGGCTTACGCATTATGTAGGTGAGTATTACATTTACATTGACAATAATGCTTTATGAATGGGCCAGCGGGCGATAAACCGATTTGCATTTGAACAATACAATTATTGTAATACAATGCAAACGTTGTCAATTAATGCCTACTCTCTGTTTGTCATGAGAATTAAATATGAATACAATTAGCTAGAAATCCCGCGAGCTCTTTTCCCTTTAGGTACTTGTATAAAGTTTAAGATTACAATAAATTTATTCGTGAAAAATTACACTCAGAATAGTTACCTATGTTAAATAAATCTTACTGGTGACTAACGGATTTTTTATAACACAAGTTCCTTACGAATCAGTAATTTGATGGTTTCACTTTCGAGCACCTACATTACATACCTCTCCAGCAAACATTATTTTTATCTACTTAAGCATTAGGTACTCCTATTTCAGGCTAGGTACATAAAATCGAGTTTCTTGGTTTGTATGAATTGTATATTTTGTGAGTTATGATATGAGGTTTCTCATACTATAGGACTTCGATAGCATCAATATGAGTTTGAGCTTATAACAGAATATTGTTAAATGGTGTAATTAAATGAAATCTTACCAACTGAGCCCCAGTCGGGATACGCCCTGTTGTTGTACCAGCCATCGTAGCGCTGCTTCTCGAAGTAAACCTCTGAAAAAGAAATATAAGTTATATCACCATAATACAATACAATACAATACAATATAAAACACTTTATTGAACACCACTTACACCGAGGAACGGATTTACAAAAAAAAATTGACATCTTTCATAGCGGCCATATTGTTTGATTAGGTATTCCTTTGCGGCCAGTATCAAAATGTCACGCTAGTAACATTTCAACTCCATTCACACATAATCTTATTTTTCACTTCTCATGCTCTTAAAATGTTACTTTAGTCTTTGCACATCGGGAGTAAAGCTCATATTAATCTCTAAGGATTAAAGTTTTTTTTTATTTACTTTGGAAACCCCCAACCGACCAAAAAAGGTGTTGTGAATGGAGGATTATCGCCATTTGCAGTGATTGTGTATGGATCATTTTTTGAAAATAACCTCGAAACACGAAAAATGATAACGAACATGAATCTCTTTAATTATATTAAGGATGAATTCATTTTATTATGCATTTTCCAATTATATTAGTTTTAAAATAGTTTTCAAGTTTGAATCTGTTGGCCAAATATGCAAGCATTTAAAGCGTCACTTTGAAAAAAAAAACCACGGGACAAATTTGTAAGAAACTTTGTCATTTTGGCAAAGTGCCTCGAAGCAAAAAGACAATGAAAACTGGAAAAAAACTTTGTTATAATAAAAATAAACATCTGGGGACAATGTCACACCAATTGACCTAGTCCCAAATTAAGCTCTAGGCTTTTACTATGGGCACGCACGAGACAATGATATTAATACTTACATAGAGAAATATATATACTTAAATACTCATAATTGTAATTTTGTAAATAACGTCGTTTTTTCCTCGCATTCAAAGTGAAAAGTACTCGGATCATAGTCAGGTGGCTTGCTGAGCTCGCGTGGCAAAACATCTCGTGTCATTATGGCTTGTTGAACAATCTACTATTAATTCGATGTAGTTTTATTTAAGCTGGTCATAATGTCAAGATTTATAAATACTGATAAATATTAATTTGTAAAAATGTGTAAAGCTGTCAATTTAATGTCAATCTGATCTACCCGCTAATTGGTGGCGCGGCGTGCATACAAGTCATGCATACTGAGTTCGTGTTTTTGCGGATGGCTGTTCTAGATATGAGACCGATCCGATCGAGGCCTTGCACTGTCCGCTCTAGCCGAGATGCATCGGTAATAAGCTTCTTGATACGCACCGAGAACTAAGAATAACCCACGTTCAACGGACAAGATTATTTGTACCTAACACGTACCCAACAAGAAAAAATGTGTTTTTTTACTTACATCTTGCCAAAAAATATTTACATTTTGATTATAGTATTTATGTCTTTTAACTTGGTAGCTAGTGATTATTCGTAATCATACAAAGATTCTACTCAATATGATCGTCGTTTTTCGTAAAGATTACACATAATTATAGCGCGGATGGGTTCCTTAGTTTCTGTAAGGTTATCTTCTTCATCAGGATATTGGAATTCGGACAGCAACGGTATAAGTAGCAATTTGGTGAAATTTAATAAACATGGATCGTATTCAATGCCTAATAAGGAAATTTAAAGAGAAACGCTTTGCTACATCAGTAAAATGATTAGTTAATAAGAAGCCACGATAGGTATTATACTTTTTAAAGATAATAATGTAACGTTTAGTCATATTTTATATCAACGGACGTATAGCAGAAAATGAAATAAACGAATTAATGATAAATCTTAATATATTCACATATTTTAAAAACACGGTTTTTCTATTAGATGAAGCAGTAAAAACACGGTTCTTAGTTTAATTGATGAAGTATCGTGTCATTATCTATCAATCAATGCCAATTAAATACTTGACCTAAATATCTTAAGAGCTGTGTAAAAAATGTATTTAAACATTTTAAACCAATCCTTCTGTACCTACAGTATGTGTCACTGTTTGTGTCCCAGTAAAAATAAAGTATCTAATGCATGTTCAATTGTTTAAGACTTTATACATTATTGATTAAGTAAATACTTATGCAATCAATAAATTCAGTTGTAAAATAACGCCTCTACATCGAGAACGGACAAATCACATACAAGTTTATAGTATGTGAACCTGTACCAGTCACCGATTCAATAAATTGTGATCACGTAATTCCCTTCTAAAGGAGATTGTGGGACAACTTGGTTTTACCTACGTCTAATAATCTGCCGTTATACTGGCTTTACGGCCGTTCAGTACTTAATATCGACCTAAGTATAGATTAATCTGTGCGGTCTTTGCAATTGTATACATGTGTGTATTTACTTATATACAAATAGATGCCAACCACAACAGGCGATGAGTTGTCTTTACCACTACACGCGAAGACCGCTTCCCTCAGTGAGTATCATCATCAGGTAGGGATTCTCTTAAACCACTCGCTATTGAACTTGACGAACCAATTATTAATCAACGATTTACTTAAGACGACGATTTACTTAACGATTTATTTAAGTGGTCCCTTCAGAGCAAACAAACAACATTTAAGGACGGGCATTCAGCATACCCGCTTTACTTGTTTTGTAAATAAAACGAAAAGTTAATAGTTTTGTTTAAATATTTACTCATTATACCTGCCTGACACCTGTGCGTAATATCAATTACTTACTTGCATGTTAAGTAACATTACAAGCAAGGTAATTAAATTGTTACGACGATAATTGTCACATCCTACTCGTCCGAGCTTCCATGAGGAATGTGATATAGAGTCATAAAATGCCCTACTTTTCTTATTAATTACAACCAGACAATGAGACTCATTATTTTCTTTGTTTGATTCAACAACTTGAAATGCGAATCTGAAATGAAAAGTTTTGAAGTTAATTGTGAAGCTGAAAATGTCTGTGCTAAATGCGGTAACGTTTCTCTTCCGTAAAACCTAATCAAATTTTTACGTTTTTTTAATATGTTGCAGTAGAAAAACGAAACGTTCAAACCAAATTTTCCATAAATAATAACTTCAACGGATTCAAAAATCGTGGAAAATGGAATTTTGTTCCGTCGACAACGTTTCTCTCTACACTATCGTCTAGAGCAAAAATTTGTATGGAAATGTTTTGAAAGCTACGCGACTTAGGCGTCACATCCCTCTTAAGGGTATCTTGTTTTAAACTTACCCTTACCCTATTGGCATGTTAAAGTCGTTTTAGAAACTTAATCAGTGCAACTATTCTTAATAATTGCGAATTGCCATAACATATTTACTATGGCAATAAAATAGTGCACATATTGAGCATTTTTTGCACTGTTGGCATTGCGACACAGGCTCGACGCAGCTGGGTGCAACATAATACCAACCGGTGACTGTGGGAAAATGTGAGCTAATAAATACAGCACTTTGTTGAAAATTACTACATTTGCTGTGCAAACCGCTTTGCTGCATTCAATAAGACATAGATCAAAAACCGGGCAAGAGCATGTTGGACAATAATCAGTGTGGGGTTCCGAATCCAACAAACACAAAAAGCTATCTCTATCTAACGTAAAATACCTTTGCTTTAATTAATGCGAATGTATATGTGTATTTACTTTAATTTCACAAATTTGCCGGCGTAATTTAAATATATTATATTATAATGCCAAATTACAGCTTTGTAGTACCAAGAGTCTCTGAGTTAGACTGCGGACAGACAGACAGACGACGGGCAGACGGGCAGACGGACATGGCGAAACTATAAGGGTTCCTTGATCAATATTTATTCGTGTTGTGATTGTTTAGTGGTGGTAGAACTTCCCACCATCTTATTTAACCTACAGACCAGCAGAAGTGCTCGCATTGTAGTCTTTAAGTGTGGGGATAAGACAACCGGTGAAATTACTAGCATGATGAAGGATTGCAGTCTTAAGATTGTAGTCTTGAGAATGCAAATGTCTATTGGTCACAGGAGCGCACAGGCCATCAGATACTATCAGATGGCCTGTACGCTCGTTTACAGTCTCTAGGCCTTAAAAAAAACTAAATATATTCATAACATTGAAATTTACATATGAATTGATTGATTGAAAAGATTAAAGGGTTATTGGATAAAAAATGTCTATTCTAACTGTAGCGCACTTAGCTGCACGTAATAAGCGATGCTCGCATATAAATCAGGCCTGTTGCCGCTGTAAATGCCAACGATTGGTCATCTATTAAAAGGTTAATCTGATGAATAGATCGCGTCAAACTAGTGCATAATTAAGTTTGAAATAAAACATTTTCAATACCAAGTCTTATTTGAAGGCTTTATAAACTTTTAATCTTGAGATAAGACAGAGGAAGGAAATGCAAAAAGAGTTTTTAACTTCGTTATAAAACTCGATAAACATAGTTCATTATTATTTTTCAAACGGAATAAAATGAAGTAAAGTGGTACGTTTCAGTCGTAATGGAAAGGCTATAGATGATGTTAGAAATTGTCTATAGACAATTTTTTTTTTGTTACCCTAGAATGAAATTAAAAAGATGAAATGCAGCGATATTTTGAATGAAACTTGGAATTGCCTGTTATATTTTTCTATTATATTTCCCTCAATTTCAGACATAGTTCGGATGTTTTCTTGAAAGTTCTTCTTTTTCCTAAAGTACGTTTTATATGGAGACAAGACTATGCCAGTGATCCATAGTAATGGAACAAGTCTATCATCATAATATATAGATTTAGGCAAACAAGTCTCGCATGTTACTTTACTCACAGGCTCAACCACTTTTTAAATAAAAAGTGATAACTGAATCAAGATCAGATAAGCTAGAGCTGTCAATCGCAGCTTGCCAGACGGCAGTGACATCGGCGACAGCTGTCGTGTTGGAAATACTTCGTGACTTCGATGTCGACGAAGACATCTGTCACGTCGAAGCAGCTTTTTCCCAATGACCGTTTGAGTAACTAGTCCTAAATATGCTGTTATGTAATATAATATAACTTATACGCGTAAATTAGGGATATGTGCAGGGGTATGGACCGATAAACACGTCACCATAATTAACTTTCTTGATAGCTCCAAATCATTGCGACATGGCTTAATTTTATCGTATATAGAATCAATGTTCATAAATATTTAAAGCTTTTGAGAGTGATTAACAGAAATAGCTTAGCAGATTTTATATCGAAAAATTCATTACTTTGTGGCATCTTGATGCAGAAAATTCCGTATTATAAATACGTCAAGTTAATTAATTACTTAGTGTGGTGTTTCAGGTATTGTAAACACTAACTCCGCTATAAATCAAAAATCAAATCAAAAATCAAAATCAAAATACTATAGAATATATTTTTTATTTTAATTACAGAAAATAAGGTATTTTAATATAGGTTTATTATGTGCTTAGGAACGAGGGGCTGTTTTTAAGTTAAACGGTGAATTAGTGTCTTCAGAGCTTTCCCGCAGTGGTACTCATTCTACTACATATACGAGTACATATATTATAAATTATAAGTGCACGTTCCACGCATCATTCATTTCGGATTAGTAATAATAAGGTATCTCAGGTGTTGTGCGTCGATGAACGTAAAAAATACTTTTAAATGGTGTCATTTGAAGAGCAACGGTTCTATCCAGCGATGAATAAAAACGAAATCCGGTATCCTCGGGACAATTATAATACAAATAGGTAAGTTTTTGCACTAATAAAACTTTTTGTAGCAAAATGAGATCATGCCTCACACACGATCTCGCTTCAATAACGAAATTGGATTGGAGGTAATTATTTTTGTTATTAAATATTTACCTACATCATCACAGGGAGACGTTCAGTTCCGGATTTTAAATTACTTAAAGTTAATGTTTACTTTTTGTATCAACGTCATACTTTAGTTGTTCCACTAGGTATGAGCAACTTTACAATGAGAATGTTAGCTGTTGCAAACATTAATAGTGGACGATACATTTTTATATTTGTATGTGTGAAAAGCACTATGTTCCGTTATTACCTTACTTAGTTATGTAAACAAGCTATATAAATATATCAGAGGTCTTATCGGTTCAATTAGCCAGTCGGTTGATTTATAACTCCGGTGAGTGTTCGAACTTTAAAATAATTAACACATTCAGTACCAAACTACCTTATTTCCATATAAATTGGACACAATATCGGGTTTTTGGTAGTGAACGTGGTATACGGCATCGACACACCCCATTCAATTAACGTTCGATGAAAACGGATGAATTCAATTATGAGAGAGTGGAAGTTTGTGATATATTTATGGCCAATGAGAAAGCTAATAGGATATTATTTTTACTATAATTATGTTTTTTGCAAAATGAAACAAATTTATTTATGTTTTCGGTGAAATCGTATCACTGGGGTAAATTTAATGATTTGTTAACCTAAGAGTTAATGATTTTCCCGCCTCAAGTTGGCAAGAACGGACTCAATTAAATGAGAGCCAACCAATGATCTTCTAGCTGACAGCAATAATAATAAAAACGCTGATAGTAACTGGTACCTAACAAGCAAGTTCTTTAATGATTCAACTAACATCTTAGTTAATGTAAATACCATCTTGTTGGGCTCGTATGGAATCAAGACGCTTATGGACAACAATTATTATCTTCTAGCGACCAAGTTTTTTTTTCAGTGCGTTAACGGCAAACAGTAAAGGTGTACAACCTTTACATTGTGAGGTCACCATAATTAATTTATAAGCTTAAATAAGGATTAAAGAAAGCCATTGATATAATTATTAAACAATACTTTTGCTCATTGCATGTAAAGGCTGTGATAATACTACAGCTTTGCATGTATAAGTATTTGATGTAGCAAATAACAAAGATTCTTGACGCTCGTCAAGCACTACTTAGATAAATACATAATATCAGAAGATAAGTATATTTAAATTGTAATAAGGAAGTGATGAATGGCTGTTAACAAGCCATAAAGACGCGTGTCTACATATTGTATTACATTAATGGTTAACTATATTAAGCAAGCGTCATTCATCATTTTCTTTTAAGACGAGAAATTAGTCATACCGTAACTTGCTAGAACTGCAACTGTTGAGGTTTCGAGGTTCCTGCTGTTCTTCCTCTTAAAGAAATGCTGTTGGTTCTTCATACAGAAGGTAAGTACCTACACGAAATACCCACATACTGAATTTTACATAGGAAAACCCGTTGAAACGCATAAAATTGTTGTTTCTACATACATACATACATTAAATCACGCCTGTTTCCCAGAGGGGTACCACTTCTTTCCACTTGCTACGATCAAGACCAACTTCTTTGTTGTGTCTAATAATTGTTTATACTAAAATCTTTACGCCTAACATTCCTTTAGGCTAAAACCACAGGATTAAAACTATTGTATAGATAAGTTAGCTAGGTTTACTTTTATGATAATTCTAGAAAAACATCCCTGTCATTTGTAAAAACCATTTTCGACTTAAAGATTCAGCCCATTGAACAATCAATGATTAAATATGCCAGTCGATATAGACCCTGGATAGTGCTGTAATTGTTCTTTGAGTTGAGTCAGTTGAGTTCGGAAATGGAATAATAATACAATAGTAAATATAAGTTTTATGGTCGCGTATGTGATAAAAATCGAAGAGACATCAAAATGGTCTTTATTTAGCGTTAAACCTGCGAATGAGGGTACCATTCTCGGTTATTTATTTCTTCTTATTTACTTACTTATGTTACATTATGGTGGAGGGAACATATATTGTACTAGACATAAGACAAATATATAAGACTAGTCGATGAAAAGACCACGGAAGTGTATTGATTTACCCTTTGACACGAATGTGTACAACAAGTGCCATTGAAAATATTATATGGAAATCTCGTTGAGCAGGAAGCACGTTCCGAGCGTTTGGTACAACACCAAGGACCGAGCCATCCTCGTACTCGTACAGTCTCCATTCAAATATTATCCAACGTCGAGCTTAAACATATCTGAGACGTCTCTATTACTAAAGGCATAAGAGCGTGCTGTATATTTTAAACCTAATGTTGGATAATATATTATTGTTGGTGACAGTACCAGAAACTTCCGTAAGCCCGCCCACGTTCTAACTCGAACGAAGGCAATGCTTTGGACTAAATGGATGGACTATGAACACGTTCATATGGGTAGGGTAAACGTACCGGTGAATGAACCCTTTAGGAGAATTTCGTCTTTAAATATTTTTTTTAATAAAATGGAAGTTGTTACCAACAAATATAAATGTCCTTATCAATCAATCAAGTACGAGTATACTAGTTTGCTTCTATAACGTTTGTTTTACAATAACATTGCTTAATTTTAAGTTATAGCTATTTTAAGCCGCAAACACCCCAAAACACCAGTGATTGAACATAGAAACACCAGCAAATGAACAAATGAAACCAGTGAATGAACAATGTTAAATTGTTGATTATGTTTTATCCTTCTTTTAATTTATTTATAAAAATGTTATTTTACTACTTAGTGTTGATTGACGTGCAACTTTCCCGCCTGAAAACGCTGTAGGTATAATAGGTTATTTTCAAATAACGATAGTTCAATAACTGGCTCTTAAATTTTATGCTAAACGTTTGTTTTACAATAACATTGCTTAATTTTAAGTTATAGCTATTTTAAGCCGCAAACACCCCAAAACACCAGTGATTGAACATAGAAACACCAGCAAATGAACAAATGAAACCAGTGAATGAACAATGTTAAATTGTTGATTATGTTTTATCCTTCTTTTAATTTATTTATAAAAATGTTATTTTACTACTTAGTGTTGATTGACGTGCAACTTTCCCGCCTGAAAACGCTGTAGGTATAATAGGTTATTTTCAAATAACGATAGTTCAATAACTGGCTCTTAAATTTTATGCTAAGCCAATACACCAGTCACATTGGTGGTAGTTTATTTACTGGAAATAATAAACCAGTAAATGAACGAACATTTTAAGCATTTAAGAGTTTGTTCGAATACTGGCCACATTAAGGACAATCCACTAACAGCTATGTTTCTGAAAAACAAACTCTAATACAACAACGAAAACTCATAATATTGTAAAATAAGTAATTCACGCGGTTCTAGTAAATGAACACCGTCGTTCATTCATTGGTTTTAGTGGTTTCTGTGATCCAGTTATAAAACATTTGGCCAAAAATGGCAATTTGAAACAAAAACACTTGATATGGCTTGTAAATAGAAAAAATATATCCTTAAGACTTAAAATAAACACACACTACGGATCTCAGTTGTGTGGAATAAGAACAATATCACTTCAAACACAAGGTAACTTACCCGTCTGCTAACTACTGCCCCATACAACGAAAACACGTCTGCGACACGTCAACTTTAGATGTCCGCCATGGTTCAACTAAAGCAACTGAGTTAAATTTAATGTTACCATGATGTTACTAGTAAAGATGCCAATCAAAAAAAAAACTTTGTAGGGTACAAATTAAAAGAACCCTTGATTTACGAAAAACTGCTCATTTTGTTCATTCACTACCACTGTTCATTCACTGGTACGCTTACCCTATACAGACTATGCATTTTATGTGTGTTGACATTTGACAAATTTGGAGCTACTCAAATCTTATTCCACTTAATATTGCTTCTACATTCAAAACATGATTTCATAAATATTTAAATTAAGCCTTTGCATGGGTTTGGTTTAGGTGCGCTACTTGAGTATAATATTTAGATCAGTGAAAGCCCCATCGAATGTTTGTATAGATACATCACGTAATGGTTTCTTGGTATAGATACGTCATTCCCATTGATAAAAATCGAAGTGCTAAAAAGTTACTTATATCCTCACTTATATTTTGATTGTATATTTCGATTCCTGTTCCCTACTAACAATGGAAATCAAATTAATTGAACTCAAATGCCTAGTTAAATCATAATCAACGTTTCATATTTAACTGGATCGTTCCTTTTAAGATCTTAGGAAACTCTCTCCAATTGTAACATTTGTTTCAGACATGCAAGTATACCAAAAAAAAATATGGTAGAAATTAATTCTACATTGAAGGTGCTATGAAGACAAACTTTTTATGATTTTGCGTGTTGTACATGACGTAAATCTGCCGTCACCTACACTAAAATCAGGAATCATCTTCGGAATGAAAGAAATTCCGAGCCACAGGCTTTACTTATTCAAATGCGCGAGCGTCTCGACGCACCGCGCGGCCTTCAGCTTTCACTATCGCGATATGTGCGCCGGCGACGCGGTGATTAACGCGGGCGTGCGCGCGCGCAGGTACGACCGCATTACTTGTCACTGCTACCTTACCATCTCTGGAGTAGCTCAGTTTGAAATTTCGTCTGACTCATCGACAGAAAAGTACCACCGTGCCAAAGTATAGCGGGTTAGCAAACGAGAAGTTAGTAGAATGCTGAAAGACTAACATTTTATAATGGACTTTGGGGCCAATGGGTTAAATAGATTGAAAACTGTGAACGTCACACCATAGCTGGTGCAGTTTATCGCTACTTGCGCTTAAAGTGTCTATATCCTTTCTCGGATTTGAAGCTATACCAAATTTAATCGAATCGGTTCAGTGGTTTAGCCGTGAATGCGTAATAAACAGACAAAGTTACTTTCACATAATATAATATTATAATTCTAATGTAATTTTAAAGTTTAAAGAATATTTTGGATAGATGACGATATTAGGTATATTTTTTTATATTTAATAGAATATGATTTCTAAACATTAGTCAAGGCTTTTGCGAAAACTGTGGTTAGTTACCAAAAAAACAATCATTCTTGTCTAGATCTTAAAATACGTACATTAAAATTGCAGGCAAACAAAAACAAAGGAGCGGTTAACCACAGATTCCAATTAGTTAGTAAACATTAACCTCACTTTGAGTATAAAGTATTAAATCAACAATGTACTCAATTAGCGTAAGATAAGCTTAAACCAACATAATGGATATTCAGCTCATTGTGTATTTAGAGAACACCTACGCCTAATTTTTATAGTTAACCGTGAACACCTGCATTGACCAACAACACGTGGTGCAGACGCGTGGGTTATCAGAAAGTAGTAGAGATACAAAGGGGGAGAAAAGAAAGGTCTTAGTAACCGAATATATAATACTATGTTAATAGTGGTCGAATAAGCCCGTGGAAGGTATCTATGTACAGTAGAAGACTTCAATCTGTGACCTACAGCAATACGGTTGAGTTTCCTATAAGACTACAAATGACTTGACATCTCTAAAGACGTTGACAACTTCAAAATTTTTTTTTAAAAATGTCTTGTGTTTACTTTTTTGGCCACGGCTAGCTACTTCAAATCCATTTAGGACTTAGCACTGAAGTCAAATGATATAATTCGACAGTAAAATCGTTTCTTTTAAAACTACAAATTAACGTAAATTTGTGTCATTTGCACGCGTGGAGGAATTCAGAGATTTTGTGCGTTCGTACGTACCAGTAATTAATGGTAATTACGAATATATACGACATTAACATCTACTTATCATATACATATTTAATGGATTAAAAAACCGGTTTTCGCCGGACACGCGAAAAAAAGTTATGGCCAAACCGTTTTATTCGGAATTTGGATCAGAATCGTCTTTAATAAGAATTACATACACTCGGGAGCATAAATAACGGGTCAGAGTGCGTTTTTCATACAAATGAGGGTATTTGGAAGCCTTGGTTCGTAGCCAGGGGTTATTTTGAGTGAGGTTTAATGGTGGATACTCCAAGTTTCAATAGAGGATGTCAAAAGTAAAAAAGTAAGATAGGTACATAACTGATAGCACAATCAGTTGACACCACAGCGAGAGAGTATGGGTCAGCATTTGGATTTCTTTACATTTTATTGTCATTTTAGATGTTTTTCTGGACATGCACAATTAATCGCAGATTCAATCAGTTGGGTGTCCTAGGCACTCTGAAAGTCCTGTATCGATGGCCGGGGTCTCCATCATCAGATTTCACTACAAGCATCCCCTGGCGAGGAACCAAGGCTGCGAAATAGCCTCGTTTGTATGAAAAACGCCCTCTGACCCGTTATTTTTGCTCCTGAGTGTATTATTTAAAAATGTCAAGGTTACTTCAGTTTTAAGGTATGATACCCACGCAAATAACACTAAAATTACTTAAGAGCTTTTTGAAGAAGAGTAAAATACAGATAAGAGACCTTCGAATGCAATTATAGTAATTTGTGATGAACAATTCACGTGAGGAAAAAAACGTATTCAATGATACTTAAAATAAACACCATCAATTTGCGATTGAATTTAGACAATAATACATCCGTTGGTAGATTACGGGCCACTTATTGTTATTAATAATGGGTACCTATTATTTTATCGAATAACCTTTCATCGAACGTTTCATTACGTAGAATTTTCATTTCATCAATAGGCATTTCTCGCCACATGAGTTTTTATTTTTGGTGTCACACGTCTGACTTAACCTAACCTACTTGCGTAATGAACTAATGAATGTTTAAAATATCCCGAAACATTATGGTTTTAGCAGAAAATTGCGTTCGATGAAATGATATTCGATGAAATGACGCAATCGATGAAAGTGTTTTTATTAAAACCACCGAACGACATGCTAAAATATGCAACGTTTTTGCTTCCCTAACTATAATCCAATACAGAAGCATTTAACAATGTTTCGTAAGAAAGTAACCCATTACAGGCGATCTAAGGCTGACCTTGGCTCGGAAGCGGAAGTTCCGCCAAGGATACGGGGAAATGTTCGTCGTGACGCTGACGCCGCGCACGCGCCGCAAATGTCAAGATCTTGAGCCAGTAGTGCTGCGTTTACGAGATCTAGATTTTGACATTTGATACCGGAACTTATTAAGGAAAGGTGATGATTCTGGAGACATAAAAGTTTCTACGACATTCATATTTCTCGTATACAGGGTTTTCTTTGATTTGTGAGTGTTCTACTACTCTAACCTCAGTTGGTCTCACAGAATGTTTTAATCGTTAGGTATGAGAAATGGGATCGATTGGCATTAAAAAAAATATACAATTTCTGACGATTTTCTCGCTGACTGTACCATTTATCATAAACCTGTAAATGTCGATTGTCATCACTCAAAAAGTTGGGTGAGGTCTCCTAAGATCATTTTCGCGTGGCAGCAAGGGTTCTGGTAGCTGCCCTTAATACCCTATCTCAACTTTCCACCCTGTATACATACACTGGCCCGCAAAACTAACAATCACACTTTTAATGAAAATTTAATTGAAAGTGAGATACTTAGTTTTGCGGGCTAGTGTCCCTAATTACCTGTTTCGTCAAGTGCGAGTCGGAGTCGCACAGTAGGTACAGTCACGGAATTTAACTCCTAGTTCACTTTGGACAATGTCAAATTGACACTGTAAATAAAATCATAAGATGCCTCTTACGTTTTGATTGATTACTTCACTTTGACATAGTCCAAAGTGGACTAGGAATTAACTTCCTTGACTGTATTATTTTATTGCGATTTCGAATAGAATCAGCGTGAGCCCACCAACTAACACTTGATATTTGTTGTTTTTCTTCAGGGTTTGTACTATAATCATACCACATTTGACGCTTGTATGTGTACGATATATACCCAAATTAAAAAAAGGTAGGTATGTTGGAAAAACGGTTCATGTATGGGTACCCGCTTTATTCACTTTTTTTTTGTTACTAAATTCGCCGTAATAACACAAAATAGGGACGGACGAAAAGCGTAGGACCATAAATAGGGTCCCGCTGAGATGCCTTCGGGTACGGAACGCTAAAAATACTGTAATTTTATAGAATAGTAGAATATTATTTTTCCAAAATGAAGGGCCATATAAGGGCCGCAATACGTGAGCGCCGACAGCTTGGAATGGCTTGGATCCTGTCACGTTGTAAATCAAGCCCCGCGTAGCAACTGCATAATAGCAACCGTCTTGATTGTGCTTCGTGACCGATCGACACGCGGCGTGCGACAATACACCAACAGCCACATCCTTGTAGCATATAACATGAACACATCCGCCTGCACTGTGCTGTGTTGATGTTGTGAAGATCCGGTCTGTGAGTGCCCACTCAGTTCTGGAGCGTTGAGTCACTCAGTAATAGATGGTCGGTAATAGGGCTGGGAAAACCGTTACTTATCCTGTTTACCGATGCCTGCCAGCCTATACATATAGTTTTAGGTTTTGTGCTTCAGTTGTTACCTATTTACAAGAGTGCTTTAAAACTTTACCACTAATTAACTCCTTTTGAATAATATAAGTTACTAGTAGGTATACCCTGAAAAAGACAAGTATTCTGGCGAAATACGCTATGTAGGTTAGGTATAGTGAGAAATACATTAGTCTAGAACCTAATCCAGCAAGTTGGATTAAGAAAATTAATTCCTTGTCCTTTATTCGGACATACCCAAGGCCGAACGTTGACATTACTTAAACATTGGCCAGCAAAAACTATTTGACAAAACCTGTTAATCATTTTGTATCCAATTAATCAACAAAAAAGGCTGCCATACCTTAATTAAAAGTACCTATGATGTCTACAAATGAAGAGTAGAAAAAGTATAATGGATTACATGGACTTGTAATGAACAATTACCAGCTATGTGATAGTGATGGATAATCCTTCCTTTATGTACAATGTACAATAACTTGTAACAATGTAATAACAAAGACGCGGTTAGACTAATTGGACGGACCCTGCCGACATGTTAGTGGTTTCAGAGGCCCTAGCTAAGGTGCAAACGATACTAACGTTTTTCTTTATTATCACTCAAATACGGGACAACCTTCTCGTGCGTTGCGATAAACCACGTGGTCATCCCATACAGTTTGAGTGATAGAAAAGAAAAACTGTAGTGTTTTTGCCCCAGATTCAATCCCCGGTAAGGGAGCCCGGCTTGGGTGTTTCTTTTTATATTGTACTAGCGACCCGCCCTCGCTTCGCTTCGGTTTATGTGAGTTTTCGGTAACACCCGTACATAAAACAAAGTTTATTATACATGAAAACCTTCCTCTTGAATCACTCTATCTATTAAAAAAACCGCATCAAAATCCGTTGTGTAGTTTTAAAGATCTACGCATACATAGGGACAGACAGCGGGAAGCGACTTTGTTTTATAATATGTAGTGACGTATGTATGCATGATGATACAACCGTCCCAGTGGAAGACCAGCGGTGGTTTTACCACCAGCTAAATGCTGACCATTTCACGTCATTTGGCATTAGAACAGCCACATGTTTTTCGTTTCTTTTGGTAAATTAGTCTTTTGTGTCCTTTTGTAAGATGCCTGAATATTTTTGTTTTTCTTTCTTTATTTTTAGTTCAGGATAAGGGTAATTTATGTGAGATGGTCTTCCTAATTGTGCAATTGTTGTTGTTGTTATTATTGTAGTGTAATCTATGGTGCATACCTGGATCAGCCAAGCACACCGCCAGCGATGCGAGCACCGCGGCCAGCGCGAGCGCAGCCCGGCGACCCGCGGAGCTGTTGGCAGGCATCGTGCGAAATCACTGACTGAAACAAACAACGTGATGGTGTGATTAAATATGTAAACTTAGTCACTTTCAATTTAGTATTGGGGACGTGAAACCGATAACCAGGGTTTAATGAAGATAAGTATCTCGTCATCATCTATCATCCATATTCACTCGATATTACCGACGGGCCCTATGTGGCGAGTGGGTGGTAGGTGAGTACATGACTAACCAAGCTTTCTTTTCGGTTATATTTATGTAAAACTAGATAAGTATAGTATATTTTAATATATTTCCCATCACATAGCTTTCACTTAGCTGCAGCCAAGTAAAGAATAAAACAGTTAAACAGCTTGGCTTCAACAGGTAAAAGGGCAGAGCCATATTCCCGGAGACCCATGTATGTAGGACGGGACCTACATCGTAGGTGAACACGGTCACCTCACCGCCAAGTGCAAACTTAATATAGAACCGATCGTAGGCAGATAGCCATTCGTGGAATCCTTGAGCTGTGTTTAAAACGTATAAATTCACGACTCTGCTATTTATTATTTATTTTGTTTTACTCTCGAAACCTGATATTTACCCAAATATTGTTTCTTAGATAAACCGAATCAGAGCGATGAATAATTCATATCATTTTCGTCGATACTGTTGAGAGGTTGTATCCATGTTAGGACATTATGTGAGGCATAAAAAGTGGCTAGTCAACCTCGTAATCAAAAGATATACAGGTAGCATAGTATACAGACTTAATATTTTACAGAATACCCACCTGGCTACTAGTCAGACAGATCAGCATGTAAATTTTTCGATATTGTTACGAAGTAGATACCTATTATTTGCATGATCACCTGATTTATCTAGTACATTTTAAAAACGCGTGGCATTTTGTGTACAATAATGTTACAAAAACATAAAATACGGCTTAATAGGTCGGTCGTTCGGTCGGTCGGTCGGTACGGTCGGCAACTTTAGCTCCTCACTTTAGTGCTTTCTCACTTGAACGTCATGTTTGAACAGGTACATAAGTGTGCAGCTACTTACAAGACCGGCTGTACCCTTAATGCACTTTGTTCAAACGATGAAAATCGATAAGAAAAACTTTGTTTTTTGCGCCCAGACTGGTCTATCTGACTGATTAAGATCCCATTCGGAGGTAGTTTCTGTGATCAGGTACCAGCAATACTAACATGCAACATCTTTATTTGACCAACGTATTATGTAACCTCCTAGGTTGCCGGTGTCTAGCGATTTGATCAGACTTATATTATGTTATGATTTTATAATATTTATTTATATATTAATTTATTGGTTACATTAAGTATCGCACTAAAAGTAGACCCGTAACTTTTAATATAGTATAACTGTATTTAATAGTGTTCGTATAATAAAATCGTCAATATAAACCATAAATATGCTGTCGTATCGGGACCTCCAATCAAATTAACATATGATGTTTACTTGGAGGTTTATATAGTATCTAGTATATATGTAGGATTTTCGGAAACTTGTAGGGAGTTTTAAGTTTGGAAAGTAAGTGTCCTTATTGTTATATTACACTCGTATTGTGTTTGCATTGATTTTCGCAAAGTAAATACAGTTTGATATGAACTCGCATGCCGATGCCGCGGAGATGCTCCGAGGCGCTTGGCCCACATAATCCTTGTTGTGCAACAGACTTACTCTCGCGCCGGCTCGCCTAATGCGAACTCAGATACTCTTTGCTTTTTGCAATCCTTCATTATCGAGACAAATAAATACTTTATATGTAATGTGCTAAAAACTCTCAGCAAATTTGAAAGGCAATTTTATTTGAAAAAAACAATAAGACAATTACTTATCTAGATTATTACAAAATTGTATCTTGTTTTCTTCCATCAAAGCAAAGAATACACCGTGTTTTTTTTGATTTACGATAACTTTAAGGGAACGTTCTTTAGGTCAAATAAAGTTAATTTCCCAAAGACAGACAAATGATAACTCTTACGGTTTTAAAGATATTTAATTTTTAAATTTAATCAGTTAATCACGTTGAACTAGTATAAAAGGCTCTTAATTGATAACACCAATTTTCTTTTAATTCTTATGAGTAAAGAGTTTCCAATTGTTAGGTTTGTATACGTGTCCATGGAATTAGTAAGTACTAACGTACATCTGGAAGGTGCACTACACCGATAACGCGAGCCGAAAGAAATGTACTAAAGCTTACTGCGTCCCTTTCTAAAGTAGACCATATTTGAATGGTAATTTACGGACAAATTAATTTTACAAGCCGGTGGGGCAGTAAACGAAACCATATTTACTTATTCAACTGTTACTCTTATTCTTACTTATTCAACTTACTCCCAAATCGATATCTGTGGATTTTTGGATCTGTGTGGTCTCCGACAACTAATCCGTTAACAAATTGAGAAACAGTAGCCGCCATCTTGAACTTTTTAGTTATTCAACTGATTGTCTCCAAAATCGATATGTGGGCATCTGTGACCACACAGATGCCCAGATATCAATTTTGGAGACGTCAACCGTCAACCGTCAATGAATCCGTGGACAGACTGAGAAAAAGTAGCTGCCGTCTTGAACTTCTTAATAAGAGCAGGTAGAACAAAATACAAGCATTGAAAGCTTTCAACCAAAATCTAGTATTAAGTTGTCATTCAAGTGTCAATTTCGAATTATAGGAGACCACACGGAATACACAGATCCCCAGATCCACATACAGGTACATTTCTTTCGGCTCGCGTTATCGGTGGAATTGCACCTTCCAGATGTACGTTATTACTTACTAATTCCATGGTTACGCCAACATTGACGTATTATTTGACACTCACTATTAGTTAACTCTAAAGGCCCTTTTAGAAATTCATTACATTCAATAACTTTGTTCTAAACAGTATTTTTTTTTTTTTTTGCAATATTTAAAAATCCTATCTATCAATTAGTTTCTATGGATATACCTAGTAATATGCCGAAGTTATCGTAAATCAAAAAAAACACGGTGTATAAAAAAATGCATACATGTCCAAAATACTTTCGATCAAAGACTTCTAGAGGAACAACTTCTTCCAACAACTTTTGATATCCGACAATATTTTGCACAATACTTACCATAAAACTGTATCATGTAGGTACTACCTGTCCACATTCTCCCATTAAGAAATAACGTTTTTGTTTTGTTGATCTGGATTTTATCGATCGACAAAATCCAGGCGTTAAAGACAGGGTACATTGTAAATTGCTTTGATCCTAATTGCTGCGCACACCTCAATCCTTAACTATATAATACCACCCTAGACCAAAAGCGGCCAAGTGCGAGTCGGACTCGCGCATGTAGGGTTCCGTACCACTATACATCTAAATAAATGTATTTCTTTATTCTTTATTATATTGGAGTGGATTGAATGAAAGGTAAAATGCGGTTTACGATTTATAACGTATTAAAAAAAAACTAATTATTAGATCTCGTTCAAACCAATTTTCGGTGGAAGTTTGCATGGTAATGTACATAATATATTATTTTTACATTTATCATTCCCTTATTTTAGAAGTTACGGGGGGGGGGGGGGCACACATTTTTCCACTTTGGAAGCGTCTCTCGCGCAAATTATTCAGTTTAGAAAAAAATTATATTAGAAACCTCAATATCATTTTTGAAGACCTATCCATAGATACCCCACACGTATGGGTTTGATCAAGAATAAATATTTGAGTTTCAGTTCTAAGTATGGGGAACCCCAAAAATTTATTGTTTTTTTTTCTATTTTTGTATGAAAATCTTAAAGCGGTTCACCGAATACATCTACTTACAAAGTTTCCACAGTATAGCTCTTATAGTTACGGAAAAAAGTGGCTGTGACATACGGACGGACAGACGGACGGACGGACGGACGGACAGACATGACGAATCCATAAGGGTTCCGTTTTTTGCCATTCGGCTACGGAACCCTAAAAATGGAAGTCGCTGCATATGATCGACGGCAGCCGACGACAAATGAATGAAACTACAGTCCATAGCTCTGCTCCCGGCTGGGTTCTTCAGTGCAGATAACGACGTAAAAACCTGCCCTTATAATATTAAGCTTACAAAAACAAAGAAACTAATTTGGCGCTAACCGCAAGAAACAAATGACTATCATTTATCTCTTAAAATTATTAGAGCGAACGTTTAAGGTTTGAACGATTGGGCCGAAATAGCCCCATAACTACTTGCGCGGCTATTATTTCTCATGATGGACCGATAAGCGTTTGAATTACTAAATAAAATAATGGGCGGTCATGTATAATTGCGCTTAGGCAAGCGGCGTGAATTTGACCCATAATTGTTTGCGGACAAGGCCGGTTACCAAATGCTTGTATTGTGCGCAGCAAGACGTATCTTCCATGGGTGCTCGGCTCTAGCGCAGAAGCTGTCTAATCAACGTATGTGGGTGAATATTCGGGCGTTCCAACCGCCGTCGTTATTCTTTTTAATACATTGACGAAAATAATGATAACTACCAGCAATTTTTGATGTCAAAATCAGCGGACCCGGGGGTAGTATCCGTTCCATTTAAAAATACAAGAAAGTTATTGAGTTTATATTGAATAATATGCGAAAACAATAATGACGGCGGTTGAAACGCCAAATATTCACCCATGTACAACAACACAATAGTTAACTAGTGTTCAAAGTAGGTTTCCGGGGAGTTAGTTGGTATGGGTAATTTTATAATTTTATAATAAAAAAGGTTTACATAAGATTAGTGTCCATGAATGTCCTAGAGTAATAATCACGAAACGTTGTACACTAACACAAGATCTGATTGTTTTCTGTACAAATATTGTAAAAAATAGTAGTCTAGCTACTTCAAATTTGCGTTCATTCAATTTTAATTTAACTCAAATAATTCGTGTTCATTTTGTCTTGGGTTTAAGTGACTAAAAACGTTACTATTAAGCTGATTTCAATCGGAATGTTAATATGAAATATATATAAATATTATTTAATTATTAAAACCATTACTTAAAAATAAGACATGAAAATTGAATCCAAAAATGAAACTAAGCTAAAACTAAAACACTTGTAAGTAGCGTTGAGCGAGGAATCAGCCAGCTCTTCGGTCCTCCGTGGCGTCACCGAGCCACTTCGACATTTCTTTGACGAGGCTTAGGAGCGCTAGGACCCTGTAGAAACGGAGGGTTTCGACACCGAACAGAAAAAATATTTTATATAGATCTAGCCGAGACTAATATATCTATCTACATTGATGCTTTTAGCCGCTTCAGCTGCCGTACCAGCCCTATTGGAGGTTCGATGGGGATGTTACGATGTTACGAGGCTAGTGTGTCTACAGGTGGCATCACCCGTTTGACCAGACGGGATGTCTTTGGTCCAAAGACTGACCCAAATACATTCCATTGGGCATCATTTCTGTAAATGGCTGACGGCTTTAAAAGGACCCGCACGTTAATTGAGGTAGGAGACCGACACGCGACGGATGATATCGTTTAGTGCGGCGCGTCTTGATGTTGTAATCACTATTAATATAAAGTCGATTAACATTGATCTAGTAAAATTAAATGTAAATCTGCTTATAATATAATAAACCCGGAAATGGCAGCGGCAATGCTCCAAAAGGCTTTTGAAAAAGAAGAAAATTGGGGCAGTGCGATTTTTCCAATGATTTGTCTTAAGATAGAAAGTTTCAAATAAGAACCTGTGAGACTTGCAATATCAACATTAGTTGAAGCTGATATAGGCACCTACATTATCATAAGCCTAAGAAGGTTTTACCACTTTTTCTTAATATAAACTGGAAAAAATCTATAGTCGGACGATGTAAATAGCCCGATATTTAGCCGAATATTGTGTACGAGTGGAGTGGTCCCGTGTGCCGGGTTAGAATAGTGCCTCTCCTACACACTAGTGTCTTCCCGTGGATGTCGTAAGAGGCGACTAAGGGGACAAAGGCTTGTAGTACTGTTAGGCGAAGGGCTCGCAACCTGTCACTAATATACTGGTAAACATCTTAGCCTAATGTGCAAAATGTGGTTACTGAATTATGATATTTTTTTTAGAGTTGTTGGTAATTCTGTAGCTCTGCACACCCCGATCTGGGAATGAAGGCATAAATAAGTGAGTTTATGTATTGTGTACGAGTTACATATAGCAGTTAATCGTCAGCTTGTTAGTAAACCGTACACCTACGTTAACATTGCTCGTGGAAACGATAATAATAATAATGCAGCATCAGCAAATGTTACACGTAATTTGATTCTCGCCTTCACATGAGGCCAGCGAATGCTTTGGAGTAAGGTGACGAATGACAACACATATAAGTTGGTTGACTTGGAGATAATATGAATAGTGCATTAGTTATACATATAGGTACATGCTATGGTATTAAAATAAATTGTAGTGCTTCTAAATGCCAGGCTTGAGAGCAGGTAATCGAGATGACTCAAATATTTAGCAAAAAAAGGTGTTCTAATGAATTCGATGATTAAACAATTTTTTGTCTCACAACGGATATTTTCGTTTATGTTAAGAGGCGGATATTTTGTTTTCTGATCTTAAATTTGGAGTCATAGAAAACTGTTATTTCTGACAAATCATGAAACGGCCATTTTCGGATCAGTTTGTTATACAGCTGTTAGACAGCAAATTTCAATTGTTTTCTCCTTACACAACACCTAAATGAATACTTTAGTTTGCGGGCGGCGCGGGACCTATTGTACGTACCTAAGCTAGTTGTGGCTAAACTTAGGGAATTAATTTACTCAGACGAGGACGTCTTTAAATTAGTAAGAAGGTGATGATGTAATAATGTACATCGATTTTAAGGCTATGCTAAACGAACGTACCTACATCTATGTTTATTTTAGGATATATATTCGACAAATACCTTTACGTTTTACGTTATAGTTATGATTGAATGTTTAATTTATAAATCAACTTATTACTAATAAAAGACCTTCAAAAGTTTAGTCACGTATGTTTTAAGAGGAGGATATTATTCATGAACCGCGGGGTTCAATTTGTGCTTGATGACAATCGTGTTCTAAGAACCAAGTCGTATTGTCTCGGCAGCGGTATTTCCTATCATGTAAGTACGCGACGCGGTGTTTGCCCCCGCGTGCATAATATCAATATCAACGTAGCTTTACGATTGTAATAGGTCATTGGCAGGAACTCGAGATCCTGAGTGAATCATTCGGATTTCCATCGACTGTATCTCTGTGCGAATTGACACAGTAAATAAGCCTAATTCGTTGATTGACTACAAGAGTCCCATGTTATTTGCATTGGTTTTAACAAAACTTGGCCGTTACGTGACGGCTCGGATTTCAAGAAGATCCACGTAATTTCGGCGTATCGTAGTCATGCGGAAACTACGCTCTTCGGTAAGTGCTATTCAATTGTCTCACGTAGCCACGAACAATCAAATAAAGCTTAGGTTACATTCATTACGAGTGCTTGGTTGGTTATTAATTAACGGGGTATGTGCTAAATACACTAAAGAGTAATTAAAAAGAGATACGGTGCACGTAAACGTAACCAATTATTATTGATGTTGTATGTACCTACATATAAAGCAAGTTATAGTTACTGGTAATATAATATACTCGTTAGTAGTTATTTACCTATAAATTAGTACTATTATCGTAAACGTGGATGTGACGGCGAGTTGTTAAGCACTTTTTATATAAGTCCGTAACTTAACGATTAATAATTTTAATACATAGGCAGTACATAAGTGATTATACAAATTCGACTACCTATACCTTTCTATTAAGTACAAGAATAGCTGTATATAGTAACAACATAGCGTTTAAAATGTTAAGTTGACGATTTCGATTCGCGGGCAGATGCACAATTAATGCATTGGTCAGTGAATACCGCTAACGATCGCGTCCTTGCATTCACCACGAGCCTGGGCCTTATCATTGAATGTCATCGTCTAACTCTGACTGGACTACGGCTAGTAGAAAGGCAATCCAACTGAACTCACCTTTAATTATGATTAGGCATCATGCCGCCGCGTTTTGCAAACTCTTCTTATTTATGTGGGACACGAGAAGAGACCACTAAACGGGATCGGTTCGAGAACAATGGGAGGTACTCTTTGAAAACACTAAATTTTCGCACGAAAACTGTTAACTGAGCGAAAGCTCGCGGAAATGTGGTTGTGACTTCGCCGGCGGCTGTGTAGGCGATCGGCTCGCGCGCGGCTGCGTGTACGACTCGCGGCGACGACCGTTTCCCCGTTCGAGGTGTCGCGAGGAGAAAGTCTCGGCCATGGTGCGCCCGCGCGGGTTGGCCGCGCGCTGTGGAGGGGACGTGACGTCTGCGCCGACAGACACCTGATGACCCGACCCCATCGATCGAGCACCGCGCGCCGTGGTGACCCAGCGGTCGACGAAGACATCACAATCATAAAAATTATGACTTCAATAGATATTGAAACTTCATGTCTGCACCACACTTTAAGCGATCGGTCATTTGTATAACAACCGTTATTCTCCTTTCATTTACTTATTAAGTGACAAAATCATCCCACTCCGTACCGTCGACCGGCGTATTTTATTGTGAATGGTAAAGCTCGTTAATGTTACAAATGAATACGAATGAGTTCGCCGTGGTCGTCGACGAGTCGTATAAATCAACCAATTAGCGACGTTCCCACGGAACTCCGCATCCCTAGAGGGAGAAAGTTTTGTAGAAAAAACTTAATGAAATAAGTAATGCAGGCAAGTAGGTAATTTATAATTTACTAATATGGTAAAATAATTAAGTACCTATGTGCCGTAATTGTACTGAAGTTTGGTGCCAGTAGATTTCTTTGTGACGTATACTCGTAGGTATGTATGTGTCTATGTTCTGAAACTTTTGTGTTTGTTATAAGTTTATAACAAATGCATTCTAGTAACGGGTTACAATACAATAACACCCCCCATTTCTAGACGCTGTCTTAGGCAATCGTGATTTGTAACTTTCCGGGGCTGAGGTGGTTATAACTATAAGTTCATCCAAAAAACAACGTAAGCGTGTTTGCCCAACAGTATTTTCTGTCTGCTTATGAGAATCAGAAATGATCTAGAGCAGACCCAGCTGTTTTTTCGATCAGTGGGGTGAGTCAGAGGCTAGTTGACAAATCGCATGGGCCGTCGTCGCGGGCATTAAACACATTTATTGCGGTAGTTAGCTTAAACTAACAGAGGGCACGGGGCGACGCTCACTCTCGATGACAAGCAAGCCAGGGTTGAACTGCGACGAGAGAAATGTGTTGACTTTACTTTCATGGGGCTTCTTTAGGGTTCAGCATAAAAACGGTGATCGGAACTATAAATGGTCTTCGGTAGGGTAGTGGTCGTCTGTAGGTATGTCACAACTGTTTTTCTCATCCACCCGCGTGCTATGGGATATGAAATTCGACACAAATATAGGTATAGAACATGCTTATTAAACATAAGCGGCATTTTTTGTGTAGTGATCGAGTATAATGACAGCTGCCTAAGTATTTCCTAATTTTTGTGGACAAGATCATGATCTTAACTTAAAAATAATTCTATCATTCGTTTTTTTTAATGTTTAAGGGAAATTATTTTTTGTTCATTGCAGAATTTAAACATTTAACTATTCACGCAATGTAAATCTTTATTTCTAAAGATATATTAAGATATATTATTCTCCGGAAATATTAAGAAATCTTTTATAATTATGTGCACACAAATATTTGCCCATACCGGGAATCAAAGCAGTGACCGCGAGCATCGTAGGCACGAACGAATTTGGTATGTATGTTTGAATTTGAAATTCAACTGTTCTTAAACATGAATTACCTACGTTCTTTTTTACTGTGTCTTGTGTTGTAAACGTCTGAATGCAGCCCTGTGAGCTAAGAAGCCATCTGTTTATACAATTATCGGTTAAGAGCCGAGCCAGAGCCGCGCTGTTCTTCCTAAATGACTCCTTCATAACCGACACCCATCCAGATATTATTAGGGGCCGCCGAGCACCCGGCCCAGTACGCTCCCCGCACCCGGCCAGCCCGCACTAACTAGCTTTAATTAATTTAAATTAACAAACACGTCGTTTGCAAATGGAGAGTTTCCTCGGCTACCAGTGTTTGAGTGAGGATTGGGAGAAGCACGTGTACTCAGTGAACCCGTACCAAAAGAGTGGAGAGGTGCCGGTGGTCAAGCAAAGGTGCCAAGCCAACGCACGAGAAAGGGACAGGACACAAAAGTTAGTACTGATATCATTGCTATGCGGAATTACATGAAGACCCATCTTTGGCACTGTCTAAGTGATAGTGTAAATTAAATAGAAGATGCCCGCGACTTCATCGGCGTACAATTCCTTTTTCGTTTTCGTAAAATCGCTCGTGCACTACGAATGATCTCAAGTATTATTCCTTCTAATTTCAGACCTCTAGGTACCTTGGTGTAGGCTGTGCGATAAATTGGGTCTGGTATGTTTTGTCTTGTTTTAATTGCCAAGCAAGGGACGAGATGAAAGCGACATAATACAGTATCACAATAATTGAATACTCCAAATATCGCAATCTAAGGAGTATTCTAATAATTACCGTAACGGCTGGAGTTCAATACGCGCATCCTAATTAGATACATAGAAACATAATACAAACCAGGTCACCGAGGGAAAGTTAAATTCTTATGTAGACCGAATCATAACTAAGCCAGAGATACAACGTACCATCAGATAACGGGCTGTGCTACGGAATTATTCCAGTCTGTCAATGCAGTCTATATTATATTTACAAATACGGCACAGTTGCTTAATAAGTGTAAGCATTAAGAAAGCATAGGTCAATGCTTCACTCGTAGCGAATATATTTTTACTGAATTTAGGTTAAGCCTGAGCAATTGTGGTTGAGCCTAAGCCTTACTTAAGGAAACATGCATTGAAACGTAGTTGAGATATTATCACTTGGCATTATGCGCCTTGAGGTGGAGGTGTGAAAAAAGAGTACTAAACCTCAACTTAATGATTTCGGAAACTTCTAGCCTAATCCTATAGCTATTTTAATGTGATTAATATCAAAATTTAAAATTCTTGCTGCAAATAAGCTATTCAGAAATAATAGTAATCCGTTGAATTAATTGGAGAAATGTGTAACTTATGTTTCATAATAATCTTATTTATTCATTTAAAGTTAATTTTACAATACGAGTAGACCAAGTAAGGACAAACAGCAGACTTAATGCCTTAAATAATTTTCTACCAGTAAAAAAGATTACGTAACCGATTAAGGATACAATAATTATATGAGACATTTTGATATCTTAACCTCAATTGTAGCATAAAATGAAAACGTAATGTTTTCAGGATATTTAAAGACTGCCTGTGGTCTCACACAGTGGTATGTTTCAGCTACTGTAAATCAAAAAAACCGGCCAAGTGCGAGTCGGACTCGCGCACGGAGGGTTCCGTACCACAAAATGCAGTTTACGATTTATAACGTATTAAAAAAAAACTAATTATTACATCTCGTTCAAACCAATTTTCGGTGGAAGTTTGCATGGTAATGTATATCATATATTATTTTTACATTTATCATTCCCTTATTTTAGAAGTTACGGGGGGGGGACACACATTTTTCCACTTTGGAAGCGTCTCTCGCGCAAACTATTCAGTTTAGAAAAAAATGACATTAGAAACCTCAATATCATTTTTGAAGACCTATCCATAAATACCCCACACGTATGGTTTAGATGAAAAATTTTTTTTTGAGTTTTAGTTCTAAGTATGGGGAACCCCAAAAATGAATTGTTTTTTTTCTATTTTTGTATGAAAATCTTAATGCGGTTCACCGAATACATCTACTTACCAAGTTTCCACAGTAATAGCTCTTATAGTTACCGAAAAAAGTGGCTGTGACATACGGACGGACGGACGGACGGACAAACATGACGAATCTATAAGGGTTCCGTTTTTTGCCATTCGGCTACGGAACCCTAAAAATGAGAGTTGAAGTATTTTTTTTACAAAAATTGGGTAACTAAGGGCTTAACTTAGCTACAGAACACGTTAAGTACGTTAATACGAACATAAAAATATACATATATTATAGCCAGAAAAATCACATACATACGTCAAAAAAACTCCCTACCAATTTAACTATAAGTAAGCTACAATGGCGTCGTCGTCAGGGAGATATTTTATTTACGATTACTTACCTATATCCCATATTTCTTATCATCACTTTATCGACTTGAAATGTAACTGTTATCAAAAAGCTGTTTATGTTTGAAAGCAGCGTGAACATGGCGTTCAACACGCTGCGGCTGCTGATCCCCACCGAGCCGCCCGACCGGAAACTGAGCAAGATCGAGATCCTGCGCCTCGCCGGCAGCTACATCGCGCACCTCGACAACCAACTGTACACAGGTCAGATATACACAACGCGCTGTTTGTTACAACATGGTTGATAACAGAAAACTGAGCAAGATCGAGATTCGCTTCACCTCGCCCGCAGCTACATCGCGCACCTCGACAACCAACTGTACACAGGTCAGATATACAAAACGCGCTGTTTGCTACAACATGGTTGATAACAGAAAACTGAGCAAGATCGAGATTCTGCGCCTCGCCGGCAGCCACACAACAAGCTGTACACAGGTCAGATATACACAACGCGCTGTATGCTATAACAAGGTTGACAACAGGAGGCTGAGCCAGATCGAGATTCTGCGCCTCGCCGGCAGCCACACAACAAGCTGTACACAGGTCAGATATACACAACGCTCTGTATGCTATAACAAGGTTGACAACAGGAGGCTGAGCCAGATCGAGATTCTGCGCCTCGCCGGCAGCCACACAACAAGCTGTACACAGGTCAGATATACACAACGCGCTGTATGCTATAACAAGGTTGATAACAGGAGGCTGAGCCAGATCGATATACTGCGCCTCGCCGGCAGCCACACAACAAGCTGTACACAGGTCAAATATACACAACGCGCTGTATGCTATAACAAGGTTGATAACAGGAGGCTGAGCCAGATCGATATACTGCGCCTCGCCGGCAGCCACACAACAAGCTGTACACAGATCAGATATACACAACGCGCTGTATGCTATAACAAGGTTGATAACAGGAGGCTGAGCCAGATCGATATACTGCGCCTCGCCGGCAGCCACACAACAAGCTGTACACAGGTCAGATATACACAACGCGCTGTATGCTATAACAAGGTTGATAACAGGAGGCTGAGCCAGATCGATATACTGCGCCTCGCCGGCAGCCACACAACAAGCTGTACACAGGTCAGATATACACAACGCGCTGTATGCTATAACAAGGTTGATAACAGGAGGCTGAGCCAGATCGAGATTCTGCGCCTCGCCGGCAGCCACACAACAAGCTGTACACAGATCAGATATACACAACGCGCTGTTTGTTACAACATGGTTGATAACAGAAAACTGAGCAAGATCGAGATTCGCTTCACCTCGCCCGCAGCTACATCGCGCACCTCGACAACCAACTGTACACAGGTCAGATATACAAAACGCGCTGTTTGCTACAACATGGTTGATAACAGAAAACTGAGCAAGATCGAGATTCTGCGCCTCGCCGGCAGCCACACAACAAGCTGTACACAGGTCAGATATACACAACGCGCTGTATGCTATAACAAGGTTGACAACAGGAGGCTGAGCCAGATCGAGATTCTGCGCCTCGCCGGCAGCCACACAACAAGCTGTACACAGGTCAGATATACACAACGCTCTGTATGCTATAACAAGGTTGACAACAGGAGGCTGAGCCAGATCGAGATTCTGCGCCTCGCCGGCAGCCACACAACAAGCTGTACACAGGTCAGATATACACAACGCGCTGTATGCTATAACAAGGTTGATAACAGGAGGCTGAGCCAGATCGATATACTGCGCCTCGCCGGCAGCCACACAACAAGCTGTACACAGGTCAGATATACACAACGCGCTGTATGCTATAACAAGGTTGATAACAGGAGGCTGAGCCAGATCGATATACTGCGCCTCGCCGGCAGCCACACAACAAGCTGTACACAGATCAGATATACACAACGCGCTGTATGCTATAACAAGGTTGATAACAGGAGGCTGAGCCAGATCGATATACTGCGCCTCGCCGGCAGCCACACAACAAGCTGTACACAGGTCAGATATACACAACGCGCTGTATGCTATAACAAGGTTGATAACAGGAGGCTGAGCCAGATCGAGATTCTGCGCCTCGCCGGCAGCCACACAACAAGCTGTACACAGATCAGATATACACAACGCGCTGTATGCTATAACAAGGTTGATAACAGGAGGCTGAGCCAGATCGATATACTGCACTTCGCCGACGGCAGCTAAATACATCGCGCACCTTCATAACAAGGTGTACACAGATCTTTACATATATACACAACCTGCTATCTGCTACTGCAGAGTTGCTGACAGAAAACCAAAGGAGAACGAACCGAGGAAGACTTGAGTTCCTGTGCCTGGCCGGCGCCTATATACACTACCCACCTACGAATCGACAAACCGTTAAAACTATTTGTGTTTTGGTTTTAAGATATAAGTAAACCGTATTTCTGCAGCAGTTTTATTTAAAATTGAATGTTTAAATGTAACTTAATTAACTCATAAATACGCGATTACTGATTAATTATTTCTCACTGTGCTATTGTCATATTATACTTGTTTAAACAAACCTTTAATAACTGGTTTCTCGTACCGTAACTTGATAATAGAAAACAAATTAAACTACTTGTAACAATAGCACTCGTACTTCATTGTGAATTGATTACAACATTACAACTGACAAATTATACCATTATTATTGACAGGTGATACAGATCAACCATGTTTGCAGAAAAACGACGAGGACAATAAGAATAGGTCTTTGTGTACCTTTTGCTGGACAACTGTTAAGAAAGATGTAAGTATAACATAGTTAGAATACAAACAATGTAGTGTTACGAGTACCTATAAGCATATTATTATTATCTACTATTCATTTTTCTACTTTCAGAAACGCTCTGCAGCAATGGGAACCTTTTACAAAACACCGTTTTGACTGAAGAATACAGAGCCGTGGCCTGGTCGTATTATCACGTTTTAAAAGCTTTTTATTAATTATTTTTACCACCTGTAGGTATATAGGTACCTATCGGATTTTAGATGAACTATCAAACTGTTAATCTGCATATAGTGTTAGGTTTGTTTACACCAAATACTTAGTTCTTAAGCGGTTAAGGTTAGGTTAGGTTAGACAAGTGATGAGTTCAATTAACTCTTGACACATTTTAGTGGTTGGGTCACCATAGAACCCTGTCACTATGTTAGGATCAAGTATTTAAAAAAAAACGTCGAAATTTACTTTGGATGCCGGCGACACGTCTGGCGTATTCAAATTGTATGCAACTGCTAGTTGGTAGCAGGGAATATGATAAACCTTTAACAGTCTAGTCGCTGTTGGATTAAAATTAAGTACCTGGATGACCCAGCACTGATAGATAGATAGGTAGATTAAAATTCTTCGTCTTCAAGTGCAGCGCCTAGTTATTTTTAGTTGTTCGTAAACAAACATTGCTATTGTAATGCGTAGGCGCACCAATTATTTTTTTGTTAGGTTCAGTTTTCATTAGGTTCATTGCTTATGGGAATCGGAATAACAGTAAAATGGGATAACCCCATCTGTGACACACTTAAGTGCCGTGTAACTGATAAATCAAGTGCAAAGTGGCAAACAAAGTATGACAAAACAGAAAACACGAAAACAGATGAGAATAATTCGAAATAGCATTCGAGCCGACAGTCATACCCTATTTAACGCCGTTTGTCAATTTTTTTACGCCTTTTAAGACAAAGGTTTCTTAATTACTTACGCCCTTTGCATGATATTATGTTTTCACAGCGTACAAGATATACAATGGGCTTTTACAAATTTCCAATCTTTATAATTACCACACATTTGTTGCCACTTTAAACTTCATTTATGACTAGGTAATAAAATAAGGCAGCAAAATTTGAAGTGTGTTGGTGGTAGGTAACCCTCTTCAAATATGGTCTTATAAAAGGTTTATCGCAGTGATGTTATATAAACTTATAAAGCAATCACAAGCATTAATCAAATGTCACTGTAATACAGTTCTATGATGGGTCAAATTTCTATTTTGCCGTTTACACATTAAGCTTGTGTTATCTTATCTTACTAAATAAATATATGAATCAGTACCAGTACTGCGTGACTGACCTAGGGACTTGCAAATAGGATGGAGTATTCCTTAGGTGGGTGCATCCCTAGGTGCACTAAAAAAGGATTTTCCGAAAATCGACCCCCATTGTGAAGAAATAGGGGGAGTAGCGGGAAACTAATCCTACGAAGTCGCGAGCAGCGTCCTGGGGGGTTATTATGACATAGCTATGCAGCTCATTTTACGGTGAGTGTTAAGGACGGAGCTATAGCAGATACATAACTCTGTCCTTTTCTTACAGCTTAAAATGAATGGCACAGATAGGTCATAATAACCCCACTGTAGTTTTATTTAGATAGCGGGCACGTTGGAACCATTCTCGGCAGATAAAAGTTAAATGCCTAAGTAAGTGCACATGCACACGTTGTCAGAGACTTGACAATAGACTTACATATTTCCGAAAACGTTCCCTCACATTAGGATCATTAGGTTTGAGACGGAGCCCTTTTTTAACTAATTAAAACACAATTTAAGAAAATGGCACTGTTTTATTGAAAATTGCAACTGTGTCTGTTTCTAACAGCAAAATAATCACAACCAGATTTGTAAAACCTGTCGGTGGTGACATATTTATTCATGACATCATTAAAAGACAAATCAAGATTTTTGGGTTCACACACTCAGTCATAAATAAACTAAATGACAATTTTGTTAAGAAATTACATAAGAAATGCGGCCTCAGATGAAAACAATTGGTTAATATTTTAGTATTTATTTATTGCTAACAATAAAAAATCTACCTTTATAACCTACTAATTTAGACTAAGTATTGTACATAGTCCTGCCTAGTATTTTGTAAAAGTACCCTCGCCACAAACTGTGGCCTATTGTAGGTTGTTAAAATCCGGCAGTGAAAGGGGCTCTCTTTATCTGTCTGGAACTTGGCAGGGTTTGACTGTTTATAGCGTGACCTCGACTTCACTGTCAAATGTATTGATGTGATAACAAAATTTATCCATTGTTAGGTTGGTTGTTTTAGTTTCCTCTTAGATCTTACACTGCAAAATTTTATTGTAAACAGATTTTGTTTGTGCTGGTTTTTATTTTGTATGTCACAGATGGTTCATATGTTCATAATGATTGATGACTATTTCCCTGTATTTATGGCGAAGAACAGACATTATTAAGTTCGACCATCTGTCTATGTTAGGAATAATGTGGGATACATACAATAGAAGCGAAAGTTGTAAAGTTTACTAGACAAGTACTAAAATATATTAAGTACATAATTTCCACATCCCCTACTTATAGCAAAAGACCGCCTACATTATGTACATTTATCTCATAAGCTCAAATTGTCGGCCGTGACAAACATAATTTAAGTAGATTGTTATATAAGTGACCAGTTTCACTTTATATTTAATGAACACTTATCGTTACTTATTTTATTATTTTGTGACTAGTAAAAATCTAGTCATAGAAATTAAGCAAAGGCCTTAATTACCTACTCTTCATAAATATTATCTAAAGGGCAAGTACATATTTACAGAAAAATCATAGTATCCGTTCATATATAATAAACAAGTATTTAACAAGACAGTTTATTTTCTCATCACTACTGCTCCTTAAAGAAATGCAATTGTTCCTTTACAGAACGATATATTTCGAAACAATAAAATTTCTCACATCGAGGATTCGTACAAAACATTAACAAAATAAAAAACCATGTTTCTCTTCAAAACATCACATTCACGCATTTTTCCTCTATGAAGACATCACAGTCAAAACATAAATTATTATAACTCACTAGACCGCGCAGCGCTCTGTGCGCATCAAACCGATTCTTAAGCATACCTTTATGTACACAAATTTGTAATTACTCAGTTCCACTTTTGAAATGTATTGTTCTTGGCCGTAGAAAAATAAAACATGGGCTATCGCTTGTTGTTCCTCTCCCGGCCGATAAAGGGGCTGGACTCGTGGTTGTTCTTCTCCAGGTTGCCCGACAGCGTCGGGTCGGGCCGGCTCCTCTTGAAGAAGCCGAGCTTCCACAACGCAATTATTAGCAGAATTAACACTATTAGTCCTACAATCACTGAAACTATTATAACCCACAAAGGCACTTCTGTTGGTTCACTGATCTTTAAGTCTGGATACGCGACCGTCTCCACCTGCAATGGAAACATACGTAAGTACCATAGTTGAAAATCATTACCACTCTAAATGTCAAATGAATACCTTTTCCTCCCATAAGTTAAAATATCAGCTTCATGGAATTTCGTTTATGTAAATTAGTCCTAGCCTACCTACATACCCATCTCTCAAAACTTTTTAAGACAAGCATTTTCGACCCTCACGAAGTTAACCATCTATTAAACATCCCAATCAAGAGTTGTTCGGTTACGGGCTCAACAAGCAAGTGAAGTTAATTAATTTAATTACCTATCATAGTTATGAAATAAATGCTGGTCATAATCGACATCAAGTTCGGTCATTTCAACATAAGTCACAAGTCACAAAGAATCACACACACACACACGCATACTTTCACGCCTTCCAGAGTGGGGTAGGAAGAGCTACAGAATACCAACAACTACAAAATTGTGCAAACCACATTTTGCACAATTTTGAATCAAAGTTAATGAATATATTTATGGCAAAGGATTTAAGTGACACAAACCTAACAGTACTCCCAGCTTGTTAATAGCGTTTGGCTGGCTATCACTATCAAACTTGCACTTGCAACTGACAGTGCATTTATTTTATCAAACGCTAACGCATAAAACTTAAACGAAAACGAAGATGGCCAATCGCTATTAAGAAAGTGGTAGTACCACAGAATAAGTAATAGTACGTTACTGTACTGCTTGTTAACTTGAATTTATAGATTTGAGTTAGTAGTTAAATATGTCAAACTAGAATGCATTCGACTCTCATTCAAAATTAAAAAAAAAAAAAGGTACGGAGTACTCGTCAATCTACCTAACCATCACGCTAGTCTAACAAAAATCGTAATTCAACTTATCAAGCCATATTTGACTTATGTGGTAACTCAAGCAAGTATGAATTTGTTTAGAATATATTTACCGTAGCCTTATCATCATGGTGCTTGTTCTGATGGATGTTGTTTGGATTCTGCATGTAAATATAGGCGGAAGAGGCGATGTTGACGTGACTGACGCGAGGATAGTCTTCCACCAACGTCGAGTTCCACAGTCGCGCCTTGATGGTGATTGTGGTCGCCTGCATGCGCTTTAACCTTAGGATATAGCATGTGAACTGGATGCACTTTGCTGTTTTATTGTGGCAGTTCTGTAAAATGTAAAACCACATTACCTACTAGTTTTGTTACTCCTAAAACTATTATATTAAGTTCGATTGACTTGCGGGGTTTGTATTATAAACGTTACGCTAAAATTGAGTCCATGTTTCTTAATATAAATTACCTACTAGTAAAAAGACACTTACCATATTCACTACGTTTTTGCGATGTCCATCTTTATCTGTATATGCTTCTGCTGTTATGACATCGCTTTCTCGTTTCTGTCTTACTTTATTCTCCGAAGCACTTGAATACTGGACGACGTTTTTGTAGCTAGTTTCATTAAGCTTTTCACTCGAGCTAACGCTTAATTTTCCGGTCGTTCGGAATGGATCCATTTCCAAATTCTGCAGAATTGGTTCTGTTGTGCCGGGTCTCTTTGATAACTTCAAGGGATTGATTTCTGTCTCGTTTACTCGTGCTCCAGAAATATAACAATTGCCGTTGCTTTGATCTGTAAAATAATTACGGACTTTAGGATCCATGTTAACTTAAATCTGAAAGAACACAATATAATCGACGAAACTTATTACTTAACTATTAACTACGTTTTATTCATTCGTGATTAGAAAATAAGAACTTAATAAGTATTAAAATTGTGTTTAGAGATGTACCTACTTAAAAATACTTTATATAAATCAACCCGTAATGGAAAACGTTAATGCTCATATCATCCAAATATATAAAAGAAGAAACGGACTGACGTTCAACGCACAGCCCAAACTGCTCGGTCTAGAGATTCCAAATTTGGCACTTAGGTTCCTTATGAGGTCTAGGGGTGCACTAAGAAGGGATTTAATGCAAATTCATCCCCCAAGGATTTAAAACATTTAGTGTACCTAGTGGGAAACTAATTCTACGCGTACAAAGTCGCGGGAGTCCTCTAGTATTTATATAAAACAATTGAAATACCTTCTCCGTCAACTGTAGGTACATCTTCTGGATATAATAGCCATTTGCCTTGTTCATTGTCTGAAGCAACTTGGTGTGGCCAGGAAATCACTACTTGGATGGATGAAACACGCCAAGGACCTTCGTTGTAAATCTGTAAATAGAGAAATATGAGAATGGGATGCGTTTCCGTTTAAAGAGTTTTCGTTATTCGTTTTAAGGGTTCCAACTACTTAAAAAACGGAACCCTTCCAAAATGACTTTGTTATCCGTCTATCTGTCTGAATGTTGTCTGTCTTTTAAGATTCTTTTTACTCGTTTACATTGGTTTATTACGTTTAAGTACCTACTATAAATGTATAGGTACCTGATACGTATGCACCACTCTAGTACCGATATCATCAAAGTATTTCATAGCTGATTCTCCTTTCACCTCTCCTCCGTAGAACACTTGTTCTGGTCTTGCAGCTCTTTAAAAAATATAGAATTTTAGTCGACATATCCTCATTTACAGTTTATTATAATTTCAAGTTAAATCTTTCTCTTGCTTTACTTACCCTTTAATCATCATTTCAGCGTTTTTAACAACTAAAGCTTCAACTAAAACTGGGCTTTTGTCAGGATGCAGTTCTCGGGAAGTTGAATTAGCCCAGACAGCGAACACTACGGTGGGTTCACTGTCCTCCAGAGCTCTGGCATCGAACCTCATAACAATCGGTGTGGTATTGTTCTGTTTCTTGAATGGATTTTCCAACATGCAGGACACTACCGTTTTATTTACACTTGTACAAATCACGTGTTTATCCTGAAATTGGAGTAAAAACATTAAATAAGAAACGAATTACAGCTATTACTTTTTAAATTGAACATTTCATGTATTTGTTATTTAAGTACTCACGCTAGTATTAGCAGCGATGTAATGCAAACTTTCGTTATGTTGCACAAACAGCTGAGTTTCATACGCTGATTCGCCATAATTATGCACGGTAATAGACAACTTTACCTCATCTTCTTTTCCTAATGTTAATGTGTATGATGTTCCATCTTCAGCTGCAAATAGCATTATGATTAACAATGTCTCGCATTAATGGTATTCCAACGAAAAGTAGGGAGGTAGTGGTACCAATACTTAAATATAATTAATTAATGAAACCTATGGCTTACCCAATGGAAGGATCAACGTCGGATTGACGACAAGATCGCTGGTACAAACACCATCTGACCCGCAGTCGTTCAAGAAGTTAGCCGTGAAGGTGGACGTCGCCGTCGCATTCAGCACCGGGTAGTCGTCGATGTTAGGAATAGCATTCGTTGTCGAATACCTCAGTTCTTCGTGCACTATTTTATATGTTACTTGAAACTAAAAATAAAATACGTAATTAGGTGCAATAATGGTAACAACTGTTTATTCTGATAATATTTGATGTCGTTATAGATTTAAGTACTTACTTTAATAGGTGTTTGAATGTCTCTGGTATTATTCTTGAGATAAACCATGTGCTCTCTGCAGTCTTCAAAATTTTTACTTAGCTGTATAGTCTTATTAATTAAATTGATCTTTTCAGAATCAAAGAAAACTCTCGAGAATTTTCTTCCACCTGGGAAGGTTTCAGCCTCTATGACATAATTAATATTGTGTACTAAATTCTGGGGTGAATTGACTAGAGATTTGATAATACAACATGCTTCGATGTGAAAGCATGTGTAGTTCGAGGTGGGGTCCTTTGCACATCCTTGTATTGTAGGGTCTAAGTTAATAATTGTATTCGAAGGTCGTATTGAAGTTTTTATATCGATGATCGGCCTGGTTCGAAGAAGTGCTACGCTGCTCTGTAAAAATTATAAACACAACCAATTAGCATGGAACACATTGTGACCTGATTAATTAGTAAGTTTGTAGAAAGCTTACATTTTCATAAGCTCCCACAAGTAAGTCTGGATATCCATTTGCGTCTAAATCTACACCGCCGGAGAGGGAGTAACCGAACGTTTTCAAAACATTTGGTAAGGACTCTGCTGTAATCACTTGGTCTGGCTTCGTGGGTAAACCTTTCTTCCTATTTCCCATGTAAATATATACAACGCCATTGCCTTCGTACGGACTACCTATAGCGACATCTTCACAGCCATCTTTGTTCAAGTCACCAGCATTGGCTATAGAAATCCCAAACTGCGATTCTGGTTTACCAGTAAGTCTCATGTTGTATGTTTGGGAAAAATGCCGATTATCGTTAAGATACAAATAAACGGCACCACCTGTTTCTCTTGAAAAGTAGAACGGAGCACCTACTAACAAGTCTGGTAACCTGCAAACATAAGATTGTTTTTTTAGTTCCGTTGGAAAACTCCATCAGAATCCATAAACGTTATCAAAGCTTTAAACCATAGTTTCTTCATAGTTCGTTATTCAGACATAGTTTTTAGTTGAATCTACTTAAAACTTTCAGTCTAAGTAGAGCGTACGAAACTGTACTCACCCGTCCCCATTCACATCAACTGTCGCCACCTCATAGCCAAAGCTAGACCCGAATTGCTCTCCCCTGAGTATAAGAGTAAAGTTCAAGATATAGAAGTCAGCCGAGCCCCAGTCCGGGTCGACGCGCTTGCTGAAGATCACCACTTGGCCAGTCCCGCGGGAGCGGGGAGCGCCGGCAGCGTAGGATGGTGTGTCGCCGAAGAAGTTAGCACCGGCTACTGACATACCTGGAAAAATATATTACACTAATAAGGATCTGTAGGATATTCCTCAAGTTCCCAACCGGGTGATCACTCTCCAGATTACTCATACTAGGATGACAAAGTACATATTTCACGTTGGAAATTTCATTTATAATCTTCAGTTTTAACCGAAAAATATTAGGTAATTTCTTATCCAACATGGCCAAAATATCTGAAACATCTTTATTACTAGAGGCATAAGTGTGTGTCATGCAAGTTGCGATTGGATAAGATGTTATTGCTGGTGGCTGTACGGGAAAAATGCATGTTACTTCGAAACGTAAAGCAAAAAACTAACCTAAATAGCTGTATTTTTCAACGGGGCTCACGCCATCGACCACGGGTGCCATGTACACGATGCTGTCCCGGTCTAGCAGACTGTCCTGGACGTCGTGCGTGAATATGGTTCCCCTCCACGCGTAGGGCCCGGGGCTACCCAGTAGCAACGTGTCGTCCTTGAGAAGGGAGCTGCTTACTCCCACTTGACAGAAGCCGTATTCTTCGTGTTCCCTGAAAATTAAACCGTAGGTGTGTTATAAAGATTATTAAAACCTTTCATCACGCAAGGGAAACTACTTACTTACTTAAAATAATATTTATATGATGCTTGAGCTAAAATTACCTTTTAAGCTTGACCTAACATTGTAATGGACGAAATTCATCGTAGTTTTATTTTCCAAGACTTTTCAGAAAGCCTTATTTCCTAAATTATTAGTAAGGAGGGTATTAAATGATTTGAATTAAATTATGGCTAAGATTGTAGGTACCTCGCCGTTGGCTTTCCGCGGCAGGGTTCCCACACGTCTGCGAGCTGCAGGTCATTGCTGAGTGTATAACAAAGACCTTGGCCGAATTGCGACTCCCCCGATTTACGAATGTATCTGAAATGTTAAACCACACAATTATTATTTTTTGGACTTTGGATAGTACCTAACTTTTATTTTCTTGGTACCGGCTATACCTATACCGGCTATATTGCAACCGGGTCAAACATATTTTGGTCGCAGGGTAATTTTAGAAATTAGATTAAACCTTTCATCTGTTAACAGATTGTCTGTCATTCCAGCGCGTATTATATGTAAGTACATATAAACGCATATGAATGTGCATTTATTAATGACGTATCTTGTACAGTTTTTGGGTGCGTTACCTGTGCGCGCAGACCACGGCCTTCTCCCCGGGCCCCTGGCTCCGCACGGAGACGCCCAGCCACTGCCCGTTCTTGATCTCGTCGGACAGCGGCGGCGACAGGTGCGACGAGTCCACGGCTAAACATTTACAACCATGTTAAACCCTTGTACTAACGCACAACTGAAACATCAGCAAAGCAACCAATTATAAACACGTTTAGAATCGTTTTAGCAGCAACTCAAATAAATGAATATCGAAATGTTAATTTTATCGTGCCTTGGATATTTTGCCAAGACTTAAAACATTTTCTCACAAGCATGTTATTTTATCACCCAAAAATATTATTCACAAAATGACAAAACGTGATTAACTTTAAATTTTCAAGCTGCACGATATTCTCCTCTGTTAATTTGGTGAAAAAAAATCATATTATGCCAATTGCAAACTGATTCGGTATATTGGCAAATGCAAAGCATTGCAACCAGGCGTGTATGATGCAATATACAGATTTATAAGGGGGCAGCAAAGTAATAAGGATTGTTGCAAATGAACCGGAAAAAAACATACAATTCAAGTGTGCGCAGCACGCAGTAAAATACAAATTGCAATAATGAATTCATAAATTAAACATGCGTAAACTCAAAGTCTAAGAGGCCTAATGTACGAGTAAGTTGCAAAACGGTGACGGGTGTAGGCTGTTCGGCGGTGAAGATAGACTCCTGCGAACCTGCAACCAACTAACGTGACGACACGGCTTAAACTTGTGGTCTCGGGTTAATGGACTTTGTCGAAACTACTATGTTAATGTCGAGCTGATACTGATATCATTAATCGATGGCCGATACGTTAATACACCAGAAGGACACCAATTAGGTTTTATTCCAAAATAAGAACTAACTGTTAATCTAAAATTATGTTATTCGGCCCAGCATTACGTAAGTGCTACTGAGTTGATTCCTCATGTTAGGCGCTAGTGCTGTGTAATACCAGACATAGAGTGGTGTTGGCTATAATCACCCAAATTTTATAATTTGTGTGTTTGTTAAACTTGTCAGATTTTTTTGTTATTTGTATGAGTTGGTTAAAATATCGGTGAGTAATATTTCCGTCACTTACCAGTCACCTAGATAACAATTTTCTTGTTACATTTTTGCGTCTTATTTACGATTTTAACGAAAAAACTTTATAAAACCAATTTCACTACGTACAATAGAATACAACTACGACCATTTAACAACCTGTAGGTATCTGCGTAGATTTCACTCGTCTACTCACACAAAGTGACTTCAAAAAAATGTTTTCGTTAAAAGCAAAGAAATAGATGTATGGATGATATATTTACATCGGGTGCTTTTGCTGAAGCAAGTGGGTGTAATTGCAAGCAGATCAGTGCAAAATTATTCTAATAACTATCCGTACTTGGGACTAGCGGTTTAACTAACTCAAAACGACGTTGTTCCCAAATTCAGAGCTGTAAATAATAATGATTGTAATGTAATGGTTATATATATGCAAAATAAGTTCAGGCAACCAATAAACATCGAGTAATATAAGGATGCACATGCGTTGCAGGTTATTATGATGAATTGCTATAATCTGGAATTTAATAGCCGACAAAATTAGTAGAATCAAAAGAAGTTAGTTGATTAGTTCAAGAACGATTAATAAAGGATGTTGAGACCACAGCTCACTTACTCTTGTCTATGTTGCCGTACTTCGCTGTTTGGGGCACCACCGACAACAGACAACATAGGATTAGCAATATGATTTACTACTTTAGTCAATGTGAATCAGTGTCACTTGCACGCAAGTTTAGACGAAGCGTACACGCTTCAGTCATTTCTTCTCGTTCTTCCTTGGGGAACCTTGACAGGGTCGTTGCGGTAGACTCGCTTGCGACATTGTTTTGTACTAGGTGCTATTTTCTATTACTACATCAAACGGTGGTTCTGTCATCTAATTTGGTGTAGGATCTCTAGATTCCGAGAAGAGGATAGAACTACTTCTATTCTAACTGTGATCTTACATGGGGCGCAGTGATCAACTTTCTACGTATTGAAATAATTGATACATGTGGTTTAGATGTACGAGGACACCTGTTCTATATAGTTGGGAGTAATAACATCTTAATTGATACTATCGTCAAGGCATATGTATAATGTATATTGTCAAATTATATAAAAAGAGGGCCTATACAAATTTTTCAGTCGTACCTATGAATCACTAGTTAAAATAGATAGAAAAGAAAAACCCCTAGGTACCTACTTAATAAATAAAGAAGGTAAATAGGTTCGTATTTAGAAAAGTAATATAGGTGAAAATCATGTTCGTAGTAAAGTCATTCGATGAATTTTGGAAATATGTAACAAGTGCAATATGGAAAATAATGAGTCCCTAATATTTTATCGAAACACCTTTCAACAAACCTGTCATTACGCTAATATTTCATTTCATCGAAAGGCATTTCTCGCCGCATGAGTAAATCTTTTTGGTAGTCATAATTCTAACCTACCCTAACCGACATAAGTAATAATTGTTTAAGATATCCTGAAAACATCATGGTTTCAGCGGAAAATAGCGTTCGATGAAATGATACGATCGAGGAAGTGAAAATCGGTAAAATGACCGGTTTCCGGAAACTAATATCTTTCCTGAAGTAGCATGAGGTCCTTCCGAAGTACTCACTTCGTTTGCCGTCGGTGGGGATTTGCTCGCAGTCGTTGACAGCCGATCTGAGAGGGCACTTCCACAGGGCTCCTGACCGCGATGTGTTAGGTTGCAGATTCTGCCCAAGGGGAGCGCCTACAAGCAGCCTGAAATTAAGAAAAAAAGTCAAGTCAATAAGTGCAAAGAAGACATACAGAAAATCAGTGTATAGTGGAAGACGTTGAGTGACTAGGCCTGAAGTAGACTAGCTTGGAAACCTATGTTTTTGCTCCTAGCTCTGCGGAGGAGATAGAGAAAAGAGAAGGAGAAAGAGCTGCGGATATAATTCAATTTTTATTGCTGTCACATTTTGGCACATTACTTTTCAGACAGGTGTTTTTATCTTAACTTAGTTTACTCCACATAGACACTCTGCGAAAGCGTTACAATATTTACTTAAGTAATGAAGCCAGCAGGCCAATGGTGAACAGATCAAACGGACCGTAAATAAATTATTAAAGTTACGTATACCAAACGTCAGAAGAATTAATGAAACACCGATGAAAAGGGCTGCGTAACTTGAAAAAAAAGTATTTCAAACGGCTTTATCATGAAGTAAAATAATGATATCAAATGATCATAATAATAACAGATAATAGTATTTTATTACCCTGAATGATTATGACAGGATGAAAGTAACAAAACTTAAATGATAGAGGGACCATCCACAATGTGCTCTAACGAGTAGGACATGATTGCGGTGCACCGGGGATCATTACGTCATTATGATGGTAATGACTGCAGCGTGGTCACCAACTGCACGTATGTTTACATTTTTATTCGAAAAGATGACTGATAACAGCGTAACGGACCATAAACTATCAAACAACTAAGCCCCGTTACTAATTAAAAATTACATTGTTCATATGGAGAATGAATACAACAGATTTTAACCCTCTTCGAATCAATTCTCGCAATATCAGTTGAACAATTTGTTTATTGTCTAGACGTCTAAGCAATCACTTTAAAATTTCATTCAATAAGTGGTCTCATCAAAAATGTATTTCTTTCGATCCGGTCCTCCAATCGTCTCTAGACACGAAGGACGTTTATGTACCTTCCGTTGTAATCAAGCTGTTAGATCCTGGTAGTTCCTGCCAGTGAAATTAGCGTAAATGATTGTAGGTCCGCGTCCCCCTGGACTCATATCTTAATTAGTCCCGGAACATTTGCATCGGTAGAACGCCCATTGTTTTCCCGATACGGCTCGTCAACATGCCCTCGCGCCCTTGTAGGGTTTGTAATTAGATACGTATATCAATTTGAAGGTCGAGCTGATTAGCATTTCTGTTTTGAAATGTTATTATGTCATGATCACACCTAGTAATAGTAGGAGTAGGGATGTTTTGCCGTACATTCTTCAACCATGGTATGAGCTAAAAGTCGATGATATTTTGCACGGCAAAAGGTGGATGAAAGACACAAAATAAAAAATAGACCTCGAGTTTTTCACCCCGTCTAGGGATGATAAACTTTCATCACAGATTCCTAAGAAAACATTAGTGATAGACTAATATTTTCACAGGGAGACCAACTAGAGGGGGGGTGTTCGTTTTACAGTGGTTTTAATATTAAAGTACCTAGCTTAGTTTTCTTTTTCTTTTAATGCGTTTAGTTTTAATTTTTAATTGTAATTGACTGACTTATATTATAACTTTTTATATTTTAACTTGAAATTCTCTAAAATCAATAAATAGAGTAATTGGGCCATTCTACTTTTCAGTGTACATTTTTGTTATCGTCCGATAAAAAGTATACCAAATTATGAATCCGCGAATAAATAAATAACATGAACTTAGAATGTTTAAGCTTAACGGTTTAAAAAAAAAAAACTCTTAAATTACTCAATTATCGCTGAAGAATCTTGGTAACTCAGTGGTAAATTGCACTTTTTCCATAGAAAAGGCGGGGACATCGACGTCCACTGCGTTACTAGCTTTATAGTTATTACAAATAACTTTTTATGAATTAGATTAATTCTAAATATAAGCTTATTTACGTCCCTTTTCGAATTTCAAGTTAAAAAACGCACCACTTCACTGTTTTTTTAAATAAAAATAGTTTAGTGAGAACGTGGCTAAAAGTTATGTACAACGAAAAGTAGAATGGCCCAATTACCACTGAAATAAAATCATAAAGTCTAAGCAAAGCCTAAGCCTAATAATAAAAACTAAAAACCCTTTTACTTTTTGTTTCAAGAAAAATCAAGTTTAATAATCTAACTTTTTTAATTGAGTAATTTAACTTTTTTAATGACTGAGGCATCGATCATCTCGCGACGAATCGATTACAGGGCGCATGCAGCGTTCAATCACTCGATGGCAAATAGCCGATTCCGTTCGTATTCAATTTAACATTGGTCACGGCTGCGGCCCTACGCCTGTGTTCATTTCTTGCCCTTATGTGTTTAAATTAACATAAATCACTGACACCGCTTACTGGCAGTTAAGTTCGCGCGGACTCTCGTGCATCGACATTAAAAATGTTTAATGTTAAGTAAAGACACTGCTTTATATCTTTTTAGAGCAATAAATATTCTGACATTCGTGATGATGTTCCCGTTTATATTATTATATTTATTATTATTATTATCTCTTTACGGGGTGACGCGTGTTAGTACCGCGCTCCACGCTAATAAACACCTACACACTTCTAAGGTCAACGGACTCAACAATAACTATAAAGAAAGTAACAAAACACAATTAAGGCTTCATTGTTTTGCCGGGTGTTGCGACATTTCCTTATCTAAACATTTTGTTAGCCGCGGGGCGCGCCGCGTCCCGAGAAAGCCGCGCGCCCTAAATTCGAGTTAAACAAACACGCCGACGCAAGGCACTGCACTGAAAGCTTAAATAGTTCCCTTTCTTCCGCGTACACTGCAAAACGACGTTTAAACTTTGTAGCTGCAAATGGCGTTCGTTAAAGCCCTCATAACCAATTTACAGCAAAAAAGTCTCATTTATGGTGCAACGGTGCGCCCACATAGCGGCGATCGATCGGACCCTCATTGGGGTTACCGGCGGCGCCTACGCTCGAGTATTGTATCGAATACAAAAGTCACTAGAAAAATATTACGAACGTTATCGACACGGTCAACATAGACGGAATGCGATCCTTCCATTAACCGGTAAAAAGCAAACATCATCCATCGTCTATAAAGACCGCTCCTAGCCCGAGTCTCGTATATCGCATCCTTGGGCGCACCCTGGCCCGCAAAGGGCGATAAATTCCCATCAAAACACTATCTATCCTTGACATCTACCGATAGCGCTGCCATATTGCACTACCATTTAGATACCCGTTACAGTAAAAATGCATTTTGTGGGTGGTCATCCGTCTTGCACTAAGCGCTGCGCTCTTCTGTTCACTTTTTGTCTATTTAACAGCGATGTCTAAAACAAACCAATCGATATTTGCTGTGCGTTTCTAACCATGACTAATGTTATCTATGTGAGGGTAAAAAAACATATCTCTAAAACCATTTTTTTAATTCACAGCCAGATAAAGCTTGTTAGCCTTATAAATGCATCGTTTAAGTCAGAGCATTGCGTTATCAACGTAACATTCTACAACAAGTACGTTGTTGTCTACCATTCACAAACTCTACTGAGGTCAGTAGCGCTGTACATAAATGGTAATAAATGTAATAGTGGTGTTCTTAAAGGTCCATTCGATGAAGTCAATAGTAGGTAAAGATCAAAGAGCACCGGTCGGCTTCTGCGGGCACGCGAAGATAGTAGACTGAATGGAATACTTCCACGCACACTACGTGCGTGCATTCAAGAGTGACGCTCAACCATATTGATGACACATACGTATGCAAACCAAAAAATATATTCCTTGCATTATAGCATTTATAGCCGAAGTATCATAAAATGTTGTATTTGTTGTACCATGTCACTATTGTCGGCTATCAGTATAATCTACGTATGAATTTTAGGGATTTGACGTTCATGCATATTGTATGTTATGCTACTCTTTTATAGACTTCAAGCTTGTGTAGTATTATCAATATTATCATGTATAGTTCCATGCTGTGAACTCTAACTTCACTGTCGTTTTAGTTTAACAGCCCGTTGTTAATTAGGTGTCGAAAGAATCTTAACAAGTGCCGCATGCGGTTATGCGGTAAAATGTAACAAGATACAAATATGGATAATTCATGAGCAAAGCGGATTATGACAAGAGATCTCATAACAGGATAATAAATGCATTTTTCTTTTTAGTAGGTACCAATTTAGGTATACTGACTGATTGACGACGCGCTGGCCTAGTTGGTAGTGACCCTGCCTACGAAGCTAGCGGTCCTGGGTTCAATAATCCCGGTAAGGTCAGATATTAGTGTGATGAGCGCGAATATTTGTTCCTGACTCATGGATGTTTTCTATATATTTAAGTATATATTTCTCTATATAAGTATTTATATCGTTGTCTAGTACCCATAATACAAGCCTTGAGCTTAGTTTGGTACTATATCAATTGGTGTGACATTGTCCCCCCCTGATATTTAATTACTAACTGAAGTCGAGTAAAGTACTCGTACCTAGCTCATCAGTACACACGACTATGGTACACTTATCCTCGATGTCTGGTAGTTTTTCGAGCGGTGACCGAAGCGCCGCCGGTGGTCCGCGGCTCCGCAAACACCGCCATTGTCCGAACTTTATTGTCAAGTGCCGCAGCACACTGGACGATTACTAGCTGAGTTACAGCCACCGAAAAGACTCGCAGCTACCGGAGAAAGCAATATTTGGAAAATAAACGCAGCGAAAATTGAAACAGTTTTAAGATTAATTAACGACGAGATTTATAACGTCCTAGAGCTCGGTAGGTATACTCGAAGATTGTCGCCATTTAATACTTACTAAATACAAAAACGAACACAAAATATTGCAGTTAGTCATGTACGAGACTTTCAACCCTTTAAAAAATCTCATTAAAAGCTACGTTCTTTTTATGCATACGTACGTAAAACCAAGGAATGTCTTCTCATAAAACATTGAACGTTAATAAGAAGACGTCTAAACTGAAAGCGCAATTTCATACGAGAGATTCGCAGAACCGAGGCACGCGCCCCGCTGTGTGTGGCGCAAATTGTATGGAAATAAGTCGGACAAGTGCATACAAATTTGTCGTCTGCACGACGAAATCTCTTTTGTGAAGCAATTTTATCATTCAGTCTAAAGAAAGAAGAGAAGATGTCTAAGCCCGAGTTCGTTACAGATTATTTTTCTGAATGCTATAAAATAATGAACAAATATAAACAAATAAGACAAAAAATTTAAGATTCAGAAGGATAAAATAACGTTTTCAAATTTTTTTATTTAACACAACCCATTCTCATCATGGCCTTACCTAGTAAGTAAAATGACATATTTTAAAGGAATTAGTACCTGTCAATCTTCAACCGTAGTGAATATCGTGGCCTCGTATATTAAAACCCCCGCCTTAACGGCTCGAGTTTCAATTTGAAACTCATATGTCCGTTATAGCTTACTAACCAATCCCCGCAGTAATGTATTATTACATGACGCCGTAAATTAAGGATAAACTTGATATCTTGATATAGAAAAAAGATACAGTCGATAAATTCGTACCAGCGACTCTTCTTGTTAACTCTAATTGATTTGAAAGTCTCTTTCTAACCATTAAACATCGCTTTCCACTTTTACCTCTGACAACCCTGCAAGCACCAACCGTGGAACCTCTCAATTAACTCTGGCCATAATTACTCCTCATACACGGGCCCAGTCGTGACCGGATCGAATACTCCTGTCACCGGAGGTTTTGTTCCTGGAGATAATCGCAATAGGTCATAAAAAGATAACCAAACCAGAATATGTTGAATCTTATCCAAAGTCCTATAGAGTATGTTATCCCTTGACGCGCTCTGAGATGACACCTCGCGGCAATGAATCTATTATGCATCATCTTCTGTGACATTTAGAATTTATTACCAGTGTCTGAGTGATGAAGTAGACGTGGCAACGTGAGCCGAGGTCTATGATGAAATGAATAAGAAAGTACGAAAGCTTTTGCTTTGTACGATAACAGTCACGTCACAAAGTATCAAAACGTGTTGACGATTATTCTTTAGAAATTAACAATTTTAAGATAGTAAATTCTTCCCAAGATTTGAGTATATACTTGTTTCAGTTTTGTAATTATACAAAGACACAGATAACCTATAACGGGTAGTAAAATTATGAGATCTTTTTAGCTTTGCGACCGACTTATAAACTCTATCAGTAGAGAAGATCTTTTAAGTTGGTGGACAAAACGGACGCTTTAAAAATAAGCTGATTGCATCAACAACAATGTCGAATGTAACCAATTTGCAATAATAAGTAAACCAGACAACGGTTTTATAAAATGGTAAAATAAGATCTTGGTTTGTAGCGGGCGAGCCGAGTCGCGTGCTATCGGGTCGCGCGATCTCTCATTAGCGGCGGTCGGCGATATTGTCACCGCTCGTGACTCCGCCATGTCCCAGCATACATCCAACATGCACGATCGGATCACTATAAAGGCGCCGGCTATATACATATATTGGTTCACGATTAGTAAAAGTATAAGGATGGAAGAATTTTTCATCATTGGAATAAAAATAAAGTAGCTGCCACATTATGTTATTGATACTATAATTTAAGATGTCATGAAATTGAAACATAAACACTACTTAAAAAATTACCTTCTCGAGGCAATAAAATGGCAATACAACGTCCATATCAGGCTATCTCGGAGCGTCCGATGTAGCAACACATTGGACGGCGGTCACCGACGAGCCGATTTATCTGTACCACGTGTCTACCTACAATCACCGTCTTGTAATTCAACGACTACTCTGTCTCCATTAAGTACTTTCTGTATGTGTTCTCGTTCATCTTAACGGTTCCTTACATTAATAATGCTAACGTCTCTATCATCTCCCGGTCGACACTAATCTCATCTCATCACGTAGCATTAAACACCACAAATCAACTGGCCCACCGTCATTCTGCCCAATTGAGACCTGTCAGTCGTATCATTATTAGCCTAATGACCTAAATCATTCTTAGGTTGGGCCGTACGAGGTAAGAGCAATTGGTTACAATGCAAGAAAATGTTATTCTTTTTACCATAATAATAATGGCTGTGTTCAATAAGTTAAGTGATAGTTTTAAGGAAAAAACGATGATCTTTTACATATTATACGATTTTTACTGGTAGGTCTGAAACACTAATTGGTAAGTATTTTCTTTTTATAAAACGTATTCTAAACGATAGCATTCTTTTTCATTTCCATCCAGCTTTATTCCTTAATCTTATTTCCGCAGGTCGTCCCTTTATTCCTTCCTTCCTTTTCTCATGAAATGTTATATCTTAAACATTTCCCTTTTAGCACTTTCTATCTGAGTAAACTAATGAAATGTCTGTAGTTCATCGGAGGTGCAAAACAAAGAAAACAAACACAGCGTTACGGCGATGGCCAGTGGCTTTCACACGCAACCGTTTGCTAACTTGTCTTCTGTTTGATGTTTTTATTTTGTACTCGTCGACTTCACAAGTCTAAAAGCGTCTACGATGTCTGAGTATTCGTGCATAAACACTGCATATTTTGGAGTTCATTTTACTGTAGCTGGTTTACTTGAGATACATCTCATTCACCAATGTTTGTCCGTCAGCACCGGCCCGGTGTCCTTTCAATTATTTTGTAGAACTAATAGTGGGTAATTAATTTTCTGTTTACAACGTATCCTAAGGCCAGGGTCGTTTTCACCCGCCGCCCGCGGCCGACAGCGGCCCGCCGCCCGCAGCGTCTGAATCTAGACGCCGCCGACAGCGGGTGTTTGGTCGTTTTGAGAACGTAGCCGCGGCGGCCAGTCGCGGCAATCCGAGGGTTTTTGCTTGCGAACGAACGTGTGAATGTAGGTTCGTGAAATGGAAAAAAACTCTAGCATATTTATTGCTTCAGGAGGAAGAGGATGAGGATTTCTTAATAATATTGAGGAAGCAAAAGAAAAAGAAGAACAAGATATTTACTTTCCCACACTTTATGTTTCAAATTGTTGTTTTTAAAGTTTTTGTCCTGTGCATCGTACAAGATACTATTACATTTGACAAACTCGATCAAAAGTTCGTCCTTTTCTTTGGTGAATTTCTCCATATTGAGCCAGCGTCCACCCGCCGCAATGCTTCAAAATAACTAAAGACGCGGCGGCCAGCGGGCGGCAGTCGCGGGCGGCGGGGGGAAGCCGCACGCGGCGGGCGAAAACGACCACTCCTGAGCATTCCCGAACATACCATTCAGACGCCGCGGGCGGCGGGCCGCTGTCGGCCGCGGGTGGCGGGTGAAAACGACCCTGGCCTAAGACAATAAATTATTTTTGCAGCGGCACTACAGCTATTTTGTCGTAATATCAACTATATGGAGATAATGCCTCTCCTCCGTAAAACTATAGTCGGTCTGTTTAAACCACTGGTTGGTACGGTTCTAGAGAAAAGCCCTAAAACTCCTTTAAGAGTCAAACACTGATTTAGGCTAGCGTCTTTCCTCTGGACATACCATAAGTTAACGTTTTTAACCCATATCCGCATAAACGGCGTCAGGTCTACTTTAGTTCTATCCGATAAAAACATCTCACAAGCCTTTTACTATTGACCATAGGAAAGACAACTTTTGTCTAGTGGGTATGACCCTTAAAACATATTTAAATTTCCTTTCGTCTACAGACTGCTAGGCTGCTGATAGGTTTCGTTGTATGTAATTCTGTTTTGAACCATCGTAGGTATTTTCTTTATTATTGCATGTCAATGCGTTTGAAATCCTTAAGTGGGCAATAACTATATGGTTTACCCTACGAAATTACTTATTTGGATATTTTATTGTTGTGGTAAATAACAGGCAATTTTAAATTATTAATTAGTAAGCACAAAACACGTGGTAAGAGGTATTTTATAAACATTAAACGGAGTTTGTTGCAATTAATAAACCTTTTGTAATTACAAATGAATTATTAGTGAATATTGGCTTCAAGTGCCTACAAGTATATCTGTATGTTTCTTTTGTTTCCTAGCAGCAGTAAAATATCCTGTCCAGCTTTAGAAGGTAATAATATCCTGGACACTCGAGCTTACAAAACTAATCGGTAACTTAAGCTAAGTTTATAAATCAAAACTAGGTGCTACAAAGCAGCGCACGCAAGCAGAAAAGCATCGTGCAGATTATCGCAAACCTGTTCTGTCGACTGCAAGTAAATAATAGCTGGTGGTGTGCATTAGTCAGATATCGACCCTGCGTGGGCGGCGCCGGCGCAGCTCCGGGCTACCTCGGTAATGGAACCGGATTACAGCTCCGAGGAGCAGATTATGGGGACTCTTCATATCATAAGACCTAACTGCAACGTCTCCTCATAATCTGCAGTCAGTCAGATTTTTTTACAATACATACATACATACATAAACTCACGCCTTTATTCCCAGAGTGGGGTAGGCAGAGCTACAGAATTGCCAGCAACTCTAAAAACTTGTTGATAATTCTGTAACCACATTTTGCACACTTAGGCTAAGATGTTTACCAGTGTATTAGTGACAGGTTGCAAGCCCATCGCCTATCAATACTATACGCCTTTATTCCCTTAGCCGTCTCTTACGATTTCCACGGGAAGATATGGAGTGGCACTATTCTAACCCGGCAACCACGGGGAGGATTTTTTACAATAAGTTTTGAGTAAATATTTATTGAGGTACGCTTTTGTTCCCAACTGTATTTTTTTGCAGTCATTAACTGCTTATTAAGACCTAACTAATGTGTCCCAACACGGTGGATCTACGTTAAGTATAGCGGAGATCTTGTCGCATCCTACCGACTCCTTCATCAGATCAGCTCTTTGATACCATAATATTGCATTGTAATCGAGTTTACACATTTGGTCCAAATTTCAGCCTATTCCAAAGGGGAATTGGTTTAAAATTGGGTGTCCCCTTGTTTTACAGACTGAAAAATTACAGAATTTTGTTTCACAGAAAATGTTTCATATACTATTTGGTCCTTGTATTTTTGCTTCGTATATTTTTTTTTTTTAACTATTTACTTGAAAGTAACAAATTCGACAGAAAATCAATTCAATGAATTTTGTAATTTTATTTTTTCATTACACATACTTATCAAACAATATAATTATTTTTCAACGAATATTGTTTGGTCAGTGCATTTTTTAGAAGGTTGGGTTATAAGATAAATTTTATATTATGATATAAATATGAGTGAGCGAGCGAGCGAAGCGAGCGAGCAAGACCTCTCTGGGCAGAACCGACTTGAATAGGTTAGGTTAGAAGGCTATGGCGGGAGCGAAGCGAAGCAAGCTCCCGCCTTAGCCTTCGAGGTTATTTTTTTTATATCCCTTGAATAAGCTATGCGATACCATTTGACTGCAAATTAAAATCGTATGCTTTTTTTCAAACGTTTCATTTCACACACCTTCACAAACTGCACCCTACTCTATAAGTTGATTTTATTGTTATTAAGTTATATTTTAAATAAATAATATGAGAACAAAGAATATTTAATTTGCTATTCTATGATATGAAAAAAGAAACATTTAATTTTATTTAAAATAAAAAACGATGATTTAAAAGTCTTCAAAGTAATTATTCTACATATTGATTATTCTATGAAATGATAATACGAGAAAAAATTTCTATGAAATGAAATTCTAAACAACTTCAGTCTGTAAAATAACGTACAACCTTAAAATTGACTTGCAAATTTTGATGGACAACCAACATACATAAATACGAACAGTGCAAATTAAATAAAAACTTGTAAATATAGGACGAGTAAGCGGGTAACCTCATAGAAAGTTATCACCGCGACTCATGAACAGATGAACAATAAAGGAATCGCAAGTTTATTGCCGACCTCTAAATGAAACATAAATATGTAGGCTTAATATTGTGGCACATCATTTTGCGTCAGTTTATTTGTTATCTAGCCAACTGTTCATCGCGACCTATGGCTCTATTAGTTCGGCCGTGACCTCATCTGGTCATGTATCCTGTCCGCCTCCGCGTTTGCTCTAGCTTTTCCTAACACCATTATATTATTATAAAATATGGATATTATTTAAATGATTTTCAGATCCAACTGAGCCCTGATCTAAATCAGTTTACCGAAAGGTTCGTAAGTGATTTGTTAAGACTTTGTGGATGCCGTTTTATAGAACCCCATCATTACATTTAGTTTCAGCAAAAAGCGGAAATATACTGTTAAACGTCCATCTTGTAAGTGCTTTTAACTTAATATTAAAGCGGATTAATATGCAATAAATAACATTAAGATATGGAATAGGCGGAGCGGCGGCCCACGTGCCTCGACATTGTGTGGGATATCTTCCCAACCTCGCGGAGGCGCAGGACCACAGGAAATGTAGCTGCAACCATAAAATCAGCTCTTCGGATCTAACTAAGATCAGATAATTTGCTGCTATCTGGTTATATCAGTTCGCGGTTCAAATACAATGTAAGGGCAACATCGTTGGCGTATGATAAGTTAACCTTTTAGTTAGACGAGGAATAATATTATAAGCACTAACAATATTCTAGTATTGAGGCAGACATAATTGCAACATCAAAATCCAAAATGTACCTACTTCCAAGAAACATGGCACCAAGAAGCCACAGGAAACAGTATCTGTCATAACGATATTTACTGGTGGGCACAAGTCGGCTGGGAGCCGCGGTATGCGGCGACTAATATTCCATATTTACGCAGGCCGAGCCTTTCTCACGCGCCACTCACACCGGCGATCATGCGAGTCAATACCGCGCGTGTTTATTGTAGCAGTTCCACTAGTGAGCATGTGATGATGACCGAACTGGGAATGTTAAGTTTGGAAACTAACTTAGTTTAAGAGTGTTAAACGATTCCCCGGCCGCTGGCAGAAATATGCATTCGGCTAAGTCTGTAGCGTCATCCCAGCGTCACGTTTAAATTTAGATTTAGAACAGTCTTGGGAGTGAACTCGCGATTCGGGTCAGCGAGTGAGTTGCGTACGACACGATATTTATTTACGTTCGATGCAATCGGAGTTATTTATGCGGAAGAGGGCAAAGCCCTTTTTATTGCGGTTTTTGCCACGAAGTTGATTTTGCTGATTTACTTATATTTAATGAGAAGATCACTTCAACACTCTAACGAATTTCTATCTATAGTAACTAATGTATGCTTTCCTAATCTGTTTGTAACATTTGATAGTCTACACTACTCTGCAGTACAATTATCAAACCTAAAATCGTCGCTATAGTGATCCCTAAAGCATATTGCATGAATAAAACTTATTTAATCAACCTACTAAAACCGTTGGCGAACTAATCCACTCAGGGAGTTTACTAAGTGCAGTCAGGTTCCTTAAATAACGCGTCATAAAAATAGTTCGTCCTTGAGCTAGCAACACTGTGACAAGCAGGAAGGAGCAATTGAGTGAATGAGTCCGCGAGCGCGGATCTAAATCGCTCAATGGACGAGTGATCATGTGAACTGGGTCACGTCACTATGCCAGTCAACGACCTGTCCGTCAGTTGACATTATAACTAGCTTAGAGATTAATACGATAAATTAGTTAAATATTTCGATACATATCTACATGATTCATTAAGTACTTCCTTGATATTGATATTTACATCTTCACCTTTAAAAATTAAATCCCAGGCAAATGACAAACAGTAGAAACATAGACGACAGATTTAATCATAGACATAGGTATATGACTTTTATGAATCAATGGTTTTAATTCAACACTACTTAGTGATTAAAGGCAATTTTTAAGTCTGTTAGCAGGAGAAGGACCCTTGTCCGCTTCGACGGCTGAATAAAACTGTCTTCTTTGTTATCTGTGCAGCGTGTCCGCCGCAAATAAGGAATCCTCCGCTTAACATGCAAATGCAGACGCAGTGAAATGGTCTCTTATCAATCATTTGCATTACATGACGTTCCTGTCAATTAGTGCCGGCATTACGCGCCGAGTCGTGCTTAATAATAAATATAATATAACGGACCATAATAAGAGGCTTCCATATCGGGTGGAATTTAAACTGATTGGCTACAAACGTGACTGAACAATACAGATGCGGAAGTAGCGTGAATTCGCCAACGTTTTTCTCCCTCTAATTGGTACCTAACTTGGAAATGGCTATCGCCGTTATTAGTGGCCGCACTCATTAATGAGGCCATATTCAGATGCAGATGCGGTTTGGGACCGGGGAGGAAATTCCTTAACTACTCACATCTTTATAACAAATTGCCTATCCACAGAACTACCTTGAATTTAAAATCGATGATTTAGAAGCCATAAGATACATTTTCACATAGCTGACTATTCCTTTTAGTGTGAACCAAGTTATTCAATAATCCCGCGGGAACTCAGTGCACCAAAACCCATTCCAGAGAGGTGGCCGAATCTCCCGCGAGGCGTGTTCGTCACGTCCTGCTTACCATAACAATGGCAGGTACAACCCGAACATCGCCGGTGCCATCCTCTATAATTTATGGAAATGACCGCGAACAAAAACACACGACAAAGGTGTCTACTCAAAATTAAGTAGATGGGTCGAATATCGTGTCCCCCATTGTCTAACCATTGTTCGCTTCAGTTCGTAATCGTAAATATCACCCCCAGACCCCGGGCCAACTTGTGTAGCCATATAATTTTATGAGTATCAAAGGTTTAACGTCGAAACTGGGATACATTCTCAAGTGTACAAAGACATGAAATAGGTACAGTCAACCAATTTGATTTCTAGGCCACTTTGGACTATGTTAAAGTGACGTTGTCAACCAAAACGTAAGAGACTCCCTATGATTTGGTTTACAACGTCACGTTGACAAAGTCCATAGTGGCCTAGGAATCAAATTGGTTGACTGTACTTTGGATAAGAACTTGAAATTAAATTTCAAGTCACTTAAACAATCTTTATGCATAAGGCATTATTTGTACGTTCTTAAACTTATTTTTTACCCAGTAATGACCATTTGTAGGCAGATTAACGCGTTGATGAAGGTTAATTGGCCGTTAATAGGGAAATTAAGAAGCTTTCGTGGATGGCACTACCCGGGTGTTTAACGACCTTTTGATTTTCCGAGAAGACATGTTAAATTAAGCTATCTTTTTATCTTGACCAAGATTTCCATAATAGAGGTTTGGTGTCCCCGGGAGCGCCTGCGCCGCTTCGTCGCCGATAACGCGTCGCGGTCCGCTAATTGGACACAATTTATTGCGCATACCCATACATATCAGGCGACAGATTCTCCGTATCCGGTGTTTAACTTGAGATCCGTAAAAACAACTATTATCAACAGCTATTATTTCGTCAACCTCATCCAAGTTAAATTTAAAATTCAACTATAGGTTACGTAAACCGCAATTTTCTTCGACCGTAAAATGGTATAGTTTTCATTTTGTAATAAATAGACTTGACCCTCTACATTTACCAATGCCGACCCACACAGAAATGGCGCGAAGACAGCAATATCGTGTCGCATGTCCAAATAGTAAACAAATATGCATCATTCGAGATCAAAGATATCGAGGGCCGTTTTGTTTTGTTTACCTTTGTCCCCGGAGATCAACAAAATTAACATAGTTATGGTTTTTGTTATGAAACAAATACTTGTTTATGAATTTATGACCGATGAATATTCATTTTTACGTTATTATTGAGGTGGTGTATTGAGAAATAATTATTAAGAGTAAATTATTTTAGGGTTCTAACGCCAAAAATTATGAAAATATGGGCAATTTTAGTGTAAGATTCTGAAGAAGATAAAATTTTCAATAAAAATTTTAAGAAATTTCCCGGGTTACGACCTAGATTAGGGCGGGAAAGCGGCCCTTCTATAATCGATGACTTTCTATTTTTCTACGGCGCATTCAATTCGAAATCCGGACGTGGGCGGACGCGTTTTGTTAGTTTCGTAACTTACGACTATCCCTGGCAATGATATCCATTAGTTCGCTAATGGGTACTCATGCTAGTGATATGGATATGAGAGACAGATCAAAGAAGACAAAGTGTAAAAATACAACGGATATTGGCCAAATGGCGAATGTACGCGTCAAGTATCTCATTAATAAGTATCTAGATGACACAGTGCCAAACGGCCCTAAAGTTGCAACTGCTACCTTAACTGTACTACAAAGTTACTACTTTGTTAACATATAATAAGAAAATAGAACTACTTATAAACAAATTAGGCATTAGATAATACTTTAGTTTGTACATTTCGCTTGCCACTCGACTGCTACTTCCACCACACAGTACGTACTAGACAAGCCGCTGCTACTCGTCTACAAGCCGGTGTCATTGGAGTAACCCATCATTGTGAAAACGACTAGGGTTAATGAGCTATTGGCATTCATATGATACTTGTATGTATGAATGCAATAATACTTATATGTATGTATAATAACTATGTAACTGTCCACATTTCAAAGAGCATTGCTACTGCTTTGATGTAAATTTATATATAGACAGTGTAAAATATATGGTCATGTTTTTTTTTCTAAGTGTAATTAAACTTTTTATCTAACAATAATTTGAAGTCTAGTGGACTTTTATAGTTCGTCTAACTCCATACAAATTAATCTTCGTTCGGACTTCTGTCTAGAGTCAATATAAAGATATACTAATGTATAATGTGTGTATACCTACGCCATTTCTCCGAATGCCGAACGGTAGAACAAAATAGAATCATCATTTTCATAGCCTATTGAAACGCTCGCGAAATTACAGTCATGCAGCCCCTACATAGAATAACATTTACATACAATCCGTTCCTTATGGGGATGAAATTTGGGTCAAAATTATACAGTCAGAGGCCAATTGTTGCTACAAATTTGAGCTTCGTTGGTGTCTAAGAATGACGTAATTTTCTTAGTATGTAGGGTAAACCAGGGTATGATTGCCCACTGGCAGTGATTGCCCGCTTTAAAAAAAACATTATCGAATGTTAGCATTGGATCGTTCTAGTTGGGTTAGAATTCGCTAGATGGTGCTGTAATTTAATGTTTAGTAGATTTGAAATTGACATCTGGCAACACTCTAGAAAAAAAAACAGGAATGGCGGATTTTGTATAGATGGGTGAAAGTGTTACTCAACCAGGTAAGCATTTTAACAGTTTTCTTAAGAACTTACTTTCTTAAAGTATTTTCGTGTGTTGATTATTTGATATTCAGCTTGTATTGCATGAATGTGATGAAAGTAAATGTAGCCTAACATCGTTTTCAATGCAAATCTGTGTTCAATTTTAAATCTTAACGGTTATTTTAGCCGTGGGCAATCACAGAACCAAAATTTGAACATTTTTAGTAATTGCCCACCCTTTTTTTAGTAATTGCCATGTGGTAATAGGTATCTATAGTTATTGCCTGGGCAACAAAAAGAAAAAGAAAATTTGTTAAAAGTGAAAGAAGAGAAGAAGTTAATAAGAGACAAGAAAAAGACTAAAAATTCAGACAAAAAGACTGCAAAAATTTAAAATAAATCGAAATTAAAAGTAAATGAAAATTCTATGTTGAAGACTAATGGTGAGACCGTAAAGATAAACGAACATTCTAACAGAATTCCAGAAAATGAAGATTCTATGATAAACGCCAATGGTGAGACCGTAAATATTGAGGAAACAGATACAATTAAAGGAAATTATGACCAAACTGAACATTTTAAGCAACAACTCGAACCCACGCCAAAGAGATTTAAAAAGGAGGTGAACGTAAAAACTAAGGAGAAGAAAGAAATTGAGCAATTACCAGCTTCTAAAAAGATTACTGTTTTAAGTGACGTTATAATAAAGCCTGTTAATAATAGTCTTTGCGGAGTTTGTCATACTAATGTGAAAAAAAGTCAACTGACATGCAGTGCTTGTTCAAAAATATTTCATGCGCGTTGCATTCCTCGAAACCATAAGGAACATATACCCGACAACACCGATTTGAATTTATTTTTATGCCATCATTGCTTTATGGTAGATGATTCTGAGTCTGGTGATTCTGACTCATCATCATCATCAACGAAAGAATTATTTGGTGCTGTTATGAAAGCTAAACGCAACCCTTTTTAACTTATTTTAAACCATCTTGTTACCTAGATTTGAGTTTAATGTTTTGTTTTTAATGTTTATTTTATGTTTAAAGTCGATTCCGACGACTGACGTCAGACAAAGACTTTGATTTATATGATTTTAAGGCATCGGGCAATTACTATGCTGTGATATGGCAATTACTGTAGGCTATGGGCAATCTCTGTACTTTTTAGATGATTTTAATTTAGTTGCATTATTTCCTATGTTACGTAAGTTTTAATTAAAAACTGTTTGTATTCTATAAAAGAGTCTATTATGGTCCGACTTTTAATTCAGTGCAGTAGAATGACAGCTTCAGTGTTGTCAGTTTTTGGTGTATAAAACATAGTGATGTTGCCTAATGAATGAATGAAAAAATGAACAATGTATTGTAGTTCATTCGAGTTATTTGCACTACATTAATACTATTAATATTTAGGAGGGTTTCAAAATGACTTTAGTAATTAAGAAAATAACAAAACAAACATTACGTTAATATTTTCGCAAACTTCCGTGCCCGTTATGCATTGAACAAAACAAATATTTACGGGATAGAAACGCGTATATTATTTAATTACTGCTCCCGCCGTTTCGAGCCTTTTGCGTCGTCGTGGTAATGGTTAGACTGACTATCCGTTTACCCGTGACCTTTTTTATCCGGTTTATTTAATATTTGGTTTATTCAAACCATTAGATACGTAACTAAACAACATGCCGTTGGTTCCTTAAATTTTACAAATATCACGCGTACCTAAGTGGTCTAAAGAGGAACTTAAATTTTATCATTTTCGAGCTGATAAGTTATGAAAATGATGAAACGTAAATCATAAATAAAACAGTAATTTCACAATAATATTTTTTATTATTCAGACTCAAAATCGCTGCTACTATCACTATCCACTCGTATTATTAAATTATCATACACTCCATCCATTATGTGGTCTCTTTAATCTACTTAGCTAAGTACCTATATAATGCTCATAAAATATTTAGTTCGTTCTTTGATCAAATCATTCGTTAGGTGAACGTGTCAAGCACTATTTAAATAAATGTGGTATCATTATTTCTCAGAATGACATTTGGCTGTGTCATTTTACTGCAGTGAATTAAAAGTCGGACTATGGTCCGGCCATAAGAAAATAGTAATAAAAAGTTGGTACCTATCATATTTTCTTTTTTATTGCATGTCAATGCGTTTGAAATCCTTAAGTGGGCAATAACTATATGGTTTACCCTATATCACATTTGTAATACTTAATTCGTGGTAATACGAAGTCACTTGCGGGTTATCAACAAGGGTGCTCCGGGCGGTTAGGTATGTTAGTTTCATATTTCGGATAACCTTTACAGCTAAATGTCGAGCCGCTATTATAAAACACAATAGCCTTGCTAATGTCTGCTACTATACAAAGATAATATCTTTTTTTTCTAGGAGAGAAAATTACTTGGACAATTTGCCTACACAGAGCAAACTGAAGCTCGCAATTTTACATATGAATTTTCCTGTCTGTATCATTGCCAGCTTCATAGTAATTCTAATAAAACGTCGCGGATGCCTAGTTTATGAGTCAGTTAAATAAGTAAAATCGCTACTAATAAACCCACCACGCGCCACGAACAATATTTATATATGTATGACTTTGGCAAGATTCAGTTTAATTTCAACCCGAACAACGCTTCGGGTTGCAGATACTGATTTCTTAAATGACCAAAAAAACTTAACATAATGACTCGCAGAAACAGAAATTAAGTAAGTTTTCTACTCTGTAAACTAAAAGCAGTAACTGGATCTCCGACATGGTTTCCAAATGCAATTCAAATTATACACACTTTAAAGAAATAGACGGAGGTTTAATATTGTGTTAATTTATAATCCACTTTGTTGGAACGTGTCACGGCTCTAATTTGACCACATTCACGGTTCGAGATGTAACATAAACTTCGAAAAGTTTTATTAGATGAACGAAAGTAATAATCACGTCAACACCTCCGCTCATCGGCCGTTTGGGATCGATTCGGTTGCTTTTGAATTGTTAAATTAGTCGAATACTTGCATGCGTGCGCAGCAGTAAAATCAACAAAGTAAGAGATCTACAGTAGGCGTTTTTTTAGGGATACCGAATAATAAAACGGGAAAATAAGTACTGGTTAGTAACTTAAACAACAGTTGTTTGGTATCACGGTTGTTCCTATGGTGGTATGGTATTGAAGTGATTTTTTGTATATAATTTTGGACGCAACATGACACAACATGTGCGGGTGGTAGGACCTTGTGCAGGGTCCGTCCGGATCGCTACCACCATCTTATCCATTAACCTACCGCCAAATAGCAGTGTTCGCATTGTTGTGTTCCGGTTTGGGGATAAGACAGCCGGTGAAATGACTAGCATAGAGGCATTCCATCTTAGTCCTCAGGGTTGGCAACGCATTTGCAGTCTCAAGATTGCATTGCATTCTTGTGAATGCGAATGTCTATGGGTCACAGTTTCCACTTACCATCAGGTGGCCTGTGTGCTCGTATGTCTACTCTATGCCATAAAAAAAAAAAAAAAAAAAAAAAAATGTTGTTGAAGTAAGGTGAGAAATATAAGTATACACACCCGTATGTTCTCAATTGTATGCTGTAGGAACCGCATTGATATCAAACTAGTATTACTACACAAAAACACAAAACACCCTAGAGATTGCCTCCGAGTCTGGAACTCCACTACTAACAAAAACGTAGGATATAGGTCCTTCGATGTGCTATGAGCTGTAAAGTGCAGCCGCGACCTCCGACCCGCGCGCGCGTCAGCCGGGCCGCGGCAGATTACGATGTACCTACATGCGTCTGCGCATATTCTGCCCTACAGATGTTAATCGCGGCTCTCCACGCTGAGACTAATACTGCCGAGCCTTGTCTTTATATCGTATAAACACCCCATAACGACAGCCATTACTCGTCTTCAGACAGACTGCCGAAAAATTGTGTCAGTTCCGCATTTATGACGTTTAAAATTATTTTACTCGTTTGTATGCTCATCCGTTCTAGTTTCCTGTATAAATTATGCAACAGATTCTGGCGTCAGCTTTATAACTAATATAAAAGAAGCTGTGTACCGCCAGATATGCTTATGAATCTTATGATTATGCTCAGGATCCTGAAACAGTAAACATAATAAATCATTCGCGCGCAACCCTTTACGAAGAACAGTTCCGTTGACTCACGATTCAATTAAAGTGATCATAACAAATAAAGTAAAGTGCCGCGTTGCATCTCGTTTCGTTAGAGAATGAATCACGATGTGAGAAAAGAGGCAATTACTCTCATTATTGCCGTATATGAGTCACGAGAGGAAGCGATGTTTCATGTGGGGTGATCGAGCATTTCGAGGACATTCATGAAAACTTGATTACTCATAAATATTCAAATTTAGAAATCTAATTTTTGTTTGTTTGTTAAGAGGTTAATGCTCATCGTATAAACGGTAGCATAGCTAAATATAAGGCGATCAATAGTTGCAGCGGCGAACGAATGGGGACAACCGCCACTTTGGCGTCGGTGTGTCTCAGTGTGGCGTCTCCCGGCGCTCTATTCTACTCAGTAAACACATATTGCTTCTGACATGTTGTCGCATTATTTTTAACTCGGTCACCATTACTGTCAAGTAAATAACAGCTATCATAATATTGACAATTATGATCAAAACAGGTCAAAAGCAATATGGTTTTACCGAGCAGAATAAAGCCCCTGATTGTAATTGTCTATCATCTAAGTCACTATGGCACTAGTTAACTACTAGAGGCTCTATTCTAACTGGTAATTGATTATTGCGTTTGACATATTGTTTTCGTATTGACGACCTTATGATAACTCTTTATTTTTAACAGTAACGTAAGCATGTAAGCATGTATACAACATTTTTGTTAAAATAAAGTGTCACATTTTATGTAATATAATTTTGTACACACAAAATATAAAGCAAATTTAATTTGAAATAAGCAATAGCTTTATCTTCATTTATTTAAGGTAAACCGCAAATACCTAGCCAGTTAATTTATAATAAAAGTTTAAAAGTTACTAAATGAAACTCAAAACTATGTTATAGTCGTATTTCAGTAATATAAATAAAACCCTACATTTATAATTACTTACAGTTGCTTACAACTTAGGATTAATTAAAAACACCGGACGGCGACGTTCAGAACATTTGGAACGGATGTGAATAGCGTCCGACGGACAAACAGACTGCACTAATCACAACAACACACAATGCTATTGTTTATTTCATTACACGAACACGGAAACTGTACCGCGGTGCCCAAAGTGGGTGGTCGACACTCCGCCGCAGAACTTCTCAGAGGTGATAATCCGCCACGGACCTCACTTTCAACAGATCCCATATACCTTATTCAGACACGTATCCACACTTATTATTAATCTTATTTGAGTGCGTTTGATAAACGCTGGCAATGGCTCGGATGAAATAACGATATTGTGTAGGTGCTACAAAAAGAATGGCACATTGTCAAGTAGATCGAAATTTAAACATAGTTTAAAAAGTTTGTCATAATTACAATATAAATACTTAGCTGTGCATAGTTAACTATGCAAACGATTCGAACCTTACGAATAAAACATGAGCTCAGAAAATATGTAACATACGATTTGTTCTTTCAATTCGTAAGTACAAGATTTCTTGCCGTTACTTATTCTTTTGAATTAATTTATTTGACTGTTCTATTACTATTTTCGGTAATCACGCTCAACACCGGCCCGTAAGTTTAAAAGAAATGCACTTGACCGGAAGCTCTTGAACTCTGGTAGCCACACTTTAGCCACTCGAGATTGCTGTAACACCTTAAATAGATTTAATCTCCTCTAGTTATTTGATCTAACCACTTGAAAGTTACAATAAAGCTTTGAACTTGAACTATGCAGCGTTAATATATAGGTATTGTTAATGTTGAGGTACCACAGAGATATTACGTTGGTTCTTGGATAAAGTGGATGTAAAAGTTAGGTCCATATTCTTGATTTAGAATATAACCTCAAATCATAATGTATTACCTAGTGGAGCATGGAAAATAACTCATTTTGTCCATGTAATAATTTAAGTAGGTACTTAATTTAAATGAGAGAGTTAATAGAGTTCCTAGAAGGCAATTCGTTATAGTTCCGTGATTGTACAGCGAAATTAGACTAGCATCTTGCAGCGGCTGCAGGCAAATGTTCAGCGGCGCGCGCGTATAACAAGAAGTCATAAAGCACATACCGCGGCATTTATGGGTTTGTTCCCACAGCGATCCAGTGTCTGGCTAATTCTGCACAGGGCTGTAACCAGACCCAGTGCGCTGGGCACCCGTGCAACATGCCTCCTGGCAGGCAGTTATTTAAGCATGTTCTACGTCCTTTTTTAAAGAAAAAATCAGCGATAGAGATCTTAAAACTGAAAACACGTGGGAGACGACATTATTCACTTTCGTTTTCTTTTTATCCTTTACTTCGATTTTGGAAAGATTAAGAACTGGATTCGTGTAAGCGGAAGTTTACGCACCAATAAATATTATTTACCTTTTGTGGTCTCGATTCGATAAGGAATTTAAAGGTAGTAAATATTTTATGGTTTGATTTGTTGCCACGCTGACAATCAATACCACTCACATATCTGACTATTCGGCAGATGCGTCGGATAGCGCGGTAATACGACATTGTTCGCAGCAGGAACTCATCTACATGGGGATCTCATTACTCTCGGCTCTCATATCAAGCGACTTGAATGGTGGCGCCATGAAAGTAATGATAGAGCACCATTATATGATCTAGGTCGCGTTATGGCCGATATAATGTTAATTTCGTATCTACAAGTCTTATATCGATGGTCGAGAATGTACTTACTTGCGGTGCCTAAAAAGTACGTGAGCTACTGTTTTTGGATTTATATTTGCTTTTTTTTTATTGTTTAAATTAACCTTCCTATAGTCTATTCAGAATAGGATGGGTACGGCGACACATGACAGTTTTACATTTTACGCAAAAGCCGTTTTAACCAATCCAGCTGTCAACAAATTTAAAAAATATATATTGCAAAGAAATTATTTCCAATAAATTAGATTTATCGTTTTTCGTAATATAATAATCAAGTTCCATTAAATTACGTGTTTATGTAGTGAAAATAGGTCAATAAAATAATTACACTGCATCTTCCGATACGTGAATGGAACTATTAATAGAGATTGGCAACACATCTGTCATCGACCGAATCGAACCGCCATATTAACAAATCGCTTCACTCGCGTCACGATTATATTGAAATAAAGAACATCTAGTGCTTTATTTAAATTTACGTGTAAATTATTGTCTTCTGACATTTATTTAATGACTGAATTCACCATTCATAATTTGTGTGCAATATAGTTTTAAGAAATAAAAAATATTGGCAAGTGCATAAAGAATCGATTATTTTCCCTTAGCAAACGTAATCGATAATCGTCAATAATCCTTTCAATTTCACAAGGCGACAACACTTTATCTGCCAAGTGTCATATGTCGCCGTACCCATCCTATCCTGAATAGACTATAGTCATGGTTGATTGCGATTAGCCTTAGTCTTTCCCCAGTTTATTATTTCTACTCCTACGTATATTTGATGTAATGATTGGTAGTTCCCATTAATCTTTAACACGCTTAAGGAATCAAGTCGATTCATATATTCATATTACAGAGGTACCTACATAATTAAATTAATAGGGAGGCGCAGATTAATCTCTAAAATCAATTGTGTTGCCTTTAATATACTTTTTATAGAGATACGGTATTATAGTTTATAGATACTTAGGTACTTATAACAAATAAACGAATTATGATTCCCCACTTTATTTACTTGTTACGTCACCTTCAAGTTAAGATTTGTAGCTGAATGACTCGGCCTTGAACTTACCTGAAAAATAAAAAATAATTTATAAATACATTTGAATAAAGTAAATTTGCGTTACATTGACCTCAAACCACTTAAGACAACAAGTAAAGCGATATAAGCGGGCGCCAATTATGTCATGAAACTCATGTAACTATCATATTATTATTGTAACCAACAAGCGTCGGTTGTTTCGGGAAAACAATAGTAAACGGAATAGTATCGAGTATTATCTAAACTGATTGACCTCGCGTTGTAAATAGGGCACCTAATTAATTACTAGTTCACACAAGGATCGATTAGTAACCTCGTTTCATAGAAAGTATGATTTCATCACAAACTACCGAAGCCGAGTTTATAGCAATGCTTTCTAGAAGTTACACTGGGTTGGACTTTTAACTTTTTTTCAGTCAGGCTTATCTAACGAAGATCTGTTTCTTTATTCTGAAAAATAACGAATCTTTTCCATACGAAACTTTTATCGTTACGACTCTTTTGAGGATACGAGTCGTATGGACATAATTTTTATGCAGCTTAGAAACTTAATTCATTATCATACAATTGGCTGTTTTTATATTTCGCTTCTTGTCATGATTTAATTTTTTATGCATCACGTAATTTGAATTACAGTAAACCATGAAGGCAATCTAAAACAAGCGATAGCCGGCGTGGGTGAAATAACAGTTTCTTTTCATGCCGCGGCTGGCAGCTGATTGACTAACGTTTGTCAGGAAGACTAATGTCTGTTGATATAATAAGCCCTTCTACTTTAATCTAAAGTGTTTTACCGCTTATCATAGGCCCATTAATAATAGTTATTTCGGATGAACGCCTACATGTAAGTGTACTTTTGATCGCTCCACAAACATAATTATTGTAATTGAATTAACTTTAATAATAGTAGGGTAGAGATTGTATCGCGGAACTCGTCGTGTGTAAACATTACAAATTGTATGTTAACCTCTGCGGCGATGTTGATCTGATAGGACGGAGATTGGGCGGCTCGCTTTGTCTCGATGTTTATCTAGCAGTTTAGAACGTTGTTATTCTTGTATTGTTCCGATGCACCAAGATTTCCCTTCACAAAGGCGACTTAGTTCAAATATGATATTATACAGCTTGATAAAATTAATACAGTACGTGTACGTTAGGATGACATGTGTTTCAGATAAAAACAGGAGAACGCCTTCTGTTTAAGCTCGCTTCAAAATCTTTTGTAACAACCATTAACATTGATTCCAAGTGTAGTATCATATTACGGTAGCTTATTAAATGGGTGTCCCACAGACCGAATCCCATCCACACATCCGCTGGGATTACGCTCTTTTTAGTTATTTTTTCATGGCTACACCCATGGCATTATGGTAGCCGTAATAAGCCTGGCGGGATGAAAGACGCCTTTACGGCCGCCCCGGTGTAGAGTTACAAACGGCTACCAAACATATTTAGGGAAACCAGCTGGTGCTTACACGGACATTTGTTTATAGTAAACGCATTTAAATATTTGCCTGCAGCTATTTATTGTCTGTCAATTAATAGAACCGACTGGCGTGAGAGTGAGAAATGTCACGTATAGGATGCGGGACATATTGTAATTAATCAAGGTGACAAACGTCATCAGAACACTTTTAAAACCAGCTATCATCAGATTCATCAGATAACTCGCATGCTCCATACTGTGAAAATAGGTAAATTTTTTGGCCAGTCAGTGAAAAACATCCAGAACATATTCACCTTCAGTTCGATATTTCGAGGGCCTCCGATCTATTTGAGACGTCATAAGGACAACGACCCCTCGCGTAAAACTAGCGATTCGCAGTCAAAACAAACTAAATACAAAGTTGCGCCAATAAGATCTTTACTACTCTGACTTAGAACTGCTTTTATGATGCGAACAACTATCAGTTTCAGAAATCTTCCGAAATATTAACTTTCCTCTTCTGACTGTGCAGTTTTGATGTTGTTTATGAATCATACCGTTGTTCAAGTCTTTCATAGTTCACGCAGTACCGTTTTACTTAAAGCGAGTATATTTTAAACAGCTATTCATCTTTAACAGGCGACATGTTTCTTTCAATAAATATAAGGTGTTGGGTTTTTCGATACGTTCATTTTAGGGTAAATAAAAGAGCTTATGCGCACTTCTGATAAAAAAAATTAAGGAGTATTATTTGAACAAAGATTTTTACCAAAGCTACAAGAAATAAATGTAGCACAAATTTAATTCTCCTTTGTCATTAGCAATGTCACAAACTTTTATTATACTCGTATTTATCATCTAAAAGTAAATGTTTGATAGGTTGTCCAAAAAAATGGTAAAAGTTAAGGCTTGCAAATTATGAAGTCGTAAGTAATTCAATCTGTGTTGAAAATCCTGCTAACTTTGGTATAAAATCTCAATTTTCCTATAAATTCTTAAAAAAGTTTTTTTTTAGATTTATTCCACTACAGTGTACCTACTTGTAAGTAATATTTTGATCCAATGCCCCAAAAAAAATGGTTCGTATAACGAATCATCCTGTATAATACTCTGTTATTGTTCTTTGATAAATACGTAATCATCTTATTAGAAAGTGGATAAGGCATGTATACCGTAATGTTTGTAGCCGTCCGTCTCAGAAATTAAACTGCCCACGCATAATGTGAGCTGTCGGGTGGTACCAGGCCCAGTCTTCTGAGATATATTGCTGCACCGGGCCTCAGCAGTCTTGTGGTTAGTTCTAATGTTTTTGACGCATCAATTCTGCATTAAGAGGATTTTGAATCGAATCATTTCCATACAAAATGCGATAACGTTTCTCTTCCGATATTGGAATATGTTGTAAGTACTAGAGATATTATAAGAAACAAATATCGCTTTTAATTTTTTTTTACATAAAATATTTATAATCAAACTTTATAAATAAATACAAAAAATATAAACTAAAACGTACAAACCTAGTTTTTCATAACAAATAAATCACAAGTAAACAAAAATTTTGGACACCGAATTTGATTTAGGGATGAGAAAAGTAAAGCTAAATTTGTATGAAAAAAAATCAGCTGCGCGAACCTCGTATCTGTTCTGTCAAAAAAAGATTAGTCATTTTGGTCGTTTTAGTCTAATATTAATTGCAACGGCTCATTTTCCTCATAAGATAAAGTAATCAGTTTATTATAATAGATACATATTTTGTAACGGCATATAACTAAGTATATGCAACTTCCAGTTAATCTGTCTGAATCAGAGAGCTCACCAAAGGAATACTAAAAGCGCTATTGTCATTCAAATGATATATCATCAAACGTGAGATCAATATATTATTTTATAGCCTCTATATAGTGACATTTAACTTTTATCGTGTTCCGAACATTGAATATTTACATATACGTTCTTAGTTCTTAGAGAGACTTGCAAATCTAAACGATAACCCTTTTTTTAGTGTGAATTCTGAAATCATAAAAGTACCTACGCAGAACAGCTTAAGCACTCTTAAAGGGCTCATCTCATCTTAAAGCATGTTCTATTTTACGGTATGCAAAGTTGCAAAGTCGATTCGCCTGTTTACTAGTGTAACAGATTTCTACTTTATATAATTTAAATATTTACACACATCTATTTATGAGTATGTATTCGTTGAAATAGTTGCGTCATAAAATTAAAGCACGCCTTAAACTTTTGAGTAGCCATTTCCGATAACTTTTGCGTGAGTCACTGAGGATGTTACTTTTTATGATACTGCAAAGCCTTAAACGTAATATCTATGCAGCACACGAGTTACATTAGGAAAGTAATAAAAAATAATATAGTTACGGCTACCGGGTTCTTTCAGCTGAACAATTGTAAAGTAATACAGGGCAGCCCGGGCACTAGTTAAATAGGTACTAAGACCTTAAAGGCAGATGATGGGGAGATTTTAAACTCCCTTAAGCCCCATCGAAAGCTCTTATGGTGGCAGATCTTACAAGCAGAAAGGGTGCAGTGCAGTCAAATATTGTAAGTGATAATACCTGTAATAATACCTACATATTAAAATATACATACTATATGGTACCTAATTTATGTAGAAAACAGTATTACACATTTTTATGCTTTTCAATAAAGATTATAAGCCTGTATTAAATATGTTAATTGTACAGCTTACGCTTGTAATTATGCATCAGCGAGTAGTTAGGTAATGGCGGGTGACCACACAGGTTGATAATGGCGTACAGACGTCTTTGGGCGTGCGCACTCCGCCCCGAGGGCCGCGGCTATAAACGCGCCCATCCAACCTATTTTATTAATAAAACACGATTGCTGTATTAATTTTAAAGTTCTTAAGAACGCACTTAGTATTTTGAATATTAGATAAAATTTACCTATGTTATCTTTTATTAAGTACTAAGTAGTTTTATCGCGTTAGTTAATCAAGAAGCTCCCGCGCAGAAATCGAATCGAAATCGCGTTTTGAGTTCGAGACTTCGAGGGCCGTACCAAACCTTTTGTAAATTAAGGAGTAGGTAACTGCGGCCCAGATCGAACTGCATCGAGGTCTGTCCAGATGAGCGGGCAACCGTTCAGCGTATTTCGCGGATGACTGGCTCCCATAATTGCTGCCGGCCTTTTGGGCCCAGCAATTTCGTACACCTCTATTGTCGTCAATTGTGGATCCATTAAATTTGATAACCTGTTGATTCGAAGCTTCAACAATGCATGCGTGTAACGGACAACGATTTATAATCGAATTGCTGAACATTTGGGAAATACCAATTATACCAAACTGTCAAGGGTCACTGATAACGTCAAAATTTACGGTTTGTAATTATTGCGCGGTAAATTGTTAAATGTAATATTATAAAATGACAACATTACTCGTAAACTATTATATTGTTAATAAATCATTTAGCAGTGTGAGAAAGTGTACTTAGTTATCAATTTGTTACGACCTAACTTAATTACAAACTGGCTAACTATTGTTCTCGCGGAGACAATGATGAAATGCCTCGCTGCTAAAGGGATATCTCGGTGCACCTGCAACCGTTTGTGGATAGTCAAAAGACGTGAATGTCGGTACAATCACGGAATTTTCTTGATTAGCCACTGTAAACCCTGTCGTCGTAATTCGCTCATCGTGAGTCGATGCTGCAATTATTAGACTTTTTATTGCTCAACAATTATCGGTCCTGATAGCATCCATATAATAGGAGTGAAAGATCCATCGAATTAGCTTAATCACTAATTCGGCACGGAGAAGCCGTGAAGTTAAACATATGTACAGTTACAGCGATGAAATGCTAATATTCCCGAGGTAGGAGCTTGTTTGCGGAGCGTCATAGCCGCGGGTATCTGCTCGGTAATTATTGAGAAGGTTCATTGTACTCGATCTAATCCACAACACATGTTCATTCACGTTAATCTAGCTGTTACAGCTATGTTTCATTTGCTGGAAATGTTTGATATACTTACGAACACATGAAAGTTAATAAAATATGTATTTGTTAACATATTCTCTAAGATTCATTCTATTCAATAAAAGCTTGATCATCAATATTTTTAAGTAAATGCCATTAAGTCTCTACTATGTATATGTATGACTGTCGTGTTAAGTATTGTGATATCCTTTCTGAATTCCATTCTGCACTTGCAGCCATTCATAAAGTCTGCGAATCGGTCATAACGGAGAGCACCGGGGATTTCTTCGAAAGACAAGCGCAATTTAAAAGTTTAATTTGTTGCAATGAAGCCGCAATGTATTAAAATGTTTATTTATTGCAGTCCTCTTGGGCCGGTGACAGCTGTATCCTGTTCGGGGACTTTATTGAATTTGTAACGTACTGTTTCATGGTCAAGGGTGGGTTCCAAGAAACTACCTTATACAGAATGTTTTTTATAAATAATTTATTTACGACCAGAGTATCACGATGGTGGAAATGTCGAGATAACCAGTGAGATCATCCTGTATGCAAACAACACTCTAAATAATTAATAAAATGTCACCTTCTATTTTACTAAATATCACTTAAGATAATTTATGAAACTAACTATTACACGGAATTATTATTATTTTTACTATCTTTACTTTTTCGTGTTATTTTGCCAAATGCGTATTCTCAATCTTCATTTATTTATACAACCTACATGGTTCAGGTTCATAAATCGCGTATTCATTTCTTATCTTATCTTAGCGGAAGAAAAAGCTGTTATTTAAACAGTAAACCTTATTTATTAATGCGTGCCGGATGTCACAATTGAGTGCCAAACAATCCGAATAGTGCCTTATCAGAACTACGAGTAAGACACTTTAAAAAGTTCTATTACTTTATGCCTTTCACACTGCAATTCCACTACGCTCGTGATCTCGCACCACCCCGTTGCAATGTACCAAATTAAAATATCCGATTGATGTTATTTCGATCCCCGATGTTAGCTGAATCCAATCCTCGCTTGTTTTCAAATCATTTTAGTCGGCTTAGGCTCAAGCCCTCAGAGGAATGCGAGGCCAATTCCACCGGAGCACGTCATACGTCGAGTTTGAAACCTGTGCTATAAATCAGCTCCATTACCGCGAGTCCTTGGGCAGGTCGCGTGCAGGACGAGCCAAGCCTTCCCGACCCACCCACTCAGACCACTTCGGATAACCGGGGTGCGAACATGCGAAATTGTTTTCCACTAGCATACAGCACTGAATCACGCTACTAAGTCGATAAGCCACGTGTTTAGAATGCACTCTCTCGTCATTCATTCGTAGAAATGGTAAAATTTGATTCGAGTCTGTTTCGGGGGTGCGGTGAGGTGATTCACGATGTATGTCCTTGATATCAGTATTAGTAGTAGGTGGGTCTTCACGAATTCAAGACATTATAGTAATGTATTTATCGCATGAGTTAAAATAATTAATAATAATAATAAGTAATTAGACAAAGATATTTCGTAGACACGAAATAAAATGGCTTAGCTACTCAGTAATCTGTAAATACGTGTTGTTTGTTTACCTACGCAAGCAGCCGGTTCATTCTACCATGCTACCTGTTGATTAGTCGTGTAAATTAGCCAAACTTTACCGTGTAAAATTAGTGCAGCTCATAATTACCTCGTGACCCAGATACTAAGCTAGCTAAACGAACAACTCGACCTATTGCAACACGACAACCCGTCAATGCCCTTACATGGCCAGACACAGATTTAAGAAAGTATCTGATAAAATGTTGTCGTATGGGCACACCTTAACATATGGACATTTAAACCTATATTCTCCAGAATTTTATCTCATTGAATGGTAAATTATCAGAATGGAAAAAAACTGTAACCCGATATATTATTTCTATGTTATTTTTGAACAAAAACGGTGTCTGAACAAGTCCCTTACAGAATAACAATTAAAAAGACGAGTAGATATGTTTATAATTCTGAAATTATTAATTTGGAAAGTGTTTTCTCTGTGTCTAGACACGCATTATAATTCCGACTGGCCTATTAACCCACCCACATAATTAAACACAATTCGCACATGTATAGGAAGAGTGCTAATTTGTAGACACAGTTGGTACCGCCGAAGAAGGCGGCCAGTTATACGAAGATAGAATGGTTCGTGTCGTCCGGTCACGTCGCTTCAAATATTAGGAAGGATTATCGCGAATATCAATCAGTGGACGGGACATCGGCGCCGGTCAATCTGTCACCATCAAAATCCTAAGCCGTGACATGCATGCAGCCCCATGCTCTTTGTCTTTCGAAAAACACAATGTCTCGATCGAAATACATCGCCGCTCGTGGACTTAAACAAATTAAATTTCTATAATTAGTTTGTAACCACATTTCAATCAGGATAAAAGCTTTTCAGAACTTAGTATTTTCAAGTATATTTGTCGCGGGCGGAGCTTAAAGTCAATAATGTAACAACGGTATTGTAATTGGGACGAACCGTCCATTTAACTATATGTTAAAACTATTTAACTAAAAAGAATTGCATATTTCTACGACTTATTCGCTCACTGGTGGGTACGCTACGGTTAACTACTTGCCCAAATAAGAAATAGGAAGGGGTGATTTAATGAGCCGTCTGTCGTTAAATTGCGTCAAACTTATTTCCGCCGCTGTGCTTGATGATAAAGGTGCACTAACACACTGGTCACACGCCAAACACAGCGATTGCAATACACCGTTCAATCACCATACATTCAGGCAAAGCAATCGCATTTATTACAATTTGATTAAAATGGTTGAAAGGATCACATCCAACTCGCGTGCAAGAAAGTCCTTCATCATGCCTAGAGCGCTGACAAAGATATTTTTCTATTACGTTTTTACTCGTAGAATCACAATGGAACAACCATCACAGAACTAACCGAGAATAGTTTTTCGGCGACGGAAATGTCGAGTCAGGCCGAGAATTACAGCGTAGGGCCACAACAAAAGCGTGTAAAACAATAAAGGGACATGCAATCAAAATTGTAAATTGACGCGCGCACAATTAGAGCGCATTCACGCCCCAGCGCAGCGTTTGTATTCAAATTTCGAGCACGTCCAGACACTAGTCGTTTTTTCCAATCTCAGGCTTTGTTTTCTGTGACTCCATTTGTTGACGCCAGCACGCCAGGAGAATGAATAGGGGCATTTACAACCACTTAAACTTGAACGGGAGTGAACTCTCCATACAATACGCTGATTAGTGTACTCTCGAAGCAAACCCCGGCCTTGAAGACGAAATGCCAGTTTATGGAGATCATAAAATTTTAACAGCACCTAATTGCTTTATGCTCTAGCAAGAATGACTCTGAGATAAATTATACGTCAATGCAGTTATCTCTAACTGAACAAAAAAAATAATTAGGTACCTTAGGTACTAAAAGATAAAGGTAATCTATTTAGGCACCAGTCAAAAACTTGTTAACACAAAACGCTATAAATTCAAAAGACTTTGAAGAGTTTATTTTCTGTATAACCAGCAAAACTCATTGAAACGTCAGTTTTGCGGTGTACGTCAATCACTGCGCAAACGCAGTTGCAAAAGGGACACTGGGCATAAGCACGTCGGAGATAGCCTAGTAGGGGCGGATACATCTGCTCAGTGACTCAGGGCTTGTCTAACAACGGATGGCTCAGTCATACGGCGAGCCACCTGCACTTCATTTTCTATTTTGAGATATAAATCATCTTCAAGTAGAAGCAGAATATCTTTGAAAACAGGATTTCGTTTATCGATCGAGACTTGCAGTACGAAAGACAATACAACTGTTTTTAATTACACTATGTTCAAATACAGACTATAATGCAAGAATATTGTGAGTGTAACACATTGTACACCAAAGAAAAATTGCTCAGCGTGCCTTGCATATTGCATCCATACTACATAATTTCGCAGCTAAATAATGTAGAACCGCGACAATGTATAAGATGTGCTGAGCCTGTCGCGAAACGCATTAACGCATGCAAAGAGGGGAATGAATGACCTGAGTTCGAGGAAGTTGACTCACTACAATTATGATAATAACTGCAGAAAAGCCATAGGAATACCTAACTAATTTTCATTTATAAAATGCGTTTTCTCAATTGTAAGTTCAAGGTTTGGTCATTCCCGAAACAATATAAGATATATGTATATAATAATATATATTTATTACAATCATTCATTATGAGTAAAAATATAATACTTTCTGGGGCCTAGATAAGATGTATGACGTTTAAATGATTATCGAAAACTATAAAATCTAAAAAGTACTTACTTTTTTTATTTCGGATTTCGCTTACGCATAAGTTTGCGTTTATATATGCATTTCTTCTAGGCCTCGGGTTCTTTATCTCAAACATCGGAAGGAAAACATGTCATCGCGTCACAACCTCCACAAGTTTCGGAGTGGATCGAAGAAAACAGTCGCGGCGGAGACGCGTAGATAATGGGCAGGGCCGCTTTCCTTCGTATCTAGGCCGCAATAACAAGAGGCGATCGCTCAGTGGAATTAAACACGGCCCGGTGACGCCGCGGAAATGCAACTTGATTTTGCTGACCAGATTTCTACCTAGAATGTTTTCAAATAGCTATCTATACTAATAATCTGAGTTATTTGTTACTTTTTTGTTATTCGTATTGCTGTATTTAAGGCACATATTTTTAATTTTGAAATTGGAGTTAAATAAGAACGTTTTTACATGCCTGCGGTTTAATAGGGGTAATGAAGAACACCAAATATTTATTTGCTCGGAAATCCCATGAAACAAGCCCCGCCCCATTAATCTGATTAATATACGCGGCACAATTCATTATTTTAATCACACTTGGGAAACCCAGCAGCCATCAATTTACGCTCTTTGCAATAAACGTAAACATGTTGAATGAGCCAAGAAAAACGTTACACAGCGCCCAAAATCCTTTCTATAACATGTTCCGAGGTCTTTCGCAGATTTTGCTTATACGTTCTTAAACATAAAGTTGAAAATGAAATTGTTACATCTTTACAACATACGATAGTATGTATGCTAAGCGTGATGACCAGGTCACGGAGATATTTACTATGCGCCCACTAGATATAGATACTGACGTAGGCAAGTATCTACTCGTATCGGATCTAACCATATAATTTCAACATGACTTGTGCATACGTATATAGTACGTACATAAATACGAGATCCGATTAGCAACATTCCTAAATTTAAACGCCAACACATTCATGAAACTGTGCGTTTGTTTTAGGAATTATTACCTACCTTGTGAAGTTGATTACAAAAACAACACCTCTTATTTTAATAACGTATGTGTATTTTACGTGCTCTTTATCACCACCAATATTCTAAATATCCGGTAAACTACAAGATTAGTATACGACTAGGTTAACTTATTTAATGTATTTACTTACGTAACTTTCCCGAAGTAGCGACACCCTTAGTTACCTATGTATAAATCAGTAGATAATTCAAAACAATCGGACTATTTTCCCGTGTGGGTGGTTTCTTGAGGACGTAATTAGTATTTAAGTATATAATTTATGCATAGTTGAAGCGCCGCCGCGGAAATAGCTACTGCGGGATTGCTAGCTGTATTAGGGTATATTACAATTATTTTACTTGGGTAACTGCACGTAGAATTCCTACCATTTATTCCTTGGACAGCATAGACTCAAAATCTATTGTGTGCATCTAGAATTGATACCGGCACGCGCCGAAATAAAAGTAGCACGTGGTCGGAGATGCGCGATGTAGCGGAAAGTGGGGCAGAGAGACAGTCGCGCGCGCCTGGCGAATTGACAGGGACTAGTCGGGCGTGGGGGCGTAAATCTTGCGTGAAATAAATTAGAACAAACTAAATACACTAAATATCTACACAAACTAAACTGAATGATGTTCTGAGTCCGTATTTTACCCTTATTACCTTGACCAATGAGACTGAATGAGACGAATTTCAAATAATAATATTATTTTAATACTAAACTTGACAAACGAGGCTACGTTACGATAATTCGTAAAAAGGTAAACACTAAGTTAAATAAACAAAAATAACAAACACACAGTAGGTAAATCTAAATCTTCAAGGAGGTTCATTTAAAATGGTTCGTTATTTAAAAGGATTAATAAGATAAACGTGGCTATTATATAAAAAAAAATCACATGACATAAAAGTGTTTTTAATGCAAACTGACCAATCCAAAAACATTTGAGACAATCGCGGATGGCTGCAATAGAGCTTGTTTGATAACATTTGTGTCGTTAAACTATGCTGTGATGCCTTTATAGCTAAAAATATCGCACTTAAAATCCTGCTTGCCTTAAAATAGTTGGGTTCGGTTGTTCATGTTACTGGCATTGGACCTTCTCCCACATGCAAAGTTGTAATATTCCATGGTAGAATCAATTTAAAATGTGCGAGCGAACTTGTTACTTTTTGTGTCCTTTTTGCTTGAAATTAATGCATGCAATTGAATTTAAAATCATAGCCTTTTCACGATTCAATGGGGTACAATACGTAGCCGTAACTCAAAATACGCAGAACAAATGGTTATTCAAGTACCGTTTTGTAAAAACACCTTTTTCAATGTCGTATTTATCCGAACATTCTTTGAATTCTATTCATACCATTTCATATACACGACAGCATGAAATCGGAGAAAGATTTTTATTATGAAAAAAAAACAACATATAACCAGAAAAAATCCTTTATGTTCACATTGCACACTGCCTACAAGTACAGTAAATTGTATTATGTAAATAAACTCTTTACGATATCGTATCTTTAGGTACTTACTCATGAAGAGGAAAAAAACAAAGTGAAATATCGAGATATCTTATTAGGCATAATGTGGTCACTGAATTATCAAAAAAAAAACAGAGTTGTTGGTAATTCTGTAGCTCTGGAACGAAGGTGTGAGTTTAGTATTAGGCATATAAGATATAAATAAATTTGAGTTAAGAGTATAGCATTTATAGCATTACTTTAATTGCAGCGGCTTATAAGCATTGTTCGAGTATATATTAGTTATATGCTATGTACTTTACCAATTTAACCATGCTCACATGTAAAAACGACTGAACCCAGCGGGATACGTGTAGCACGATGGGCTATAACGAGCTGTTATATGTATAAGCAAGCATGCTATGCTAGCAATGTGTGGTTCAAAGACTAATTGAATTTACGAACTTGAACAGCGTTTATGTAGTCGTAAAAGTGTTGTGATTTAAGTGCGATAGGTGGTTTATGAGAACCAGGTGGCGCATGGCGGCGCGATCCTTACAAATCTGAACAAAGCTCTTTCTGTTTTGCAAACCGGCCATAGCTCAACAAAGCCCGCCTCTACTTACACACCGAAATCTACGCCTTAAGGCTGATAAGTTACGAGTAATAATGATAATTAATTTTAATAAATCATGATGGTAATTTAATAACTGTAAAAATATAATGATTATTATTATTAAGTAATAAAAATATCGCCTGGTGCTTTATTTGTGACGGACGGTGAAAACAATTGAACCATCCATTTAAAAAATTCACTACCTATGTAACAAAAATAGAACTTATGCAATGAAATAGAAAATCAAAAAGAAGCCATTGTCGACCAATACACTTAGGTACCTTAAACGTGGCCGATCGGTACATATCCCAAATTAAAATGGTAATAGGTAGGTAATATGTATATTGAAACGAACAACCCTTTTTCCTTGGTTCCTTGCGCTTTGGCTGCACTTACCTAACACAAAGGAAGCAAGCAACGTTATTGATAATTAACCTTCGGACCAAAACATTGAATCTAATACATAAACATTTTCAAATATTTGTTGTGGCTCTATAGGTTTGTATAAAAGAGGGTGATTTAAAAGCAATCACGATCTATTCGTTTGGTGATTGCTATTCTTGTGACTATATTGTTTGGCGACGTCACCCTCAAATGCTATATTGTATTACATCCTGCGCCAATCACTTGGACGGACACTGGGGACTATTGAGTGCATTTGATGTTCAGGGTGCTTTGTTCTCTACTTTGACAGCTAAGCTCCATCGGACCGCGGTTATATTAATTGTCTTGACCAGTAACTGAACCCATCCACCCCACAACAGCCTGCACTACACCATTAGTTTAAATTAGTTCTAAATTTAAATATCGTTAAATAAATCATGTTATCTAAATGAATGCACATAAAGCGCTACCAAGCGATAGCTTTTAAATTGCTTTATTAAACCCCTGAACTAATTAAAGATCTTTAAGCGCCACGTAGTGCTGTTCGGAGATTGTTCGGTAAACCAGAAATAGTCCGGTCCTCGGCCGTAACCCTCGTAAATTAAAGGAAACATTCCCGTGGCCATACACCGAACAAAGAAATAATGCTCCACACGGACCACGACAGCAGAAATAACGCACAGACAGACCGACAAATAAAACAACCCGTTACACGGGACTGTTCTGAACGACTCCGTGAAATGGGTTACTTAAAATTGGTCGGTAAGTACTCAGAAGTTCTTTATGTACAGTCAACAGCAAAAGAAACTGATGAAATAGGGTCCCAAAATTATCTATACAATACATTAAGTCAAATGCTACGGACTATTGTAGTTGATCAAAAGTAAATGAGCTCAATAACGTGTCATAAGTCATAATAAGTGATCACCATTATTTCGATTTTTGAAAACTCAATGACAGTTTAAGTCATCGTTGAACATTTCGAATTAAAGTTTTAACTATAAAATCTTGGTTTTGGGACAACCTCGGAGTACTTCGGTTAATATCGGTTATGTTCGTCGAAAAACATGCGAAGTGACAAAATAGCAGTCTCCCTTACGCCAAGATTTAAAATAAGTTTTTATTACATCTTGGAATTATTTGCCATAAATCCTTCTTTAACCGATATTGTTGGAATGTCGTTATTTTGGTATTCAATTCACGTTTGACGCTTTTGATAGAAATGTCATGTCAGGCTTCTGTTTTGCAAAGCTGTTATGATCACTTTCTTTTGACTAATTAAAACATCAATTAATTTAGCATTTTAATATAACATGTTATATTTGGGATGCCATGACAATAGATATTTTGAAATGTTGATTTTGATCACTTACTTTTGACGTTGACTGTACCATAATTTAAAGTTTCTAATTTGAACACGTTCCGCCGATTAATTCTGCGCAGAGCCATGCCAAGTGCCCACACTGGGTATCATAAACTATTGGCTAATAAAGAGTAACGGCCGTGTGGCGACAACAAAAGATTAATGAAACGCAAAACTAGCTTTATCAAAATACAGACGACGTCATAAAATCAGCAGTAAAATTCTAATGAATTGCACTTAGGATGGAATTACGACATTAACTGTAATCTGCAGCTAAAATATCGAAGATAAAATAAAACTGCCTACACGCGCTGTGTTCGCATTTGCAATAAAAATATACCTACTCGTTCCATCAAACATGTATGTCCCACGTCGATTGTGGTCGATCGATAAACCTATTGCACTAAATAATTATTTTCTGAAACTCAATACAATGACGGTTTATCAAAATTAATCTCATGCAAGCACGTTACTTGATATCTCCGATCATGAAATTACTGGAGTGCAGTGGGGGATCCGTCATCATCAACGATGGAATCATTCGGGGTGCGAGCAACAACCTCAGCCGAGGCTCGAATAAGATTTATTCTTCTGTCGTTACAACAGAATTTATGAAGCCACATGCTGATTTCTTGGAAGACTCGGAGATGGCACAATAAAAAATCTGTTCATATGATACGAAGTTCTTAATCTTTATGACTTTGCAAAGTTCAATCTTCCAACGAGGTCAAATTAAACTTAATGGGGCGATAAGAACGCGGGTTCTTTTTTTAATTTTCAATATTTAACCTAATTAAATTAATGTGTGTTTATTTTTAACTCCATGTTAAACAAGTATCACGTTTCGTAGAGTGCAATGTTAAACCAGAAAAACGACGTTAAAAACTTTAACTTGTTGTTTTATCTCCCACAAACGACAAGACCGAGAGATCGAGGTTTGTTTTATAGTGACGGTTTCGTTAAGCTTTAACATACCTTTTAACGTGTAATGTTATTGATTTTTCCTACTCCTGTACTTTTATCTGTCATTTATATAGTCACGAACACTAATATAAGAACATACATAATGATGTCCGCAGAATAATCCAGAGAAAAGTCTATCTAGTGTAAGCCCCAAAACAGCACTTGTGCGTTTTTGAGATAAGTAAAACGATACGGCTAGCTGCCAAAGCTTAGCGTTGCAGAATCGCTTTAATCATATTTTAACGATTGTGAAATAGGGAATAAAAAACACCTAATGTTTTGAGAAATGAATTCTGTTACCTGATTGGTCAATTTTAAAATAGCCGTATTCTGGTTGGTTGCTACCAAATACGTTTTTTTTTTAAACATTTAAATTAGTTAGAGGGTAACACGTACCTAAAAGAACCTAACGTTCCCTGACAGTTGATGTGCATTTTTTTTTTTTTTTTTTTTTTTTTTTTTTTTTTTTTTTTTTTTATGGCATAGAGAAGACAAACGAGCACACAGGCCGCCTGATGGTAAGTGGAAACTGTGACCCATAGACATTCGCATTCACAAGACTGCAGTGCAATCCTAAGACTGCAAATGCGTTGCCAACCCTGAGGACTAAGATGGAATGCCTCTATGCTAGTCATTTCACCGGCTGTCTTATTGTGACTGGTGGATTTAATTTGGCGAAGTGTACTAATTGGTCAAATTAAAATGTTTTGGAAATGTAAATAGTTAATTATATTTTCCATTCCGTCAATTTAAAAAACAAAGTAAACCATAGACACACATATTTTGTCATTTTCTTGTTACCCGCGCTTTTGTTGTTCTGTGTTTCGTTCGTTCGTTTGTACGTTATTTCGCTTAATTCTGCATTTCATTTAAAATCTAGTCGTAGAATAAGTATTGTATGCAACGGTGTATATCAAAGTCAAAAAACACTCGTGGCGTCTTTCTTTACGATGCCGATGTTCGCGTTCGGCTCACAGCGTAACACACGCCACTCATCTTTTTTGACCTCTCTTATACAACTATTGCATAAACTACTATATCTTGAAATGTTTTAATCATTCAATGTTCAATATTTATTCCAGATATAAGTTTTCAGTAAAGCAGACATTTCATGCACAATTTATATTTATTTGGGTTAAAATTTGGATTAAGGATGTAATTTGTACTTCGAGAACGGACTATGTGTTAGACAATGTATAAATCCTGCTAGGTACCTAGCTATTGAGATGATTGTGTTCCTTCCTATATAATATATTTACAGCATCATCATTCATCACGCTATGGCCTCCCAACAGGCGGTGATTATGAGTAGGTCGTATATGTCGGCCGTGGTCTACCTTACCCATTTTTTTAAGGAAGGAAGTGATTGGATCACACTTAGTGCAACATAAATTATGTACGAGGGTCATGCCAAAAGAAATTAGATATTCAAAAACTACAAAGTTTATTCTTTATTATTGCTATCTATTTTCTCGAAGTATTCACCGTGAGCACGTATACACTTTTTCATTCGGCTAAACCACTTGGAAAATGTCAATGACCATTCTTCTTTGGGTACCTCAGAAACTTCATAATTATAGGCAGCCAGGGCATCTTCTTTGGTTTCAAATCGCCTTCCTTTTAATTTTTCTTTAATTTTCGGAAACAGGTAAAAGTCACAGGGTGCCAGGTCAGGAGAATATGGTGGGTGAGGGAGTATAGTGATATTTTTCGAACTAAAATAGTCGAGTGTTCGGGCAGAAGTGTGCGGGGTGGCGTTGTCGTGGTGCCAGAGCAGGTGCTGGGTTCCTGACTTTGGCCGCTTGTCACACCAAGCTGACAACACTTGTGGAGCACAAACTGTCACATACCATTCTGAGTTGACAGTTCTTTGATCCTCTAGCACCACAGTCGCAATATGCCCTGTCTTGCAGAAAAATGAGGCAACCATTTGTTTCTGTGTGCTTCGTGCTCGGCGACATTTTGTTGGAGTCGGTTCATCTTCGAAGCACCATACCGTTGACTGCCGCTTTGTTTCAGGATCGTAGTTATACAGCCATGTTTCGTCACCTGTCAGTATATCATACACAGTTTTCTTCTCGCCAGCGTCGAATTTATTTATCATAAATTTACACCAATCCACGCGGCGTTCTTTCTGCAAATCGTTGAGTTTATGCGGCACCCATCTCGAACAACGCTTATGGAGGGACAGTTGTCCATGAATTATGGTTTGCAGTGCTGCTGATCCAATGCCTAGATCTCGTTCAAGCTCTACGTATGTAATTCGTCGGTTCTCACGGATATTTTTTTCCACGGCTTGCACATTTTCTTGAATAACTGCGGTTGGCGGTCGCCCCGACTTCGCCTCATCTTCAAAGCTCTCCCGCCCTCTTTTGAATTCAGCAAACCAGTTAAAAACAGTTGCACGAGAACAAGCAGACTCACCAAAAGTCGTGGTTAAAAGTTCAAAACATTCTTGGGGCTTTAAACCTTTTTTAAAGTCATAGTAAATCATAACACGAAAATCTCGTCGACTAAGTTCCATTGTAACCGCAAATTCCCGTCAGATTCAATCAGAAAAAAAATATTTAAAAAATAATTACGCAGATTTCCGGAGTATTCCATTTTTAAATTTATAGCTATATAATCAGCCTTCTTCACTATGGTGTATAACTGGCCAGTATCAAACAAATGAGCATGGAGTATCTAATTTCTTTTGGCATGACCCTCGTAAGTTTACAAACTGCCTATTACCACAGTCTATAAACCAATACAGTCGTTCGACGAAGCCGTCTAGACAGGGCAATCGTGCGGGGTGTGAGGGGCGAGGGGCGGGTAGGGCGAGCCCGAGCTGCATACGTCGCCATTGTTAGTAGCTCGGGACATATCTTTCAGGGCTACTGCGTGTCGTGTGTTGTATTTTGATGTGTTTAGAATAAAAAATGGTGCATACGACATGTGCTGTGCGAGAATGCAATTCATCATCTCGCACAAATGAAGATCTGCGATATTATCAATTTCCACACTCAGAAGAAAGGTAAATATATTATTTTATAGTGCTTAATTTACAACGTTTTGTCATGTCATGCCAACGTAAACAAAATGGCGGATGTAAAAGCGTGACGCCTGCCAGCAAAAATTTAAACTTTTCTCAAACAAAAAAATTACATCCGTTTTCAAATTTAAAATGGCGGACATGACTTTTATAAATAATAATGGGGGTGCTGATTACGAAAAAGATATCCATGTTGAAATCAAAGATGGCGGACGTAATTTTTTCTTAAAAATCGATATGGGTGTCATCTTCGAGGTTCCTCGGGGTGCCGATTACGAAAATGACATTATTTTTGGAATCCAAGATGGCGGACGTTTTTTTTTTTTAAATATAATGATATGGGTGTCATTTTCGAGGTTCCTCGGGGTGCTGATTACGAAAATGACATCCATATTGAAATCCAAGATGGTGAACATAATTTATTTAAACAAAATTGTATGGGTGTTTGAATCTAAAATCATACCTAAGTTATTTATGGCGGAAGAAAGAAACGTACATACATACCTTAAACCTAAAACCATTACCCTCTTTTTTTGGGCAGTTGTGTAGTTTGTGACAACCCTAGGTAATTACTGTGGCCTTGTGCGGCGTCGGCATTTACGCAAACATCAAAGGCGTCGGCCCACTGTTAGTTACTCTTTACACTGTGCTATTACTTAGGTTCTACCGGACAATTCAAAAGTCAAAATGAGGAAGCAGGGAGTTGAGAATTTAACTAAAGGTGGGAGAGGTTTCAACCATTATTTTATTAGGGTTACATCTACATCATTTGACTGATATGAATATAGATAATGTATGTATGTATGTAAACACTTTATTACACTAAAATAATTACATTACACAAATAGAGTAGGTATGAGTATGACTGAAATATCACGCAAAGATTTCAAGTTTCTCTCAAAGTGGTGAAAACCTGCATATGTACGAGTATACCTATATGTGGATACGTTACGAATAACATCACGTATACATCTTCACACGTTTCAATAATAAATCGCTGTCTTAAGCTTATTACAGATGGCAATTTTGTATGCAGCGCCATATAAAGGCATGATTAATTATTCGATATTGCACCGTCCGCGCTTCTTCGACAATCGATTGCTGCTACCTGTGCACTGTGCCTTAAAGGGGCGTCGTAATGGCCGTCGGAATGGAATGCTGTTACTTTTTGTCGCAAGTGTACACATCAATCATAATTAATGGTTAAAGTTAATATAAGCCTATACCACATAACTTACTTGTACACCTTTTAAAACGTCTGCAGTACGTAGGGCTAGTTTAGCATAGTTTTCACTGTTTCTTTTGTTGGACAGTTTACTATGTCACTCGGCAAAGGCATTTTAGTAACAAAACCTACTTACTTCAGACGTGCTTTACGTTATAAACCAATATGTGAGGATTTTTATTCATATTAAGGAAGACATACATAGTAGGATTTCATGTAGTTGGTATTTTTACCCGTCAGTCGCTATTGCAGGTAATGATTGCAGCGGCTCTCACTTCCCTCAATCACTTAAGCTCTGATATGGTCGATTTATGACACGTAATTATGGAGTAGCTTCATCATGCTGTGATGTGGGCAGCAATAATATCTACATATTTAACTGGCAAGCGATCAGGTTCTCGCAACATTCACTTTGGAGGTTCAAATAAGGCTCCAAACCAATCGAACCTTAAATGCAGATTGTACTTTTAACAAGGATTACACCAGTATGAAACATATTGGTTGCCAGACACTACTGCCCATGAATACCAGAGGAATTTTAGATGCGGTGGTATCTTCTAATGTCCAGAGAAATCAGGGAAGTAGAAAAGGATTAATATACGAGGGATTATCCAGCAGTCTCACCTAGCTAACTTTACGCATTTTACGCTGATATTTTTCTATAGTATAATCCTGTAATAAATTATTCTATTCTAACTCTACACAAAGTTCAAAGCTGTTAGTAACTTTTTCTAGATTATTAGGGCGGCGAGACGAGTTATTTTCTCAGTTGCATCTCGTCTTGGCAGCAGCAGCCAATGCTCGCCCTGCGCGGAATTTGCGTGGGAGACACGAGTCTTGATTGTGAACTTGCTTTTTTGTTCTTTGTGCGTTTGCATATAAATAGTGGCTTGAGGTGCCAGTACATGGAACTGTCAGTTAATTAATACACAACTCCCAAGTTAATACAATTAAATTGAGTAAGTTACTAAGTAAAAGGATAGTCATTATTTCGAAAATAATCTGTTTCACTATAGTCACATACTACACACTGCTGTTGAAGCCCCATATCGAGCCCAAACCGCAGCGTCATCAAAACTGATGAGTAGTAGGTACAATATCATCATCAACAGACTGTAGGTATTCGTGTTTCGTAATATTTCCATTAAATGGAAGACCGTTGGTGCGGCTATAGTTAAAATAGATCCAAGCTTTGGCCAAAAAGTTGCAAAAAATAATATTTTAGGCATTGTCTGACCACAGCTATAAACTATTTTCAACACTTATAGCCGTTGACTTTTATTCATAAGTAAAGGTGACTCTGCTTTGCAGAACAAGCTGAACGGTCCACACATTAAATTTCCAAGTTTTACTCAGGGGAAGTGCTGTCGTGAGCTCGGTATTTAAATGAAGCCAGCGCCAGCTTGACGTGCAACTTAATTGAAATGTATTATGCGAAAATACATTTATGTGCATAAATAAAACGTCAACGGAGTCAACGCCCCGCCGGCCGAATCGCAATCGCGAGATTAGGGCGTACATCCGAGCACGATATCTTAATGGGATCGGATGCCAGTGATGTTTAAACGCGGAGTATCCTAAATGTGGGTCTAATTTCGCAACCGCTATAATACTCGTACGCTAAGTAATCCACCGGACACAAGTTAAGTATAGTTATCCAAGTCAGTGCGAAGAAGTAACAGTGTGCCGCAAAAACTTCAAAGATCAGTCAAAAAAAGTAGTTTGTCGTGAGTACTACTCAGTGAGGAGCCCTACTTTTAAAAGGCAAAGTAATGTCACAGCCTAAAAGATTGTAGATTCCATTAGACTGTAGGAATGTTAATTAAACCTTAGTACGAGTAACCACTTGTTAAGTAAATTCAATAAACGCTAGTAAATCAATTGAATACTAGCATTTGTTTTTCCTAAAACTCAAATGTATTGCTGTGAGTGGTAGACTCACAAAACTTTATTTAGCATTATTAGCTGGAGCATAGTTAACACAAAAATAAAGGTTACTAAGAACTTAGTCATTGGTTTAGTGGATTAAAGTGTTATTTGTGAGCTCATCTCTATCTTCAGCTGTGACTTCAGTTGAAGAACTTTAAGATGGAATTTCCTGTTCCCTTTGTTTGTCTTAGCTGTATTCTGAGAAATCAAAAATATAATTGTTGGTCACAGAAATCAATAATGAGTCAGAAAATTTATGGAACTCTAAAATTAATTAATTACAAATTAACAATATTTCATGATTCAAGTTCATAGTTTAATTAATTTCGCTATTGTGTAGATTCGAACAATAACAGGAATATTAACACTAAAATAACATGACAATAAGGGAAGAAACCGTAAATGTACGGTGTCCATGGTCGATGCGTTATCTCGTGTCTATAAACTTAAACTATGCCTTCGCACAAAGTGATAACGCGAGGAAGGTCACGATTTACAGCGAGATTAGTCTGTAGGAAACAACCTTCAGTCTCCAGACAAAGTAAACCGAGTAGAAAGTTTCACAAACATCAAAAATTAAATTATGTATTTCTCCTATGTGTGTAGAAATCTACTGATATTAAAAACTGCACCTTACTTATTTGCCATAGGCAACTAATTGCACTTCTGAATGGGGAGGTACAAAGTCGGTTAAAGCTCTCACATGCAATACAATCATTAAAAATAAATAAGTATAATGAAATATAATCTTTAAGTATTAGTATTTATGTGTAAATCATTTAATTTTGAATGCAAGTTTGAACACTAAAACATTGTATAATATTTGAGAATTACCGAACTTAATTTATCAATAGATAAAAATCCACAACCCCTAGAAACCTTATAAAACACTCTAATATATTGTGTGATAGGGTTTTTTGTAATTTAATTATGTCGATAAGACTCGTCTAATGATATCATCACTGTAATTAAATCACGCAACCTACTCAATTATAAGTATTATAACTTAATAGGTCTCTTCTTTCTACACGACATGACTTTGTAAACTATTATTCATAACTTAAAGTGTTGAAAACAACATTCATTCGGTTATCGTGCGTAACCAAAAAGTCGCTGTTCAGTGATTTTTCAAAAGACAAGTCGTATATAAAACATCAAACTATTTAACCAAAACTGTCGTTTTACGTAAACAGGCTCTTGTTCAAGAAGTTATCAGTATCTCTCCAATTTTAAATTATATGCTTGAAAAGGTTTCCATGTTAATTAAAAGCTATGATATTTTGAATTATTGCATTATCACAATAATATTTAAAAAGAAAAGCTCGTCAAGTTTTATCAAAATCTATGCGATTCGCACCTTTGCAACTTCTTTATAGAATCACAGTTACTACATACGTTTCAAAGAGACTTGCTCACGAAGTGTAATCATTCGATTTTATGAAGTAATTGGTTTTATTTATATGTGATTGATGACCTATGTGATGATACATTCAACATTCAAGCATTACGCGTGTGAGACTCTATAACGCAGTGAGGGCGACGGATACTTGACGCTGTACCCTTGAAATAACTAATGATTTATTATTTTACGAGACATTTCGACCTCGATTAAAGAGCTGGTTGTCATCGGTCACGGCTCGTATTTTTATATTTATGCTTAATTACACGTCTTAAGAGAAGAGGTGTGATTTTATTAGAAACAGCTCGACCTCGTTGTCGATTGGTGGATGAAGCGCGATCATAAGAGCGACTTGAAGCTACCTACCCAATTGAGAATGCACTCCTTAAAATGTGGTTGTAGGCTCTGACGAGACAACTTAAACTAGCGGGTTAATAATTCGTCCGTCGAGTTAAAAATCGAGTTGATTAAGAGAATAACCTACGTGCAAATGATAACAAGCGCGTTGACTATTGCTCGGCGTATACAGTTATACCGACGCGACATCTCTATTCCGTCTCATGCGATCAATTATAGGCGAGTGCTCCCGATAGCGGCGGAAAAACTCACAACCATTAGAAGCACAGTTACGTAAAACGCACTCCAGTACAAACGTGGTAAAAAGTAGAGAACTGGTCAGTTCTGCGCAGAGACGAATAACGGGCCCGCGCAGTCAATGGATTTGAAAAACTGGTCGAGTCTCTTAGTCCGCGTTTAATGGACGGCGACATTGATTATAAGGCATTTAGCTGCGATGCAAGCGAATTGGCATTTTGATGATATGAAATTCACCACGTAGCTGTAAAAAGTACAAAAAAAAAATGCCTTCGCCAACATTTGGTTTTGGATTTCTTAAAATCATGCCCCTAACTCCGTTCGAGAAGAATTCGTTTATTGCGGTTGTTTTGTAGAGCTCCAGTCTCGTCAGTGAAGCAGAAGAACGTTAATTATTTGATGCAACTGTTCTATTTTTGAAACAAAAAGGTGTAACAAACACACTAACTATCAAATCGAATAGCATAAATAGCAATATACCTATATAGATATAGATATTAGATATTCATAATAAACAGCGTTTATTTTACCCGTTGCTTTGTAATTGGGTGATATTATAATCATAGAAATGAACCCTGATATCTATTTAATAGACACTTTGTACACCAAGACATGCCTACAAAATCGGTATTTCAAATTATCATATTTAACGTATAGTTACGGTTACTAGTTTCATAGTGTTTATCTTTAAGTAAACATCAGCCGTAGATAGAACGACTTCTTATTTATTGATTGCTCTGATCAGTTAACAGTAGTTAGTTAGTAGCTTTTCCAGTTCCCGGCGACCGTTAGCGCCACTGTACAGGCTGCGCCGGAGTGCATGAGTTAGAATACCTCACAGCTGCCGACGCTGGCCCACTCGGTGTAGGATGCTGTCAATTCGCCTTACAGTTTCAACTGGTGCATAATAATGTGCTCTGGTTTAAACACGACAGCTTTTTGTTCGTTTATTGCGTTGGAACCGTTCACCCTGTTTGGACAAATTTGTGAAAGTGTATAAATATCGTTTACGGTGTTTTGGGAAGCGATTTCATTTATTTTATATCTTTAAACCTATCGTTTTCGGCAAGTGAGATGTTGATACGCTTGTCGTAACTTAATGCAGAATGTTAGCAACTACATGCGTAGAGACATGAAGATGGTGACAATCATGGTAATGATCACGTTTTAAGTCATCTACACAATATGAAAAAAGAAACTGACTAACTGATGATCGATCAATGCTCAGTCGAAACCGCTGGACCAAGGGATTTGATATTTGGAGATACAATATCTAGAAAGATTTTTTGAAAATGTTTTCCCTAAGGGGTTAAAATAGGGGGAGTAGCGGGAAACTAATTCTATAAGCTGGCGTCTTTAAGTATAAGCTTAAACCGTGATAATGTCTACGTCATTTTCTATTAACTAAACTCTTCAAGTATTTCAAGTACCTTAAACGTAAACGTAACTTAATACGAGAACTCAAACGTTATCGTTCAAGCATAATGAAGTTATCTTTAAAGAGGTTTCGCATTGTGTTAAGAAATGCTCAGCAAATAGCCTCCAAGAGGCTTAGGCCGACTAGTAATTCATAAAGTAGCGGCTCCGAACACACAACCAGTTTCGCAGCTACTCGAGTGCTATTTACTTGGTACACCCAGTATTTTAATGTGGATAGACAGCACAAGAGTCTGGGGCGGACGCGTCGCCGCGACTACACGCGCTTACGTGCCCCGTGGAAAATTGGGCTCATTTATGTGCGAGTCCAGGCTTCGTTGTGAGCATAATTAAAAGCTTTGCGTCATAAATATACATTAGTTACAGGCTGTAGTTTCACAGTAATTAGGATAAGGTGACACTGCGGTTCCGGCACACATAAAGTAAGGGCCACAATCATTGATGTATTTGCTGCTACTTAAGTAGACGGTTATGCGCTTTGGCCTAGGCTTAGGAGTTTCAGTCTAATTAATTCCCGGGCTTGTGGAGGAGATGGCACGTCCATATATTGAAATCGTCTATCGTCTCTTCACCAAGCGGTTGCACCAGTAGACCAGTGTTGGCTTTACGGCTAGCTAATGCTGAGTTGGGACCGTTTCGCAACAATTTCTAGTTGTCTTGTTCTTTTTCTACATATGTAATGTAATTTTGGATTGTTACGAATAAATGTCTCTTCTCTATTATCTCTAAATCTTTATATCAAAATTAGGAATCATATATTGTTAGTATTAATGTGCGGAAAAAAATATTCTTGTTTTTAAGGGTCTGGAACCAAAAGACATAAACGGACACGACGTTTCTTAGATTTTAATACCAAGAAAATATTGTTATTGCAATTCAAAATGGACAAGCGTGGTTTCTTAAAAGGGTTTATTCATAGTTTTTATTCAACTAATAAGAATAACCCATAACCATTTATAAAATGAAATCATTTTATTATAATCAAAAATAATGACACATTGTGCACGACCAAGCCCCTATCATGACGGTTTCCAAACTGAACGTAAGATAAGCGCTGCACTGCATTATTTGATTTTAGTGTTTGTTCAGATGCAACACGTCGCCTGTGAGCGCTGCACTTTTACGACCATTCTCAGTATTCAATATTTCTATTGTTAGTCAACTCTAAGCCTTACTTAAGATTGAATAATCTATGTACCTATCTTAGACTTTGTCCTTCCCATAAATTGTAAGGATATAGACCATTCTAGATCTGATTAGGGCTGGTGGTTATTCCACATTGTATTAGCTCATTTTGCTTCGATATCGTAATCATAAATTGTTAACATTAGCATTATTTGCTTTGAGAAGAATAACGTATAATTACGATTTCAAATATCTGGACTATGTAGACTTTAACCTAGGGTTTATAGGTTGAATATTTGAAACGACGACTTGAGTGGCTGTCGTGTGTCGTGTGTCGTGTGTGTCTTGTGTGTGTAGAAAATTGCGCAATTTGGTAAGAAATACATTTAAAAAAGTTTATTTACTGCTGTACTAAACTGAAGTATATTTTATACTGTTGTGTGTCTATTAATGTGTTTTTCTAAAAAAAACAAGGCTCTGGTACCTTAAACAGAGATTATTATATAATATACTTACTAAATTTAATCCGTATTTGCTTGAAAAAATATATTATTATAAATATTCAAACTTAAGAATAAAAATAACGGGTAAGTAAAATAAGTAAGTAATAATTTTTTTATTTTTTTAAGAAAGAAAGATAATAATTATATCCAAAAATGTAATCTGTGTTTTACCAATGTTCCCGAATCATCATCATCATCATATCAGCCGAAAGACTTCTGCTACTGGTCACAGGTCTTTCCAAGGATCTCCACGACACGCGGTGTTAAATTATTATCCTATTTTCATGTATGATCAGCATAATGTAACGGCAAGCAGAGTTCCAACAGTAACTGAACATAGACAAGTCGTTATAGGTAATTGGACGCGAACCGCTCATCTGTTGCTCGATTGAGTGACCTTTTAAGGCTCGGCCATATCGCAATCGAGCTCCGAGCGAGGCAGCTGTCAAACGATCCTATTGACCTTCTCTACATCACGTCGGTTTGAAGGGCTGGGTTACGAAGGCCCTTATTATTAAATTGCATGACCTGCTCTTAAGTGGGGGCACGATTTACCCACAAAATATTGATGGTTGTACCCACAACGTTTTCAGACGGTCCCTGACGGTAAACGATCTCCATTTGAAGTAGCGTACACGTTTTAATAAATATAGTATAACAAAACTTGATGTAAAGATCTGTTAAACTGCGTAACGGTTTGCTGGTAGAAAAAGAATATACCCTCAACCTTAAAATTATACAGTGGGTAAGTACTTAAATAAGAAACTCTGTACACGACGAAGTCTTCGCAGTCGGACAAAAACCATTTTTTTTTTAATTGCCTTGTTTTTGTTTAGATCTGGGTTTTAAAGAACTACAGTGAAAAATAGTCATTTCTAATTAGGGATTGATAGATCTAGGTTGATCATAAAATTAAGAAACGCTGTTTCTACCGCAGACAAAACACTTCGTAGCCGGACTGTATCGCTATAAGTTTGTGAAAAAATCTTACAATAACGCAGCGCGCCCGTAAGTGCAGGATCACCTCGTGAAGGGTTTACCTGCCCATTGTGTCCGGCGAGCCCAGCAGCCGCATTGTAATAGTTTCTGAGAAGTCACGTTCTAACCTCGATTCATTTTAATCTGTACAAAATTAGAATACTCCGTCCGTATTGGTGCCAGTACAACCAATTTGGTAACAAACGGCTTTCAGTTTGACAGTACGTGATATTTTATGCTACAGTGAACTACTGGTAAGTTGTCTCTTAGTATCTCTAATGACTAATAATACCCCCCCTCATAATACCTTACGAGGACTACTCAAGATCACGATCGCACATGTTACGGGATTACTCAGTGAAGAAGAATGAAAAAGGACTTAATAAATAATATAATGTGAAATCTAAGAGTAAATTATTAATAGCTACAAAGCTTGGGATCATTCGCATGTGTTTGCTATCTGTTGTCTCACAGCTACTTACAATACAGCTCAGTACCATCATTAATTGTGACGTCGTAAATTCCTTCGCATACATGTATTGTATGTGTTGTACCGACTCGTGTTAGTGCAGTTTTAATAATAATGGCTATTAAGCTCGAATTCAAGGCCTTCAAACCAGCAACATTTAATAATATCCCAATAACACTAACAAGCAGTCCATAGTGGTTTGCGATTGAACATATGAGAGGCGATCCTTAACCCGAGGGCAGGTATTTACCATAACAAGGGGAACAATGGCCGGCCATTGGAGGAAGCGGGCCTAACTAGGTGTAAAACGAGCTGGTTCGAGCTCCGGCCCTTTGTAGTTTGTGAACTAGAAATCTTCTTAAGGATTATCTTGCAAATGCCCTTTGAACGCTATCTGTTGTGTTACTGTTAAAACAATGTTTTGTAAATAATGTGTTGCTTTTAAACATTTGCATTCGCCGTGTATGTTCTTGTTATGTTCACTGTGTAGCGATTTGTTTGTCGACGGTAGTGTTTTTATTTACCTAATAACGTTTTCTTTTCTCTTTTGTGGTACATTGGGACGATACAAAAATAGTTTAGAAAATAATGCTAAATACTTACAGATGAAACAAGTCAACATTAGCTAAATGTTGTAGTCCACATGCACGCGTAAACAAACGACTTCTTATTTAAGATTTCGATGTATCAATACACGTAAGTATAGGTACTTATGCGCTTTAGCGAAAGTGGTCAGTGTTGGACAGAAGTCCAACGCCATACCGGGCAGGCCGCGCAGACGTCCAATTAGAGGGAATGTGCGCCCCTCGGGAATCCGCCATTCTTCACAGGGAGTTACAATTTATCCTTCACCGACGCTCACTTTACTGCCGCCACTTCGAACCACAACTCTAACATGCAATTGCAGGCATATTACGCGCCGCACTTAACCATAATTTACTGATTTCATGATACCACTTACGACCGAGAACATTGGAGAAATCTTTCCGTGTACATTCGCATTTAACTCGAAACTTGTAAAAGGCCCATCATCAGATATCGTTTTTTAATTTAACCTAATATTCAAGATTAAACGCGAGGACGCCGGTTTGAAATCCGCCTGTAGACACGGCTCTCCTTAAAAGGCGGCTCGTCGACAATGGCCTGGGAACTCAGCTCATTTGAGGAGAAAATATCATCTCGGACTGAGGCGGGCTCGGACTGACTGCTAAATCGGTTTTTAAATGCAACTTTACAGACGACGTGTCGTGACAAATGTAAAAAAGCCTGGAGATGTCTCTGCTTAATTGCATGCAACACTTAAGTCTTTTGTTTCCTTAGATGACGACTAGTTACAGATACTTAACAATATTAATTTTAACAACGAAACTGCATCATTAAGTTGATCTTAATTGACATCACTTCAGACATTTATTACATGTATTTCCTTAACCGCAATATACAATGAACAAAAATTGCATATCTTCTTTATCTGTATCTTTATTACTTTAATTACATAGTATAAAGCAAAGTCACTTTCCGTGTGTCGTCTGTCTGTCTGTACATATATCCGCTAGCTCCACCTAAACCACCCAATCGATTTTGATGCGGTTCAACACCAGTTAGATCATTTTTCACGGAAGGTTCTTATCTTATATATAAAAAAACAGATTTATGTACAGGAAAAAGCGAGGTTGGAACGATTGTTATTTGAATAAAGCATGAAGTGATTATTCAAGTAAAAGATATTTACTCCCAAATCGGATCTAAAACATAGCTCTTATTATTATTCAGTAGTTTCATGACCGAAACCAAATTGCTCACGGTCAAAGTGCCCACGATTCGGTTCCAAGGCTAGAATCCAAAGATTATGTTTGATCGTTGGATTGGAAGATTACAAAATTGCTGGTCTAACTTTATTATTATTCCATCATCCTTTCACTGAAAGTGTTTGTGCTTGCGTCACAAGTTAATATGTGCGTCACCTTGAGCTGCGAGCAAACAGGGGCTCGCAGCGTGGCGGGGTGATATCACCAGGATTATCATTATCATTCGTATTTAACGTGATAACAGCTTAACATCAGATACGAGTTAAATCTGGCGCCGGGTTTAGATGTATAAACTTAACCCCAGATCCATAGCAGGTATTCAATATGTTAATATTTGTATTTAATCATTCAAATCCCTCGCTTTCCGTGGGCCCCTTTTGCTTACTTGCGTCCCCAGTTATTACTTATTTAACAACAAGTCTTTAATCGAGACCTCAAGCAGCTATTACGGCTTACAAAAACGTAATCATTAAAGCCTCTCGGTATGCCTTTTTTCCTGCAGGCTCGACAAAAAGGTCCTCGGGCGGGATTTCGAGAGGAGAACAAACCGCGGTGAGCCGGTGACCTTGCACGCGCTAACGAAGGCTGCACTCCGTACAAGGATGGCCGCGATAAAAAGAACTAAACCCGACCGCGTAAAGACCTGCCACAAAAAATAAAATAATAAAACACGACCGATACTCGGAACGCGAGTGCGACGGACGAAACGAAGCGGATATTGCTGGTTTAAAGGAATATTCTAAAAGGAATCTTTACGCTTGGCGCTTCGCCCTGTAGCAATTGATCTTAATATTAAGTATAATCAAAGAAAACTGGTTTATACTTAGAGCGATTTTATATATCGAAAGGATTTTAAAAGTTTATAAAGGCAGTCAGTATGGTGGTACCTATCTAGATTTTTTTACTCATATCATTGCCAGACCCCAGCTATCATTGACGTACGTCGCATGTTGGGAGAGATTTGCTCAACATATTGAGCGGTAATCAATACAAGCCTATATAGATAGTGAACGACACGACTATTCGAGCGTGCATGGAACAGATGTGGTGCGAAGTAGGTTATGGTGATAACGTATCGGGCGTAACGAACAAATCGCGCCAACTGACGATTTTCGATCCAATCTTGCTTTGATTTCATGCCGTTTTATCGACAAAATGCTTGCAGTACATTGCAGTAAAGGCAAACGTTTGATAGAGGTTTCGCCAATTTAGTTTCACAAAACGCTTTTTTCTGTCACGGTATATATATCATACGTCGTTTGTTACACGGATTATTGGATATTTAACTTCTGAATTATATTTGACATTGCCAAAGCGATACATTCATCGACATATATTATGTTTTAAATTCTTAAAGACGCGCCCCACCACTGCGTTATTGTACGTAAAATTAAGAAATCACTAAAGTAGGTAACCCTTTTATTTTTAGAATGAAACGCATGAAACAATGGTAAATATAGCTACTGTATAAAAAAAACGAATATCCTCCCTGAATATCAATATGTACCATTCTTAGTATAGACATATCCACAGATGTATATTGTACGAGTATACTCGTATCCTATAAAATGCTCTTCATTGAGAGTGTACGTATCTAAAATCATGAAAACAATTTCAGCAGGCATAAAAGCTTAACGATAATCATCATAAAATATTAGTAGCAGAGTACTTAACTAGCGCAATAAATTGTCTTGCAATTCTAAGTGCGGTAACTCTGATTATTGCTACACTCTGCTTCTATTTGCGGTTAATTTGAATAAATGGCCAGAACTGAGTTACTGGTTGATATCTCATTGTACAGAGCGGAGATTGAAGACTAGACTGGTTGAATAGCATCAAGCCAGTGCACCTAACAATGGTCAGTTCAGACTGGTTGAATTATATTATCAAGTGGTATTTACTTAGCTTTCTGAAATAAAACATCAAAAAACTTAACGCCAACTCGGTAATTTACTTTACTCAACTCAGGTTTAACTTACAAATAACAAGCAAACCTCTCAATCTCTAAAAAAAAGTCATAACTTTACTACTTGTGGATTCGTCCAGGGTAGTGATTCTCTGAACAACGACGGTCGGACGGACGGACGAGTGAATGTCCAAGCGGCGGGTTTAAGTAGTCCCGTCAGTGCGAACAAAACATATTTTAACGCGTGCATTTTCAATTAAGCGGCTTGGTTTCTGCCGATGGATCGAACGTATATGGCTGCTTAATTGAAAATGCTCGCGCTAAAGTGTGTTTTATGCGCTCTGACAGGAGTACCTAAACTCGCCGCTGCGCGCTGCGATTTCGCTCTTTCGTCCGCCCGTCCGTTGTTTTTGAGAGAATCTCTACCAGGTGAAAAGAAGGGAATTGTGGTGAATGCACCACCACAATGAAGAATAACTTGCTGTTTTCTATGTGGTCTGTGTGCGCTTGGAGCGTGCGCCTACGCCGCGGCTTCGGCTGTAGGCGGCGGCCGTGCCTTCACTTAGAACTTACTTGTTCTTGAACCATTCGGATTTCATTCGTCATTATGGGTAGGTCCACCGCATATTACCTATTACAGTTTTTTTTCACTTAATGATATTGTTTTTAATTTTGTTATGAATCAATTATTTTAAGTTTGTTATGAATAAATTTGGTTCTTATTGATATTTATTTGAGTTAAATAAATATTGCCTAACATAATTAAAATTTCGAAAGATATAATTTTTCAAATTGTGTTTTCTGTTTCCTTCTGTGCTGACACCAGTAATAATACCTATCGTACCTTGATAATCAAACCGTCACTAAACAAAATATATAAGAGTTCGAATAATGACAATATTGCCATCAAAATGAAGTTGGATTTCAAATAAAGCATTTTTTTGTTTAGTGACGGTATGATTATCAAGGTGCGCTATATTAAGCAACAATCAACTCAAAAACACCTGAAACGTCTCTATTAATGAACTAAAATGTGTAGGCGTTATACCTGGCGTGCTAGATATTTTTAAGGTCAATTTAAGATAGACTAAATACCTATACGTCAATCGTATACATTTGGTCAATTTACGAAAATCCCTAATCTGTTGACTGTGCCAAGCTTTGTGTTATCAAAGTTGTTCTAACGATTAACTCGTACCTTATAATAAATAATAAGAGAGAAACTTCTACATCACAATATATACCTATATATATTGAACAATAACTTATCTGTCGGCTTAACTGCGTAAGATTTATAAATATCGGCAATAAATAAACACGTTATCTCCGGAGCTACCGAGATGTTCAGTAATTGGAACAGTTTCACATGTCAGGGAGAAATACGGGAGCCATTATGGAGGCGTCAGCCTGTGATTACTTCGACGACACCATATACAAACATTATCTTTTTACATCAATGCACTAATAAATCAACAACTTTGAGCGTTTTATGGTTACCATTTATCAAAGTTTCAAGGAGCTTTTTATGGGATTATTTAGGTTTATAGACAAATTAGGTAAACCACTTCGAAATGGTAAGGCTATATATCTATCAAAATGCATAAAAACAAATTTATTTAATGTTCGTTTTCACCCAACTGAACCCACATCAAAATGTATAAAAAACTTTATAATGATCGTTTGCACCTAACTGAACCCGTATTAGTTAACATTGAATACTTCCGCGATAAAACTATAAATTGTTGTCCCTTTTCTATTAGGAACATCCATTTGAAGCTAGACACGAGAAAGTACGCGAGCACCCCGCGGAGCATGACGTGTGAACATTTTAATTGGGAAGAATCGCTCATGGGGGACAACCCCACTTAACCAGAAATAGGATTATTGAAACTAACCGCACTTTCCGAAACCACCTTCACACGTACGCTGGAATTTGGACACTTACCAGCCAAAAATAAGTGACATAAATGACACATTATTAACGGGTATATTTTACGATCCAGCGCATCATAAAATACCTTTAAGTACCTATGTGGTATTTCTAAATAAAAGTTACTGTATACAACGTCAGCATAGTACTCGTATTGTTATTGGACTGAGTATAAGCACGTAAACAACGAGATACCTACTCGTAGTTACAAAATCGTGTCAAACTGTGAGAAATGTCTTTATTTGTGGATAAAACTCGTAACTTTGGGTCTCACCCACGTGTTTTACGAACTATATTTGTCTATTTTAGTAGAGGTTCACGACATGCTTACGAAAGTTAAGTAACCTTGATACTCTGTCGATTTCTAAGCAGTCAGAACAAGATTTATTTTAAATCAATATCTTTCAGAAGTATCGTGACTTTTTTTTTCAATTCAAAGCAATACTTTATTTTTCCTTTTCTACAGTTCTGCATCCAATTTGACAAACCGATCTATGGAAAAAAAATTGTGTCACGTAAGTAGGTATTTAACGACTTTTGCAAATTCCAAAAGTTATAGATTTGATTTTAAATGAGAATGAATTACCTAAGTGGATTATTGTTTACTTTATTTTCATCAGATTAACAGAGACTTACTGAAAAACCTGACATGGAGCGTAGTCGGACTTGACGCAATTTAAATCGGTATTACCATTAACTGTAAAAACTGAACGATGAACTAACAAGGAAATGATAGTATAGAATTATTATAGTAAAAATATATATATTTAAATTTAATTAAGAGCAGCGAAAATGCTAGAGCATCATACCTACCAATACTAGATAGAAGATCAAAAGTCATTCAAATGGTTTACATTATCAGTTTCTCAATACTGCAGCTATTACTAAATACCCAATAGGTACCTACGCTTTGTTTACCTCATTCCAATACATTCAGCAGTTTATTGTTAAGTTATCTCATTGTTATTCACGAAGGACTTCGGCAGCTACACGAAGTTTACGCAGCTAAGTAAAATTACACCAAGAAGGTACGTAGAGTAGGTACAAATAATGATGAGATAGCAACCGGGACAACTATAGAACGAGTGTCAAATTACACGACTTTCGTATCGCTACCGGTAACACATATTTATACTGAGCTGAAATGCTAGAGACACGCGTGGCTTGCTAAAATAACATACAATTCCTGGTTAGTGGCAGTGAACGTTACTGTACAGGTATCGTATTCGGTATTTGCATAGAGTACCCTATCGAAATAATGTTTACTCTCTATGCTCGGAGGTTAAAGAGAAATGATAGGAAGATAGCGGGGTGATATCAGAACAATAACGCCAGTTAGGACGAGAATAATTTCAATATAGGTAGGTTTAGTTATTTATTTACACTTATATAAAAAAAGGCTTTTGTAGGGTTGAACAGTTTTATTAATTATCAAGAAGTCTGTCCTGATCAAGCGCCCTGAAGTATTTTTTCTGTCTCTCTAGATCATAACTTACGAGTAAGTATTAAACTTTGGTATATATTTTATGCTAAACGTTTCTTAGGTTTGTTAATATTATAAACATGAATTGAGGGGAGATTAAGGACGTCTGTGAACGTGCTAATTTTTTGGAAGGTATCCAACGTTGAAGCTCAATTTTTCATGAATCATCTCGGGGTTTTCCTACAATAATGTTTCAGCGTCTAAGATGAATTAGTGACTCACGGGTGGGTTGGAAAGACTATCGTTTATCAATTACTCTGAATTTATTGAGGAAGTTGTCAATATCTGTCTGAAAATGATTGTTTATAAAAAACGACACATGCCGCTATTTAAATTTATTTATTTATTTAATGCGATACAATAATAAATAGAAAAAATACTAGGTACCTATAAGTATTCTAAACCCAACAGAAAAGCATTTATCCAAATTAAAATATGTTACAGAAAGCATTACTTACCTATTAGTCTATCAGCAGAATTATTGGAAAGCAGAACATTTGCTTGTGGAGTTAAAAAAAAGCAGTAAAATGCTCTTGCTGATATGCTCGCACCCGCTTCAACTAGGTATTTTCGGTTTGGACTTGTGGTTCACTGGTAGAGAATGCCTTAAGGCATTAAGTCCACCATTTGTACTTATTTACAATAAAGTTAGTAACATTAGACATGAGAATCAAGTTCTGTTTACGGTCATTTCCAGGAAAAATAAAAAATATGCTACGTTTAATAATACCTATAGTTACCTAGGTAACTTCCGTAACGTAAACAATTTCAGATAAGCCTTCAGCCTTAAGAATGGCTACGTAATCCACAGACGTGCCAGCCGGACAAAACTAGCGGGTCTGAACTACCTACATCGATGCCTTCAGATACCGGTACTGTAATTGCGGATGCAAGTGTTATTATGTGGTTGGTTGGGAATGAGGAGTCCCAAGCTGGTGCATTGCTCCGGCGAGTAGGTCACAGCCTGCAGCCCGGCGCCAGCTCTGCATGACCCGGCTATGAACCACCGCACAAAAGTAATCCCTAACTTTCGAAGAAAAAGGGAACCCTGCTCTAGAACTTTTTCTTTTAGTTTTTCAATTAAAGTCACAATAAGAGATTTGAGAAAGGACAGAGATAGCAGAAAAACCAATCAGTCAATATATACCTATGCTTATTTACATTGTCGATTCCTCAGTAGGTATGTGTAGATTGTACAAATTGCTTGTTAGCGAACTTGCCGCATGAAGGCTAGCGACTCAATAATTATTAAGGCACCATTGCTGACTGAGGCTGATAAAGAATGTTTTAATTACTTTACATTTTTTATTGACACCTTTTAACGCGGCGTCGGGCTTAAGTCGGACAGGTAAACGACAAACTTGACGTCCCGAAATGTGGGTTCTTTTTTTATTTGACCGGACCGGATTGGACATTTCACGCAAGTGAGCTCCTTTCTCTTAATCCCAATTCATCAATTCTAACAAAGTATTTATAGTTTATGAAGAATTTGATAAAATTTAATGTAACGCGAGCGTTATTGTATTATCGCTATTTATCAAGAATAGTGATAACATGCGTCTTTGATAACTCCGATATCACAATTGCACACCATTCCTGTTATAAACTTAGTAACCTTTTAGTTCTGTTGTTAGATCAACAGACCGATAGAGAACACATGGAACAGCGACCTTCACACATGACATCATTGCAAGTCACCGTGGTAGGATTGGCTACAATAACACTTAACTACAACTTACCAGCTCGTGCTCCTGCCGTCTTCTATGGTGAGATGCTCCGCGACCGAAAATCCAAAGTATGAGCCATGCTCTCCAAACTTTATCACAGGAATCCTCGGCTCCAGGTTAAAACTGGTGGCACTATACAAAATGCACAAAAATACAACACTCTCGCACTTAATTATGTAAGCCATTGTAAACACAGTTCGTTGATTCGTCGTGATAAATCTCACTTATTCACCGTCTCGAAGTTTTAAATTCGCGCATTGCGATTTTCGTATTTAGTTTGTGTTCCGCGGTCGACGTGGGGACCCCCAACTCGGTTGCCGTTCGCCGGCCGAGTATTCCCGCTCTTACTACACCGCTAGTCTCTAGCCTCTCGGCTCCACGCAGTCAAACTACACAACAAACTTATTTTACACGCGGCTAGCCGCCTTCAACCAAAGGCAACTGAACTCATAAAATTTACGGCGTAAAGAACTGCCATCTAGCGGAGGAGCTTTACAGTTGCACTGTGCTGCCATCTATAGTTTGAGCTCATATTCTGGTCCTTCGAACCGCAACATCAATTCTGTAGGTATCATTAGTATGATAGTATGTCATTATAGAACTTAGTTCCACGATGGCCCGTGCGATGGCCTTATCGAATGAAAATAAATATAAACATCTTAACGACATTATTGCCATTGTGAGAAAAAAAATCAACCTTAGGGTGACAGACCACTGCTTCTTCTATTTTACGTTAAACTTGTACACGCTGTCGTAATACCAAAGAAGGCCACTAACTGCAATGCACTGCAATATAATGTAAGTCCAAGCATTCTATATACTGTATTAATAACCATATTAAATTTAAAATTATTTTTCACTTCTCATGCTCTTAAAATGTTACTTTAGTCTATACATCGGGACTAAAACTCTTTATTAATTTCTAGGGACTAAAGTAAGTAATATTTTTTTAATTCATTTTGGAAACGCCTAAACAGCCAATCACAATGTTTGTGGATGGAGGATTATTGCCATTTTCAGTGATTGTGTATGGACCATTTTTTGAGCGTGGAAATAACCTCAAAATGACAACTGTGCAAAGATATATAAAATAACGATTTAATTTCGTGTAACACGATTAATGATTACGAACATTAATCTATTTAATTATATTAAGGACAATTCATTTTATTATGCATGGTCCAATTAGTTATAAAAAAGTTTTCAAGTTTAAATCTGTTGGCTAAATATGCAAGTATTTAAAACGTCACTTTACAACAAAAAAAAAACCGCGGAACAATTTTGAAAGAAACTTTGTTCTAATCCATATTGTAATTTTATACATGTGGAACGTCGTTTTTTTCCTCGCATTCAAAGTGAAAAGTAGAGTGTTTAACGCGAGACTAACGACCATAATGACACTCGAGCTATAGCCACCCGCGCTGCGCTTGGGTGGCTAAACGTCTCGTGTCATTATGGCTTGTTTTAGTCCCTAGTTGAACAATCTACTATTACTATTACCATGCACTTATTTAGCCACCTTGGTATGACGGCAGCACGGGAGATTCTTATTACTCTAACAGGGGGGTTATACTTAGCTGTCCTTTATGCTCACCGTAAAATTAACTGCACAGCCATGTCATAATAACCCCGCAGTCCTGTTTTCTCAGCGTAAACAGAACTGCATAGTAATGTCATAACATAATAAGCCCCCAGTACTTATCAATTGTCATAAGCAGCTTAAACAAGCATCTTCACCCTGAGAAGTTTCTGTAAATGTGGCAATGTTTATCGTTTTGCAAGACGATTTATTCACACCGCCAATGCGTCAGAAATGATTAGACTAGACTAGATTAAAAAGTAACTTCCATGATAAAAGATAAAAAAGATAAAAGATGTTTATTCAGTAAGTAGGCCGCACGGGCACTTTTACACGTCAAAAATCTACCAGCGCTTCGCAAGAGACCACTGCTGAGAAGAAGCGCCGCAAGAAACTCAACAGTTAGTCGTTTTTTAAATATAGGTACAATTTTAAAACTTAACCTAGCATTATATAAAACAATGAATCTAACATAAGATAAGAAATAAATGTATTCACGCGTAGTTGAGCAGGAAAATGTGCCAAAACTCTGAGTTTTCTCCAGAACTAATTGGTAGTAAGTAATAGAAAATAATTATGAAAAATTATACTTAATTATGATGGTGTAATACAACTACATAAAAAGTTTCGATACATTCTCCTACAGAAACCGTGTCCCCTAGACAATATACAATGTTTACATATTTCTTACGATGAAGTTATTATTAAGTTATTTGGGTGTTTAGTTTAGGCCAAGCACTTTTATCTGATAGATAGTCCTCGACCCTATAGTAAGCTTTAGACATCAGCGACTTTTTCAAGTAAGTTTTAAGTACTGGAAATGGTAACTTTAAAACTTCGTCAGGTAATTTATTATAGAAATGGATGCATTGACCTACAAATGATTTAAAAACCTTACGAACACGAAATTTTTTAGTAGCTATTTTATTTTTATTTCTTGTATTAAAATTATGTATATCACAATTCTTAATAAAAGAGTCCTGATTTTTAATGACATAAATAATATTCTCATAAATAAATTGTGAAGCTACTGTCAAAATACTAATTTCTTTAAATAGTAATCTTAAAGAATCACGGGAGTTTAGGTTATATATAGAACGGATGGCTCTTTTTTGTAACACGAATATAGTCTGTATGTCAGCAGCTTTTCCCCAAACCAGAATACCGTATGACATAACACTATGAAAATAACTATAATAAACTAAGCGAGCTGTCTCAACATTCGTAAGTTGCCTGATTTTCCTAACAGCATAAGCTGCAGAACTTAATTTACCTGCTAGTACTGCTATGTGGGGACTCCATTGCAAGTTTTTGTCTATAGTTATCCCTAAGAAAAGCGCCTTATCTACCATTTCCAAACACTCGCCATTTAGAAATATACTAGATTCTACCGGTCTAACATTAGGCAAAGCGAACCTAACACATTTAGTTTTCCTAGCATTGAGTAGCAAATTGTTACTAGTAAACCAATTATGTACTTTACCTAGCGTGGCGTTTATCCTAGTGTAATTGACGGATTTTCGGTCTACCTTGAAAATCAATGATGTATCATCAGCAAATAGCACAATATCACAAATATTCTCTATCATGGGTGGTAAGTCATTAATGTAAACCAAAAATAAGAAAGGACCTAATATGGAGCCCTGAGGCACACCTAATTTAACAGCTGCTCCAATGGACTGTGTTCTGTTTACAACAACCGTTTGTGTCCTATCACTAAGATATGACATGCCTTCATACGACCCGTCTGGTTGAATATTGTAGGCTTTAATTGGCGTGTAAGTGAGGACTTTACGACAGGTGTTCAAGGCGGAAATTTGAAATAAAATTAAGGTTGTAAATATTCTAATAACTAGGAACATTTTGGAAATCTCTTATAGTCGTTGAAGCATTGATTTTTTTGACCTATGATGTTAAGGAATAGAGTCCTAATAAAAATCCAAGTTTTTGACCTTGGGGCGGGAGGCGTACCTATAAGTAAGTAGGTTGTTTCACAAGAGCTGCGATAAATGAATCGACCAAAACGAATGTCACCTATGAATCCTATGATTGTGTAAATACCGTTCGTCCTTTGAAATGTAGTTCGAATTTGAAACCAAAAATCTGTTTTAATTTTTACCCTCATTTGATCTAAAATGAAAAGCTATATGTCGTTTTATAATCTCTTATTTTATTTGCTGTAACGATCAAAAAATCTAAATAAAATTTATCTTAACTGTTCCTCTTCTTCTTCCGCTAAAATTTACAATAACTCCTTTACATTTCAGGCTGTTAGGTTGTGTAACTCTCTTCCTTTGGAACTGAGACAGGCTAAATCATTTCCCATTTTTAAGAATCTTTTAAAAGAACACCTTTTGTCACTTCCTTAGTTGTTTTCCTTACCTTTAATTTTGTGTTTATGTATACATTTATGTATTTCTTATTTACGTACCTATATGTATTTATTTAAAGGTTTATTTGATAAATGTTTTTTAAAATTGTTTTATTCAGTATGCACCGCCTGCCTAATTGTATTGTTTATTTTTAACCATCTCTTCTTTGTAAGGTTGTCTGGAAGAGATCGCTATTAAGCGATAAGACCGCCTGTTAATTCGCTATGTAATCTTTATTTTATATCCGTTACTTGGTGTATGTGGTATTTTAATAAAGTGTGTATTGTATTGAATTGTATCACATGCTCTAAAATCAGGGGACCGATTTTTGACTCTCGAGCGTTCGATTTCCAAAGCGAGCGACAGACAATATTCGAATGCGAAAAAATTTCACGCTTTATTTTCGAATGGTCCGAAATTCCCTATTTTTGAGATTCTCACTCGAAACTGAGGGATTGACTAAATAGTATTGTTCGAGCGCTCGAAAGTCAAAAATCGGTCCCCAGAATCTATAGCGGTCAAAATCTATCGAGCTCATTTTAATCTCGAAACTTGAATAATACCTATCTGTAAAACTCTCTTACTCTTAAGATCATGTCGTATTATGAGCCAAATATATTATATTATTACATATCTATAGAGAGATGTAGGTTTAGGTTATGTTAGGTCAAGACACTTATTTCTTTAAAATAAAATGCTACACCGTGTATTTGAAAAAACTTATTGCTAACAATAAAATACAAAAATATTGAAACTTACGTATATTAATGAAAACGTATTTAAAAATACAATACAAAATTGTTAAAACTTATTAAATCTAAGGAGGGCCTAAGTAAGGTTTTGGATTTTGAAAAATATCTGGTTTTTACTTTTGATTTTTATTTTTTACTGATTATACTCCCGTTCACTTGACATTGCGTCGGTGCTCTTGCAATACCGCGTAAGTAAAAAAATCATGTAGTTGCAAAATGTACCTTACTGACTTAGGTGCTAAGGTAGGGCGGGGGCGGGTCCAGATCAACGTTAGTTTGCGAACGGTCGCCAGGTGATCTGGGTCCGTCCCTATGCCAATCTACTTGTCCGGTAGTTGGCCTGGCTAACGGCCGAGGGTGGAGCTCACAGTTGTGCTGATACCCAAGGCAAGACTGGTTGTGCTCCTTCTCGAGGTTGCTGCCTGTCAACTACTCGGTTTCCCCGGAGTAAAACGAGTAGAACGAAAACAACCAGACGAACTCCTGATATTCCTATACTTACCCTTCCATGACTCCTATTTCCTATCCAATCAGCTGCAAGCGATGACGTGGCATGTCGCAGCGGGCCTCCTATCCAAAAATAAAGGGATGGGTAGCGATAAAATGCCACCCGCGTGTTTGTGCCGTGCGCGGGGACCCGTACGGGTGGAGAACGAGATCCTGGTAGGCTGAGTTAGAAGAGGGTCGGACAGTAGCTACCCTCGGATGACAACACGCCGCTTTGGCTCGGGATTCATCTCACACGGGAGGTTCTGGCCTAGCCAGCTAGAATCAATCGGCTGTCGCGTTTACAGTAGTCTGGCCGCGGGCGAGGGTTCTAGGGTGATGAGGCTGGTAGTCGGCGAAGTACGGCCCCGAGTCGCTGTAGTGGTGACGGAGGGCCTGACATCGTGCGGACTCACTCAGCAGCTCACCCCGGAAACCTATATCCCACTCGTATCCCTGGTGCGTCTTAGCATCCCCAAGAGGGGCTCCGTGGTGGGTGGGGAGCGAGTGGGACGAAGTAAAAGAGAACTTGGTATGGAGAACCCAAATTTAAAAACAGAGTCCGGGAGTGAGGAGGAGAGAGGGGCAGAAGTGGGAGGAATGCCGAGCACCAGTAAGATGGTGCAAGGGGGACCCCCACGGATGCCGGGAGAAGGAGTAGGGGAGAGGGTAGAAGGTGGGGCAGAAGTGGGAGGAATGCCGAGCGCCAACAAGATGGTGCGAGGGGGACCCCCACGGATGTCGGGAGGAGTAGAGAAGAGGGTAGTAAGTGGGGCAGAAGCGGGAGGAATGCCGAGCGCCAACAAGATGGTGCAAGGGGGACCCCCGCAGATGCCGTGGAGCGAGTTAGTAGACCTGTCCCTGGAGGAACGTCTGTTGAACCCGCCGCAGACTTCGAAGGAGGAAACCGCCCCGGCGGCAACCCTGACGGAGGGCGATGGGTTCAAGAGACAGCCCACCAAGGCAGAGAAGAAGAGAGCGAGGCTGGACCGCAGAAAGGAGAGGAAGCGCGAGAAGGCGGTGGGAGAGAACCCTAGCCATAGCCAGGCGAAGGGGAGGCCCCCTCCGCCGGAGAGGCCGCCGAAAGTGAAACGGCAAGCGACAGACCCAGACGAAGGACCCTCGACACGACCTCCAGCGAAGCGACCAAACCGCGGCGACTCGCAGGCGGGCAACCGTGCGACCGCAAAGGAAGCACGGGAGTTCGCAGTGGCGATCAGCCGCGCGGATGGTGTACCGCTGGATGAGTCGCTAGGGACCGAAGTCAGGAGAACCGTGAGCCGGCTCATCACGGAGGCCATAAAAGAGCAGGGCATTCGAGGGAGGCAGCTCCAATTCGCGATGTCGGGGCTGGTGTCGGAAGGATTCTTCCTTGTGACACCATCCACGGCAGAAGCGAGGGGGTGGCTTCTGGAGAAGGACCTGGGCGAGCCACAGGGGCACAAATTGCTGGCCCGAATGCTTAACAGCACGAGGGTCAACATCTGGATCCCTGGCCCGCCGGATGAATTGAAGGAGGATCCGCTCCTCTACCTTAGAGCCCAAAACTGGGACAGGGAAGAGGAGCTGAAACTCCAAGAATGGATGCAGATGAGCAGGGAGGATCTCGTCACGGGCACCCGGGTTTGCTACTCGGTGCCTAAGAGCGTGGAGGATGCGTGGGGTGAAGAGGCCAGCCAGTGGCTGTTCTTCCAAGCCACACGCATCCGGGCGCGGCTGACGAGATCCCAACCTCTCAGAGTGAAAGAGGCGGCGGAGACCCCAGCAGGGAAGGAGAACTGCAGCTGCAGATGCAGCTGTGGTGGCTCAGAGCTGCAGCCCGGAAACCAGGCTGAGGCAGCCCAGGTCGGCGACCATCCACCACAGATGGAAACCGACGGGGGCTCCTCGGACTAGGAGGACGGGTGGCGGTATACACTACACACAAACACAACCAGCAATGGCCAACACACACAAACAACACAAACTACACAACAACACAAACAAATACAAAAAAATAAGAATATGTCAAGTAAACCTCCAGCACTGCAAGGACGCAATGTCCGAGCTGTGCCAATACATAGTGAGAGAAAAAATTGACATCGTCCTGATGCAAGAGCCGTATGCATGGAAAAACCAGGTAACAGGACTGGGTAGCCTGGGGGGCGACCTTCACTTCGAAAGAAATGGAGAGCTGCCTCCTAGGGCATGCATATATCGCACCTTTGCGACAAAACTGTGCTATCTTCAAAGTTGCGACAAAAGAAGTTGTCACAGTTTTGTCGCAAAGGTGCGATATGTGAGTAGAGACCTAAGAAATATGGGATGCCTAATGACCATATGTTTCAGAGACCTAGTGGTAGTAGAAATCAGCCTGATGACAGGGAGCGGAGAGGGAGTCAAGGCAGCGATGGCGTCTTGCTACATCCCAGGTGAAAGCAACGCGCCAACCAGAGAACTGGAGGAAGCGGTCAGTAAATATAAAGGTAAGAGAACATCCATTCTTGTAGGTTGCGATGCAAACTCACATCATGAGGTGTGGGGAAGCAGCGACACCAACAAGAAGGGGGAAACACTACTAGAATTTATTGTAAGTAATGACCTGGATATACACAACACAGGTACAACCCCAACCTTTGTAACCAGGGCAAGAGAGGAGGTATTAGACATAACGATAACCTCAGGGGTAATAGGCAAACATGTGAAAGACTGGAGAGTAGACCAGGAAGACAGCATGTCGGACCACAGAAGACTACTGTACGGCCTAGACTACTACACGGAAAGAACAAAGATAAGAAACCCAAGGAAAACGGACTGGGAGAAATACAATAGCATACTAAGCGAGTGGACACCGAGCCACAAGAGCCCAGAAACTAGAGAGGAACTGGACAGAGCTGCTGAAGATCTGAACAGAGCCATATCGAGAGCCTACCAGACGGCGTGTCCGGAGAGAACGTGCAACGGGGATAAAGGACAGCCATGGTGGAATAAAGAGATACAGAAACTACGGAAAAGAACTCGTAAGGCGCTAAGACTAGCTCTAAAAAAGGGCAATGATCAAGGCTGGAACGAATACAGAAATATTAGGAACAAATACACTAATACAAGGGAAAGACTAAGAGCACAAGGTTGGAAAATCTTCACGGGAGAAATACAACGCTACTCGGAGGCGGCAAGATTAGTAAGGGTACTGGCGAACGAGAGAACTTGCCAATTAGGCAGCCTAATGATAGGTTCAACCGAACTTACAGACCCCAAAAAAGTACTACAGCATATGGTTAGCACACATTTCCCCGACTGCAGGGAATACCGCGTACATGAGGCTGTAGAAGACAACAGAAATGAAGCAATATATGCAGGGGAGACACTAAACCTAAAAATTAGCAATGAGGTAGGAGAATGGGCAATAAAATCCTTCGCCCCTTATAAAGCGGCAGGTCCAGATGGAGTAACACCCATACTACTACAAAAGGGATGGAAATACATTTGGAACAGCCTAAGAGATATCTACGAAAAGAGTCTGGAATTAGGTCACATCCCGACCATCTGGAATGAAGTAAAGGTAATATTCCTACCTAAACCAGGAAAGAAAAACTACAAAGACGCGAAATCGTTCAGAAGCATCAGTCTGTCATCATTCGCACTGAAGACACTGGAGAAGATCATAGATGTACAGATAAGGACAAGCATGCAATTAGGAAGATTGCCCTTACACGGGAATCAGCACGCTTACATAGAAGGGAAATCAACGGAAACAGCCCTACACAACCTAACCACAAGGATAGAGAGAGCAACAGAGGATAAAGAACTGGCACTAGGCTGCTTCTTCGATGTGGAGGGCGCCTTCGATAGAGCCACCTTTGGTGCAATAGAGAAATGCCTAAGAAGGGATGACATAGACCCAGCGGTGAGAAAGTGGATAATGGCTATGTTAACAGGTAGAGCGATCACTGCACAACTAGGAGGAGACTCGATAAGGATAAGGACGAGCAGAGGCTTCCCGCAAGGGGGCTGTCTGTCACCACTCCTGTGGTGTCTCCTACTAGACTCGCTCATTAGAGAAACCAACAGAGGGGGTATACATATGCAAGCATACTCAGATGACGGGGTGCTCTTAGTAAGGGGTAAAACCCTCAGTGTAATGAGAGAAGTCATGATAAGAGGAATAAGGCAGGTACTAAACTGGTGTCAAAACAGAGGACTAGACCTGAACCCGACCAAGACGAAAATAGTACTCTTCACCAATAAAAGGAAGCTGCCGACTCTAGCACCCATCAAAATCAAAGGTGTAGAGATAGAAACACTTAAGGAAATAAAATACCTGGGTGTAATACTAGATAGCAAACTGCAATATAAGATACATGTAAAAGAGCAATGTCGGAAGGCAACAATAGCCCTATGGCAATGCAGAAAAGCCATAGGCAGAAGATGGGGACTAAGACCACTGATAACACAATGGATATACAAAGCAGTGGTCCTACCCAGACTGCTATATGGAGCCATAGTGTGGTGGCACAGAGCTAAAATAAAAGACATAGAGAAGGAGTTGACGAAGGTCCAGAGACTAGCATGTCTAATGACAACAGGGGCAATGAGAACAACTCCCACACAGGCCCTGGAGATAATGCTAGGACTGAACCCTGTACACCTTGAAGTGGAAAAGAGAGCCACAGAACAGTGGTATAGAATGAAAATGAGCAGAGAGTGGATCGGATCCGAGGTGGACAAGAGACACGCAAGTATACAAAGAGAGTCAATGGTGAACATGAACATGCTCATGACTAACAATGACCTAATAAAGAAAAGGAAGATCTTCGACAAGAAATACAGAATCCATATAGGAGAGAGAGATAGTTGGGAGACAGAGGTACCGGAACCCAGAGCGACATGCTATACGGATGGTTCATGGAAGTCCTCAACAAAAAGAGCGGGGGCAGGTATCTACAACCTAGAAGCGAATGAGCATACAACGATACCACTAGGAGGCTTTACCAGTGTGTTCCAGGCGGAAGTGTATGCCATCATGAAATGTGCACAGGATCTCAAGGAAAGAAGCGATATAACGGGAAGCCACGTTATAATCTACTCAGACAGCCAAGCAGCACTAAAAGCACTAGACAATCCGGTCATCAAATCCTCCCTGGTACAGGAATGCAGGAACGAACTGAACAATCTAGGCACAGAATCCAATGTAACACTAGCATGGGTACCAGGGCACAGTGGAGCAATTGGAAATGAAAAGGCAGATGAACTGGCCAGAGCAGGGGCGGATCAACAGTATCTGGGCCCGGAGCCAGCCCTTCCGATATCCGCAACGGTAACGAAAGGAGTCATCGCCAGAAGAATAGAGACAAAGACAAATGAGGCATGGATAACAGCTCATGGATGCAGACAATCCAAACTCATGATAGGAAGGGTAAACAAGAACAGAACAAGGTATCTACTAAATCTGGGTAAGTACAATCTAAGTATACTGACAGGGATACTGACTGGACACTGTCCACTCAACAGACATCTGACGGTAATAGGAGTCAAACAGGATCCTCGTTGCCCACACTGCGGTAAAGAGGAAACTAGCCAACACGTCCTAACCGAGTGTGTAATGTACTCGTCACTGAGACATCGCACATTCGGGGAGGACTCACTATCAGTAGAGACACTCAAAAGCATTAACCTACAGGACGCACTTTTGTTCTGTAGGAAAACAAGAAGATGGGATCAGTGCTGGATGGGAGCGCCGCCGGGCCAGTAACCTGAGGCCTGACCAAGGGGAACAGGGCGGAATGACTGGAGAGCCACTCGACCGCCCGTCTGCCTCGGCCGCGTCCCCACTCAACATCATCATAGGTGCTAAGGTGTACTTTGCAAATTATTTAATTTGTTAGTTACGCGGTATTGCAGGCGCACTGACGATTGGCAAAATCACTACGAAATCGCCATAAATAAAAAATAAGTAGTGGTAAGGTTTTATAATATTAAATAATGTGAGATTTATATTAAATGATGTTACAGATTTTGTATATTAGAGATTTTCGCACTATAGTTCTATGAGGATTAGATCAATTGAATGATTATAGCTTGTGATTTTAGATCATATGAAATTATATTATGTACAGTCGACTGCAAAAAGTAGATACATACATCTCTTGTATAATGTGATAGTAGGGCAAATGATTTTCCCCCAAATAATATAGGTAGACCCATTTTACACACATCACACATGTACAGTACAGACGCAGTTTATAATCATATGAATTCGTTTAAGATTAAATAAGTTCGTTTTTGTCTTGCATTCTAAGCTTATCGATGGATTCTAAAGCTGGCTGAGAAGGCAGGCTAAATATGAACTTTCCGACCGTTAACGATGTCGTATGTTAACTCCCTGTACTAAATGTGTACAAGCTGTGTTGTACGTTTAAAGTTTAAGAAAATGGTGCGGTTTGGCCTGTTTGTAAATCCTATACTAAGTTTTTTTTTTTTTAAGGATTTGTGATAAGTACCTACTCAAATAATTACTAGCTAAAGTGATTCCAAATCACAGCGGCTCGCACAGCTACTAAAATCATCAATACGTCAATCTATGTAAAGTCGACCAAGAAACTTCTTTACCACTTTTCGACTTTATTTGTAGGAAATAAAGGTCGAAAAGTGGTAAAGAAAAATATTTTATACTATGCGTAAAATTAGGCCGGGACTTCGTCGATATTTGGTTGTCAATCACGAAATAAAAGAAATCAAAAAAAGTTGTTTATGATCTAGACAATCCAGATATTGACGGACATTTTTAATTCTACTGGAACTTCCTATAATCCTCTGAATATTAATTACCAACATCTACTTAAAAATAGCTACTTAGTTCAGCGTTAACTGCCTTCTTGCTATATAGGTTAGTTTCAACTTTATATACTAGGTACCCACCCAAGCAGATTCTCCAAACCGGTACTTCAAGGATCCATTAAAATAGCCATTTGACAATTTATTAATTTATTGATCAAATAAAGAAACACATAATTCAAAATGATACCAGTAATTTTTTTAATCATTATTATTCTGAAATTCAGTAATAGTAGGAATAATAATTTTGAAATATTACACTTTTAATACCATGTCATGTCATATCAATTCACAATAAAAAAGTTGGTTCTCGTACAATGAAATTAATGGATTTACTAGTCTTTTTGATGCTCTCTCTCCGACATACTTCAGTAATACGAAACAACCACTATTATCAATTAAAACGAAAAATACTGTTCATAGACGTAAATTAATAAAATAAATTTAATAAACGGAAAAATACAATACCAACTGCTCATCTACATCAAAAACTACTAGAACTAAAAAGTAACTAAGTAATATTTTGAGATGAAAAATATCATAAATTTAGACATTTAGAAATAGCTTGAAATTCGGATTTTAACTTGCCTGCGGTCTTGCCGCTACGTTCGGGTCTCTCGGTAATACCTTTATGACATGATCTTGCCATCCATTCCGGTGTTGGTGTCTATTGTGTCGTCCTAATCCCATAAGTTTCGGCGAACACAATCATCAATTACCGTTTAAGCTTGTTGCGTAGATCACAACCGAACTACAATCATTAAAGATTTGAGGACCTTACACGGTCTTCGGCTGCATAATCGTGACCAAATCGGTGGACATTTGACGGAGCCTCGGTTCGCGCCAGGTGGGTTTTTTGGTATTACAATATTTTACTTTGATGACATCACAAATATTGCAACACCATTCGAGCCGCTTGAGCTGTTTAGGGCATGGGATGGAAGGTGAGCTCGGTCTGGGAGTGCGCGAACAGCAGGTTGAGCTGCGAGTCCAGCCCCACGTTGTCTATCTTGACCAGGCGTGCCACCGCCTGCCCCGGCTCCTTGCGCACCAGCGCCACCCCCGACACCTTCATCAGATGAACCTCAGAGTCCACAGAGCCTCCGCCAGTCGTGGCCAACTTCACGTGGCACGTAACGTCCACGTGGATGTACTTCTCGACCGCTTTACCGCGTTTTCCCGGGACATCGACATACTCGGTCTTCTCTTCGACTTGGGGCAAATCAGCGCGAAACACGCTCGCCTCGCCTAGTAGACCCTATAAAAACAAAAAGTTAAATAAATACTAGCGCCGCAGCACGAGATCTGGCAAACATTTCAAGGTCAAATTTGCATTGGCAGCTTTCCAAAATTATATTTAATTAGAACTTGTCCTTCTGCCAAAATTGCAAACTTCTGAACTATACCTTATGTTTTTTCATAATCTTGTAAGCAAATGGACAGCTGTGCGCATGGCGGACCAGCGCGTCGTTATGGCTACCTGCCAGGACTTACGCCCATTATTTATTTTTAGTGACGTTAAGTAATACTTTAGCTATTCCACTTACCCCATTTCCGGAAATAGTGAATTTCATGTCGGGATGGACTGCACGCGGTTCCATGCCAATGCCCTCTGGGTGAGAGTCGGACCAGAAATAGTTTTCTGGGTCATTTAGTGTGTCTGGTTTAAATGTAATGCGTTTTCCATAGCCCATGCCGACGGACTGCAAGAGCAGGCTCCGACCATCGAAGAGGCGGCGGCGACAGCCCGCGGGGCGCACGCGGTAGTGGAAGCCGGGTACGATGCGGGGGTCCACGTATGTTCCGATGACAGGCAATTCGTACTTTTCAAGTCCAACGACGCAGTACTGACACGGAATGTCATTGATATCACCACCGTTAACGGTGATCCTCCTTGAAGACGATTCGATACCAGATTTCAGTTCGTAGCCCTTTCTAAGCTGCTTGATTCCAATTGCGACGTTGACCACTCTGGTGACTACTGCGTTTCCTCGACCTTTTTTTAGAATAGCTACTCCGGTAACCGGCACCAATTTAGTAGCTCCGTCATTTTCATACCACTCTACTTTACAAAGAGTATTGATCTTCACTTTCTTTTCAATCGACCCGTCTTGGAAAATTTGTTGATCTACTTCAATTTGGTTTTTCTGTAAGAATGAGAAAACAAAATGTTTAGTTAGGATACCATATATCATTTACGCTGACTAAATTATTATTGTAAAATGAAGCTTACCTGCTGCTGAACGACTTCTAAAATGCCCTGAGGCTCATGGTTAGCGTCATACACAGTGAATTTATCCCCAATGGAAACGGCTTCGATCTCGAACAAGAATCCCTCCGGCCTGGAGTCGGTCCAGAAGTAGTTCTCATTGTTATTGAGGGTGGATCCATAGGGCTCAAAGGTGATGCGGCGCGCAAACCCGCGGCCGATCGACTGCAGCGTCAGGCCTTTACCACCGAACAAATACTTCGGTTTCACAGACATTGGAGGCGCATCTAAAGCCTGAAAATTTAAAATATGATGAAAAATCTACTCGGCAAGATTAACTTACAATGTCCTTAATATTTAAATTGACAAACAAATATCTTTTTGAATTTAACAACTTTTTAAATGCTACATTACAATATATTTGTCATATCATAAACTTTAATAACTTTGGGAACCTTTGTGATAAGACATGATTACTTTTTCAAACATCCTTAAATGAACCAATGATGAATCGAAACGATGATACCCATGTGAGGTTAGAACAAGCACTTTTGAATGTGTGAAACCCTTGTAATCGTAAAGCGACCAGAAGAGCCGCTAAGATGAAAAAATAATCATATCAATTTCACAGTTTAACTTTTTATACGGAACATTGATATGATTAACATGGCATATTGCCCTTAGAATGATACTTATGGTTTACCTATTGCAGATACAACATGCTGTCGGCCAGTATGTCATTTTCGACCTGTCGGGTCTCTGCGGGATTTCTTGAAGAGGTTTGGTTCAGAACGCCGCTCTGGGCGAAGGTCTGAAAAACTGGACGATCCACATACCATCGCCTACAACGGCAAGTGCACACAACCAGTGGCGACAGGGCGCGTAAGTTAGCAGTGTTGGTCGTTGGTGACATTTTCATTCTGCAAATTTCAGCAACGGACACCGCTACTCACTGAACTACCCCACACAACCCTAATCGAACCCAAACCGAATGCATCTGAACTGCTGAAATCGGATTGGAATTGAATTTAGATCTCCGCTTTAAATTTAATTCGATTTCTTGACCACAAATACAGCAAAATCTAAACATCAGCAACATCTTCGAACATTATTACGTAAGGTTGCCATTAGGTAAATTATTTATTTTATAATTCTCATTAGGTAATTCAAAATAATCTATACGAGTAGAGAGTTGAACAAACTAAGTGAGTACAATGATCATTCTAAATTTCAATGTACTGTTTACAGCCATACCGAGGAAAGAACTAGCAGTTCACTATAGTAGTCTAATCTTATTCTGGATACTTTGTTTCTATGGTATTATTAATATGACAACCTTACTAACAATCAAAGAAATATAGAAATAAGATCGGGTGTAGTTAAATATAATGAAATAAATTATGCAAACATTCTGGCTCCTTTAGTTATCCAGTCTGGTTCCTAATATCTTTTTGTCAAGCTGGTTGGTGCGACCACCAGAGTGTTTGCTTAATTTATGAACATTTTGGATAGGCACGAAGACACACTCACCATCCTCTTGTTTCTGAAAAGGATTATCCTTTCGAAAATGTTCCATAAATAACTAAAACCCGATCCAAGACAATATCTCTTAGAAATGCACGAGTATCTCAAGATATAAAATATTATTTTAAAATAAGCACAACATTATGTTCGAAGATAGTTGCGAATAGAAAAATCCAAACTCAATTCATGGGTACTTTTTTTAGAATTTTTAGGCTATTGGGATTGTCCTCAATATAAACCATGTTTTTAATTTAAAAGATAAGGGCAATAAAATATAACAGTGGCAAGAAACATTAAAATTTAATGTTTTATTTAAATGCACGAAGACTTGACCAAACAAGAATGTTGATCATATGAGTTTTTTTTAAATAAAAATGTAGAAACTGTTCTAATATAAATATTTAAATATCTTTAAAACACGTAAAAAACAATCCCAATTGAAGTCAATATATAAATCCGATAGCAGTTCAGGTATGAAATTTTGTCCCAGGGCTAATATGGATCTTCGAAGTTTTTCTATTTTCGACGTCGAGAAGCTTGACATTGATGACAAAAGCCAAACGTGTGATATTACAGTTAAGATCCTTGGATGGTCAAGCAACATTCAACAACTGAACTTTTGAGGAATAGCGGTCGGGTCGTTTTGTTTTAAGATACTAATTAAGGCGATTGTGGATTGCACCGTATCCGTTATTATAAACGTCAACGACCAACGATTACTCAAAGTTCTGCGATGTGACATGAGAAGTGAGATTGAAGTTAAAATTAAATTACTCGTCTCACCTGCATCGGTCTAACTTTGTATCGGAAGCCAGTCCTGACGCGGGGGTCGATGTAAACCCCGATGACCGGCAGCTGGTGCGGCGCCGGCGGCGGCACGCGGTACACGGCCGGCACATCTCCGAGGGTACTGGCATCCAATAACACTTCCGTCGGATAACTCTCCGACCATACACCCTTTTGAAAGCCCTCAACGTGTTCCTAAAAAATTAATAATCCTCATAAACTTGAATCCACAACTTTGCGAAACTAGGTTAAAACAACATGTTACCAATTCGTTATATTCAAAAATTATACTATCTGAATCGGAATCTTCCACACGTATCTTCGCTTCTATCATGGCAATCGAGGTTTTATTTGTTTTGGTTTAATGACCAGACCGACGGCCGGCACGGAGAAGAATAAGGAAGCTGGGCTATACCTAGTTGGCAAATGGTGCAGAATCATCACGCTGTCAATGTGGGTGCCAAAAAATGGAATTGCATCACGAAAAGTTATTACGCTTTAAGTCGGCGATTATATATTTATAAAATTATTGTGTTATTCAAGGTTATTTCAATAGGCTATTCTGTTTATATACTGAAACAATTGAATCACAATAGGCAAATTGTAATATAAATTCTGCGCAGTTTAACAATTGAGACTGATTGGTTTGTTGTGAACATGAAATCAGTGCAAAGTCCGCGGGTGCACGTCCATCGAGAGTTATTTATACAGTTTCAGCTATTTTCGACGCGATGCAGTCACCGTTTCACAGATTCCGATCTGCTTACACGTCTTTACTTGCGGAAACCAAATAACGACCGGCGACCCAACCTTCAACGAAGGTTATCATCCCGGAAATATTTCGCCGGAATATAATTAATAAGATAGAACTACAGAAACCTCTCGATATTAAATGGTCGACCTTAGCTCTCTCGGGTGAATGAACAAGAAATCAATCAAGTGGCACGATTGCTCGATTGCTGCGAAGCCTTATATTCTACGGTTGCTTTCATGAATCATGTCACTAATGCTGTTTGGTATCGTTTCCATAAAGTACACCTAGACAGTGGGCTCTGACGTGTTTGATAACTTGATTGACGACGAGTGGAGGTGTGACAAATAATCTCACATTGATTGGGAAATACCGACTGACGAGTAATAACTCTGCTACGTAACAGCACCAACCAAATATAGAGTTTGAAACATTTCCATTATTATCAGTAGGTATGTATAAGCCATTGGAGTACAAAGATAGCAAAAAGATTAATAATTTTAATATAAAAAACTTACGGGTATTTCCAACTCGGGGAAAGCCTCCTCTCCATCACTCTCATAGTCACTTGGCACTGGTATAATAGTTTTTGAGGTACCCTCGGGCTCCTGTTAAGAGAATAAAACAAATTCAATTATCTTGGAAAACTGATAATAGCAAAATAAGGTCAACACAATTAGTGAGGAGTAAACACAATTAGCGAGGGGTAAACACAATTAAGTAAGGAGCCCTCGATGTTGGCAAAAACAAGTTGCTTGTTTTTCGAGGGTCGCAGAAAGATACCTATTAGTTATAGTTAATTGTTAATGTTTATAATATAATCACGGCGAATAATGGGTATCATATCATTAAATATCAAGCATATTTAAAAGAATTTTTTTTCTCGTTAGCGTATTTATGAATTCATTTATATTAAAAAAAACAACTAGGCTTTTGAAATGCTGTTTCACATAAACTCACGAAATTGGCACGTCAGCCAGTCGTAACCTTAAAAGGTTATCGAACCCAACGGTTTTTGCAGTCTCTAATAGGTATCGTTATAAAATAGTCAAACAGGCGCCAACAATCATAGTACCGAGTCAGTCATCAGCATCAAAGCGACCTTTGTACTACTTTTATCGATGCAAGTAATGACAAAATGGCTTACTCAGATTTCATATACATACATAATATACCTACAGAAATGTTTGAGAAAATATTCTCATTTAGTCAGTGTGTTTTTTTTCTAGCTAAGTATATTTGCACTTACACAATAGGTTTATTAAGAATTCAAACGGTCTACTGAAAATATTTTTTCAAAGTCTCGTGGAGTCTAATCAACAGTATACCAACCTGAGCAGAAGGTAGAGTCTCGGCAAGGGCTGGCTCAGCATCGAGAAGCGTAGAGGTGCCGGCAAGACGAGCCCTGGTCAGGTTCCAGAGACGCTGGAGGGCCAAGGGCGCCTCCTCCACTTGAAGATCCATAGCTGGGCTGGCAAGCATCTTTATGGTTCCCGATTAAATCTGTGAAACATGAAATATCTTAAGGACGTCGGTTGATAAGAACATTACTGAAGCTATGTTAAGAATGAGTACTTAATAAAATTGATGTTGAAATATACACCTATATCTTTTAAGCTAAGCTTTTAGGTAATGCTTGGAGAAAAGATACGAATAGCTATAAAAACTCAGGTTGTGTTAACAAAGAACTTGTAAAAAGTCGGTAATTTTAGACGGTTATTATTTCGATGACCGATTTTGAGCAAATTTTAAATAATTAAATAAATCTGACCATACTTTGTTTGCCGAAGCATTGTTTAAAATGCTTAGGTACCTCGCTGCAGTAACCTTAAGACAAACAGAACTAATGACGTAGAAATTATTTGCACAGATGTAATTTCATTTAGTTCAATTCATTATTTGCCATGATCTTACGCATTGACTGGGTTGCACAGACTGTTGGTCACATTCAATTGACTTTTATGGAAAAATTCGTAAATCATTTATTAGCACATTAGCAAAACTATTTAGAATCACGTTTCCTTTATCATGGAAATATGTGGTAGCATGGAAAAAAGTGAGACATTAACCACTAATTATCGTTAATTATATCTATTTATAACTATTGGTTTCATACGTCGCTACAACCATTCGTCATCTATTTGTGGCAGCCCTTAGTTTCATGGATCACTCGCCACTAAGACCCAACGCGCGGCGCATCCAGAACATTCTAGAAGCTTTGGGCAGTTAACTGGGGATTGCATGGACGTTTCAAGCGCACAAATATTACTATTTGTATATTTAAAAGAGCATTTTGCATTATTGGTACTGAAATATCTTTTAAAATCATTAGGGTGGTATTCCACTTGTCCAAGATCTTTGTCCAATGTGCATTGCGTCCCACTTTTTTTTAAACAAACTATGACACGCAAATACACATTGGACAAAGATCTTGGACAAGTGGAATACCACCGTTAGGTACCTATAATATATTTTCATTTCATTAAAAACAGTAGGTACCTCCTTATAGTTAGCTAGGTAATAAAAACTATCAAATAGCCAGTAGCTGCAGCAGTGAAATAAAATTTCCAATAATGAAGTTGTTGTAAATTTAAAAAGAAAAAGTCCGCCAGATAAGAAACTAAGAGTTGTTAACAGTCGTTACTGCGTTAAATGCTATTTCACACATGTATCGGTGCATAAGCAATACTCAGGCTGCACATTTTGGAAGTAACCTGCAGTTGTTTCGTTACGTTCGCTCACGGTCAGGTAAACGACAAAAAATAAAAAGGGGAGGTCAACTACCTGCTTTGACAAATAAGGAATGGCTTTAGGAGGAAAAACTGAATAATGATGGGTGGAATCCTGTTGCATTGTATTGTATGTGATGTAAACTGGCACAAAATGTTAAGTTGCGGGCCATGTTGCCCGTAGACAAGGAAAAATAAACGGGTAATGGACATGATATATTTATTATTTTAATTTGTATGTTCGATTTTAGAATTAGTTTTTGCAAACGCAATGATAATACAGTAGGTATTATGGCAAATCGTATCGTTTACTAGATAAATAGTTGACAGAAGCGGGTTGTAAATTTACACACGTAGTCATGGTAACATTAACTTTCTATTCTATGAATAGCGGGCGGGGGCAGTGAAAATGAAAACTGATCGATGCGGTTTGTGCAAGCTATAACACGGACTGCCAAGCGGCAAAGAGAGAAAGCGGTACGTGCACCGTCCGGTCAGCCATTTGCTGCGGCCACACTTAAATTACCACCTAACTGTACTGTACGTTATTCAACAATTTTCCTTATTGCTTATAAACACCCAAATTTTATAAAATATGTTCATTTTTAGTCACAGACTATACCAAATGTCTGAGCTATTAGGTTCATGCCTTACTTAAACTTACCTCAATAAAAATAGAAATTCTTAGATATATAATTATAGACTGGACAGCGGCAGGGTATCTCTGCAATCCACAGATCTGCAATTAAAATTTCACGATTTGCAGCGAACGTTGCACACGGCTCGGGGACAAGCAGAGCGGTTTCAACAGCGAACGCGACTGACGGTTAGTGTAAACGACGGTGGTAATATAAACTCGATTTAGATAAGACGGCGATCCCCGGATGATTCGCTGACTCTTTCTTTCCCGTGGCCTGAACGGCACGCGAGCGAGACGGGGATAAGGGCACGCACCGACCGCGTGCTCCGCCAGACAGTAACCCACACAGCGAGCAGTATTACGCATGCGCCGGAGCTATCGAACACGTCGAGGCCGACGTCACAACTTGGCCCCCTTTTCGAGCAAAGTTCAGGCAAGGATGCGCCCTCGATGCGAGGAAGTTTGGAGAAACTTTGTCACGTGGACTTTGGAATAGTTGCACAACTTTCTAGTAACCAAAATAAACCCAGTTAGGGGTTTGTATCCAGATAATATACCTAGGTACAAGCATGCATAATATACCTACACTAGTCAAAAACAGTGTCCTCCTTCTTTAGAAGTTGTCGGATAAATCGCTATTTGATTAGTACCTCGTAATGTTTAAACTGGTAGACAAATTTAAAACACAAGCAGTAAAGCGAAAAGGTTCTCAATAGATAGCTAACTATTTACGCTTAGGTCACAAGAAACCGATTGTTTCTAAACTTGTAGTCTACAATGAGTCTACATGATTATAAATAGAATAGCAAATATACGATAACAACAGTGGAAAGCTCGTCCATGACAGATACGTGTACATTATTCAATATAGTTATTGATTTGGAACACGTGTTGTGAAATCGCCGTAAAGGAGTTAGGTACAAACGAAGAGACTTACTTACATTTTTAATGACAATGTATCGAGTATTGATTTTCCCAAGGCTTAAGTCTATTTTAAGAACACTGCAGTGCACGAATAATAACCGAATAAGTAAGTAGGTATACAGTATCCAGTATGTACCTACATACAGTTTTCGTAATTTAGAAATGGCTGGTCCAAAACAGAAACAATGGCAGATTCATCACTAGGTTATTTACAATAGGCATGAAGTTTTCAAAGTTGAAGAACTGCTGTAACTTTCAGAGTTTTGGTACTTTGTCAGTGCTGTCATCTCCTGTTTCAATATACCTAATAGTGAGACTCCAAATAGGTTTATATTCATATTGAAACCCTTTAAAGATGTACATTATGTACAGTCGTGATTCGTCACTCGTTTCTTCTGTTAATGGTATTAGAGCAGCGTATCTTTGACATCCTTGTCCGAATGGGCTTCTATAATATAATATGTGTACAACCAAGGGCATTGCTAAATTAGTTTACCTCGTTAGATTAGTTGCCATTTACCCTTCTGGCTGCGATCTATTATCATTATCGCTTACGGCTTACATTAAACATACGTATAATTAGATCGCATGTCATTAATAAAATGTATGTTACATAAGTTATCAGACTAGGATATTAATAGATGCGCTTCATTATAATGGTTATAATGATTGAATGTTGTACCTATAGCATAAAAGTTGCTATTGCTGCTGTTGTGGCTTTCCTCATGTGGTCTGTAGCGATAATATTGACAATTTAATGCTCGCATCCGCCAGTATGTTACTTAATCGATTTACAAACTTCGATGTCACCAGGCTATGTTGTACTAATGAGGTTAAAGCTTGTTTTACGAACCTAGCCAGCATAAGGACAGACCACACCTTTGCAATGAAACATTGATGTTAAAACCTAGGATTTGCAGCGACTTTGTCCGAGTGGATTTAGGACGAAATGCTTCTTTTTCCCCAGCCTATAGTCCTGCAAATGCATGCATTGTGTTGTATTGTGAGTTGTGAGTCACATTCAATTTGTCATATGTCAGATAGATGGGTACCTAAGTATAGGATTTTACCTGACTAGGTACCAAAAACTGTAGGTCAGAGAAATGTTTGCTCAAGGAGTGTCATACGCTATGTTAGAACCTCCTTAGTCCTGCTGTAGCGAGTAGTCGCCGCAATCAGGATTTCAAAGCATGGTTAGTAGGAATTAGGTAGGTAGGAAGGTACGTATCATCTGATTCCGGATAAGTCTGGTGAGAATTCAGTATCATTGTTGTTTTAGGATCTAAGCGAACTCTTATGCTCCATTTACAAAGAATAAGATTACGCATTGTCTAATGTTGAGATAACATTATCATTACTCATGCTATTCCGTGTCTGGGGTTTTAGCGATAAGACACCAGGTAGTCTTAGTCTATATGCATCTAAGGCTTAAAGATACGCTTATCTTTCAAAACAAATAATTACTTAGTAAGTCAATTATCAGTGGTCTTGGACGTGCTAAAATATGCATGTAACTGCCGTGTAGTTTCCATTTCTTTTACTGTAGATACTGTAGATAGGTACTTAAATGAAAATAGGCATAGAATTATCCGGTTAGCATTGTAAGCATGAAGACAATCGAATTAACTGGTTGCCTGTCCCATGCATCACATTATCACATATGATACGTTCATGAATCAAATCTGATCAAATTTGGATATAACTTTTACATAGGTACCTACAGGAAGTAGAACGATGTAAATGCTCTCTTGTATCCGAATAGGGTACTTGTTAAACACGTTACAGCTTGACATTGATATAATATATTAAAAATAATACACTGTTGAATATTTTCAGAACACCCCAGACAAGACAGAGGCCCTACTTTGAAAATCGAAGTTCGAAGTCAGGGCATTTTCGACTTATCTTGTAGGCAAGTATAAAATATCGATTGTCAATCTATGACCTATTTTCGTTATCCATACGAGTATTAGTCGTACAACAACCAGGTAGATAGGTACTTAGCCTGTAATAAATACTGCATCATAGAAATAAGGTTCTACAAAACCATCTATTGATAACATTATTAATATTTTGTAGAGTGGTAGGTCGTGATGCAAACAAAGAGGCGTTCTCTCGTTACTGATGGATGCGATTGTAAGATTTAAACAGTTTCATACCGACACCCACACCATTCTCGGAAGCCGATGTTTTATAAACACCTCTTCAATTTCACGAAAATGATACCGAGTAGCGATTACATACAAGAGACAGCGAAAGCAGACACCTAGCTCGAGCTTCTAAAACATAAACGTAAGCAGAGGTTATGTTGTTATAACGAACAAGCAAACAGACAACGAGAGGTTACAAGCATTTGAGATATATTCCACCATTGCAACCATTGCAATGGTGAATAGACAGCAAATCTATCGGTAGAGAATTTTAAACGAAGATTAAAATAAGAAAAGAGAAAGAAAAAGAAAGTCTAAGTAGATAGAATAACACGATAATTGGAAAAATAACATAAAAGGGAAGAAGACAAAGTAAATAGTGAATACCTTGACGAAATTACCTACGAGGAACAAATAAATGGAAAATAAACTCTTCAAACTATCTACAATTTAATTAAGTACAAGAGAAGGATTATGATTTATGAAACTTTCTAGAAGAGAAAAGAAAAGGTGGGATATGGATAGAGTGGAAATAGAAGTTTTTTTTATGAAACAATGAGAATTCTTATGCAATTATATTGTAACAATTTCCATTGATATTGAAAACATTATCTATTAGACGGGGCACCAAATTGTTATTGCGTGCATGAATTTATAGATCTTGTTTGTATGGATATTTTATATTACATAAGGTGATGGATGAGATATTTGGTGATTCATTCTTACTGAAATTCAAAAGTTATCATACGTCAGCATGATATAGCCAGAAATTGACAAACTTAAGCGAAAGTATTATGTTATGAGCTAACAGTAGATTATGATCAAAAACTAGGAAATTGGAATTTTGTGGTAGATACCGATATCATACTTAAAAATAGACACTTGCCATTGATTTTACCAAACTGGAATAAAACTTAATCCGAGATTAGTCTATACAAATTCGGAGTTTAATCTAGGTATAAAACCATATTCTCGTTTGGTCGAATCCGCCCTAAGAGAGGTTTTGAAATCTGTACTTGACTCAACTAAGTAATAATTCGATGTGACGCATATTGATCAAAATTAACCATTGGTTATGATTATTAACCAAACATGTCTTAACTATGGATCAAAAACTCACCCTAAATTAAAGTGTGTACCTACAGATTTTCAGTTAAAATATGATATGGGTGAAAATGATATGCCTATACTCCTATTCAAGACGACGCCTGAAGGATTTGACTAAAAAAATCCGATATCGTACTCACACATATTAGGTAATCAAACAAGTTCACGCGTATGTCGCGTGAAACTATTTGAGTTTAACTTTATGGATCAAATCAAAAAGGAACCATCCTAATTGCATCGGCATGATTCACAATTTTTCACAACCAGCGCAAACGGAATATTTCGAAACGTGACTTTCGTATTAAATTGTCAATTATTGCCGAAAACACGTTGAGAACTCATGTAAGATTCTTTGAATTAACAGCGCCTCACAAATAAGTATAATATCATGTTTGTTTAAATAATTTAGTTCCGTCGAGGTGCCCTTGGACTAGGGCACAATAACACGAACAACGGTTACTTTTGTTAATCTAGTTAAAACCAGTTTGAAGGGTCATGTGTTAGCGTAGATCAGTTAACGCGCGTCTATTCGGATAGGTACTTACTTAGTAACGACTGAACTCAGTTCAACGTCTAATGTGATTTGCCTAGTATAATTAGACTGACCTAAGTATAGGTTAACTATCTTTTCTGTAGACATCTTAGTTTATCTACTTAACTAAATCTACATAAAGGCACGTTAGCTTGCTTAGCTACGCAGCTTCTACTGGTCGTAGTCACGTGTTACACTTAACAACGTCTAATTTGTCTCATTTACTAAGGTTGTTATGTATTCTGTTCGCTATTTAGAAATTTCCGTCATGGTTGCCAACACAAAATAGACCTCGTACCTATGAAGCAAGGTTGACATTTGCTCTAGTTTTGAGCTGTCATTGCCGTGTGGATATGACAAAGCGTTGAAAATGTAAGATGAAGAGTTACATTCTCACCAACTCGGTAAATATGTATGGAGGTGTCTTGGTAGGTACTTGCAGTTGGGACTTCGTGAATAAAACACCTTTTAAAGTTGTAGAACAAAAGTAACTCCCAACTGCAAGTACCTATCTACCAAGACACCTCCACATTGGTGCTCCACAATGCTGAAAAAGCCGTTTCGCTATCCAACAGACAGTTTGTATCTAGAATCGAAATTTCTTAGAGTCCGGCAGCTCTTTGCCATTAAAGCAGTAACTTGCACACACAGCAAGTTGTTAAAATCCCAAAACTCGGCACTCTACCAAGAGATGCTGACGAAGCGTATTTTTAGGACTACCCTTCCTCCACTCAGATCCGACTTGGCTAGGAGATCCCCAGCTTTCTCCCACCACTACGTCTACAACAATACGACCTATATATGTACCGTAACCTATTTCCTTAGTCGCTACTAACAACATCCACGGGAGAAATGGAGAGGTGTCATTCTAAACCCGGGACCACACGGGTAAATATCATCATCTTTTTTAATTCATTCATTCATTCTTAAAACGAGGGATTATTCCTTAATTCCAGTAGTTCCTTTTGAAGGAACTATTGCGCTTTTTTTTGTAATCCAGTATGAAAACAATCGCAGTAGTCCCTTCAAAGGAACAAGCCAAAGGAATTACCGCGAATAATCCGAAACGAGCCGTGCCCCGCAGCATTACCCGTGATAATAACTACCTGCTTGTATGTGGGTATTAAATCAAACATACTCCAAAAATATACCTTCGAGGATTGTACGTTAGGGGAATTAGACGTTTAGGGAACTGGACGTTAGAGGATTGGACGTTTGGGGAACTGGACGTTTGGGGAACTGGCCGTTAGAGGATTGGACATTTGGGGAACTGGACGTTAGAGGATTGGACAATTGGGGAACTGGCCGTTAGAGGATTGGACATTTGGGGAACTGGACGTTAGAGGATTGGACATTTGGGGAACTGGACATTAGAGGATTGGACATTTGGGGAACTGGACATTAGAGGCCAGAAGGGCCACTAGTTTGGAGTCTGTCAGATATTCGATGTACTTATTCTGAAACCTGTTTTGGTAAATAAACTATTTGATTTGGTTTGATTTGATTTGGTGACCCCTGCTACTACGGAGCTCTAAGTGACGAAACGTCCCTACATTATAGTCTATTTCTGATATTTAACACATTCACTGCCTGTGACACGTATGCGTGTTCAAATTACATACTATTACCAGTTGGTGGCAGCGAATGGGTTAAAAAAACCGGGCAAGTGCATGTCGGACCACGCTCAGGATAGGGTTCCAAAGCCGTAACGACAAACACAAAAAACTGTCTCAAAAATCAACATCTTTTATTTGATTTTTAGTAGGTATAAACAATTTAGTCGCTGAGATACAAAAGAAAGCTTAATATTTAATGAACGGCTCCCTTAATCGAAAAGTTGTCCCCACAAACCCGCAGTATTTTTGGAAGACTTATACGACACACTATGAGGTAGACGAGCAAAAAAAAAAAACAAGACATGGCGAAACTATAACGGTTCCTAGTTTGACTACGGAACCCTAATAAAACCCATATTACCAGAGTCAGGTACCTCGTTGGTAAGTAATTCCAAGCACGTAATACAGTTAGTATTTTCGGTGATGATAAAAATTATTTATAGATAGATGTTTACTATAGTAGCTCATTAAAAGCGGAGCGTATTGCGCACATGACTTTTTAGATAACCCTAACTTAATTTTTCCATTGACCTGCGGGCGCCAATCATTTGACTCCTGTTCATGGTAACCACCGATCACCGATTCAAGTAAAGACGTCTCCAGCCTTAGGTCTTTCCACGTATTTACAACATGTAAGTACGGTCACCAAAGTTAATTTGAGACCAATTAAAAAAAAATGCTTGAAGTCGTTAATGACATCGAGATGCCAAATCACTAATAACTTATAGGAAACTCAACTTTACTGTCGTAGAATGTCAGATTGTCTTTGAACCTAAGGTGGGTTAATTTAGCTATAGGCTGTAGGTACAGTCAACTACTAAGTGATGTAAGTATCCACTTTTATTTACCATATTCGATTGTAATAAGCTGTGGTCAGCAGGGTGAGGTTCTCCTCGCTAATGTGTCGATAATGGACGGTAGTACCATTTTTTTAAAAGGTTTTTACCCTTACAGCATCCAGCAATATCCTATATCCTAACAATATGTTAAATGCGAAAGTTTGTATGGTTGTTTATTACTCCTTCACGCTTAACGGCTCGACGGATTTGGATGAAATTTTAAATGGCTTTAGCTTATACCCAACACATAGACTACTTTTCATTGCCGAAAATTTAAAACTTCCCGATGGAATAATGATTATCGCAATCTATGCGAGCGAAGTCGCAGGCAGAAACTAGTAAGTAATAAATACCTTTTTATTATATGAACGAACCCCATGATAACTCTTCCAAATGCGGTATAAAACTACCAGATACCTGTAGGTGCGCTTGGTAGGTACTTTTGTCCCTGAAGGAAGGTAAAGTCCGTTCCTATTCAGAATGTTATGCCAATGACAATAACAAGTACACCTGGCTGTAATTGTCTTTATAGAGGATGAAATAGTGATGAGAATAGTGTTACCTCTAATTAGTTTATTATAAAAAGGTTGAATATAAATTCCTCATCATCATCGTTTTATTATGCTGGGTGAGACAGAGACGAAAACCTCTCTTATCAATCAAATACTTTATCAAATCTATCAACCATCACTACATTTTCATGTTAAATATATTTCGAAAAAATAAAATGTATATGACTTATGGCTTCAGTCAATGTCATGGGATTTACACGTAAAGTGCTTTTCATCAGAAAATACAAGATTAAATGGAGATTACTGCCTCGAAATAAACATGCAGGCAATGATTAAGTGTAGGTATAAATAAATAATATGACCATGCGCAACCTTCAAAAGTACGCGAATATGGAGTAATAATGGTAAATTGAAATGAAATGAAATAATTTATTCGTAACAATTGTTATAGGTCAGTGTACATAGTAGGTACTGTCATAATTTGATAATATGCATTATAATTAATAATTTTTTTTATTTGTTTATATGAGTGACCGAAAGAATAGGAACAGACTTTAGATAAGATTCTTAATTGATAACCCTACAGCAGGGCAAGGTCTGTCCGGATCGCTACAACCAGTACCACCATCTTATCTTTTAACGTACCGCCAAGCCGCAGTGTTCACATTGTTGCGTTCCGATGTCGGGATGACATAACCGGTGAAATTCCTAGCATAGAGGAATTCCAAATTAGTCTTCAAGGTTGGCAACGCATTTGCAGTCTTAGGATTGCAGTCTTTAGATTATAGTCTTGAGGGTGCAAATTTGTATGGGTCACTGAACCCACTTACCATCAGGTGGCCAGTGTAATCGTTTGCCTTCTCTATACCAAAAAAGAGCCCGTACACTAACGTAATCCTAATCAGTGTTCGTATAAAACGTTGATATTGACTGGGGCAGCAACAAGTCTATGGTAGATAAAATCTAATTGGTTGACTATTCGTACCTACAGTTCGAACAAAATCACAAAGCATAGGTGTCCTACATTGTCTGCGGACAACACATAGTAACAAGATTGTGCACAACCGTCTGAATAATTGTTGTGAAAACACGGTTTTAACTGATATAGTCCGTCTAATTTGGTAAATTTCCTGAAGATCACGATTGTTTTGAATGATGGAAATAAATCTGTACAATATTTATGTTAAGTAGAACTAAACGAACCAAAACAACGATTGTCTTCAAAACCCTCCCGGAACTTACTCTTATTAAATGTTATGCCTTTCTTTATGGCATACGTCCGTCGTATAGATTGACCCCTTTATCTCTATACTAAACTGCCGTGCGTCAATGCCTCTGCGCACAATTAGTCGGGTGTAACTGGATCTTATCACGGTGACATTCGCACCTTCTGACAAGTGATAATTTAGCACTTCATAAATACCATCTGGATCAAACCGGATTTTCGATAACACGCGGTTGTAAAAGTCAACCTTGTTGACATCTATTTGATCTCGCTAATAGCGAAAATACCTCTTATCAAATTTGTTGCGCACGAATTCGGGTGTCTGCGGTGTGGTTTGTGTGCAAAAGTGATACTATTTTTTTTATATATAAGATAAAAAATGTTTATTTCATACAAATGTAAAACATATGGGGACAAATAATATAAATCTCACTCTACTTATTGTTATACTTACACAATAATATATTTAAATAGCTTAATGTGCTGAATTACCAATGATTAAAGCATAAACGTGACATATTTCCAAGCATTGACTGAGATTTCCTTCTCGAATGGTTTATAACAATTATGACTTACTAATAATACTTATAACGAAAAGGTCTGATTTATTTTAAACGTTTTAAAAATAACAATGCTTAAAATAAATCTCGACTGTAGAGTATATAATACTTACAAAAACTCAACAAAGGTCAGTTACGGTTAATTAATTGTATAAATAAAAACATACACCAATATATTTGATACTATGATCCAATAAATTACAGCTTAAAGTATCTCATTCAGGTAAATGATAATCAGAATTAATTATAAATAAATGCAAACTTGGTGATAATCTTTAAAAAAAACACTATCCTATCTAGACAAACCACGGACGAGGTACGGTCACGAGCGTTAATTTGGGACCCATTTCAAGAAAAATATGCTTGAAGTCGTCAATGTCATTAGAGATGTCAATTCATTTGTAACTTTTAGGAAACTTAACCTTATTGTCGTGGAATGTCAGATTGACTTTGGACCTAAGGTGGGTACCAAATTAAATCTCGTGACTGTACTTCATAGCCGAACCTGTATTCTACGTTTCTTGATCTTCCTGATTCGAACCGCCATCTTCACATACCCCAAATAAAAATATCCTGCAGCATAGTCAATGACTGGGCCTGTGTATCGTTGGTAGCAGTCAAATCGACCGTCACATACTTGGCAGCCTCCAGTATCCTGAGGCAAGAAGTGTTCTCTGGAGGCAGCTTGTGGCATAGTTGAGTTAGGAGGGCCTTGGCGCAGTCGTGGTGGAAAACTAGAGGGTCCAAGATATCAGCAAGGTCGGACTGTTTCAGCATGCAACACAAGTGAGCGAGAGTCACGCTGAGCTGCGAATAAAATTAATGGCTTAATATTTTATATAGGAATTTGTTAGTTTTTATTCATGTACTTTAGTAGATATTAAACTAACACAGTTGAGGCATATTAAAGAGTGTAAAATGCCCACTTAATTTCAAGGGTGTGGACAAAAGGGGTGTGGACAACTGGGAATAGCCCATTTTTGAGATTTCTCATATGTATCCGCAATTAGGTTAGGGTTGCTTTATAAAAATATTGAAAAGTTTAAATGGGAATCTCCAACGGGTTAAAAATTGGGAATTGCAAAATGTTGAACTTTGAGCCTTATGGATATTAAAATATATTTTTTTTACAGTTACCCAATTAACAGATTGAAACAATAAACGTAGTTACATACTAAACCCTGCAAAAAAATAGTAGTAAAGATTGTCCTGTATCATCTACACTAGGCTAGGCCTGTCTCGTAGAATGGCACTGTAATGGTTACCGTAAAATGTTTATCCGACCTCAAATGGTTTTTCATTAATATTATACACGTATATAATTTTTATTATTACCATTTAAAAGCTTAATTCATTAATTTAGGTAGGACAAGGAAGGAAGGTATGTATGTAATGTGGAAGACGATGTGTTGTGTGTGTGTCTGTGTCATACATATTGTTAATAATCATTTTATCGACCGCATAGCTTTAGTTATTACGCTATCCCTGAACTGTCAAGTGGCTAAGATAAACGATATCGAAATTATGATTCATGATTAAAATTAATTAATTAGGTACTAATTTAAATTATAATAAAATATAAATATGCTCTATATGAAGATACATACAGAATTATTTGGACGGCCTTGTGTCACTTCGCTTATCAGTTCAGGCAATATTCATGAAGAAATAAATCGAGATTACTTTTATCTAAAGCCCAACTGTCAGATTTCTTCACAGTCATTACGATACTATCGCCACGGTGCAACGAACACGAGACGAGACTGTATATTAACAGGGTTGTAAGAACACGTAACAAATAACGTTATCTGGGACTTGATTACGATTATTTAGATAATATTTGCTTATTATTATGAATCAGAGAAATAAATATAACGGTGTAAAGATCTAATTATTTTAATGACAAATTATAGGATGAGTGGAAAACAGATTGTGGCGTTTTTCTAGAACATCTTCTAAACAACAAATTATGATCTCCCTTTCATCTTCATATACTAATTTAAATGATATTATTATGTCCAAAAAAGAGTATTTTATACATACATGAATTTAGATACTAGTGTGGTCGGAAGTACCTATGTAAGGTAAGGGGGGGTCTGTATACCTTACCTGTTCAATAAGATTATCTTTATGCTTGTACTCCGAGAAGTCATCGACGTTGGCGGCATTTTCTATAGCGGCCATTATGCCTCGCCACACGAGCGGATACTGGTCACCGTACTGGGTTCTGGCTAAAGGGGCCCTCAAGGCTACAGCAGCGTTGATTCGCACTTTGAGATTCTTACATTCTTGAGTCAGAGTGCATAGGTTTGGAAAGACTTGGCTCTGGAACCAAATATACATTTATTTTCATCATGTTCACTGGTGTTGCCTGTCCTAAGGATCGTCAAAACGAACCAGCTTAAAATCTTTCTAAGTTCTTCAAAGTCTATTTAAAATTTAGAATCATTGTTAATCGGATGTGTCTAATACGGCTTAATAGTTTAAAAGCGCCAGATCGAGTAAACATTTTAGTTATGAAGATATTTTTGAAGTACTTACCAATCTATTCCTAACGCCTAATAGCGAGAAAGTACGTAACGTAGTAATTAAAATAGTATCCACAATAACCCATTGACATAATGACATTTTAATTGTGTATGGACGTTGTCCTTATCAAGAATAATAAAACTGTTATCGTTCACAAGTGCGCTAGGGAAGATGAATAAGTACCCTTCATGATCCTGACACGAAATTCTTCTTTTTTTCTAGCCTCTTATTAAAATATGTTTGCCCGCCCCTGCTCTCAGGATTTTTCCATCGTGCTGATTCCCTTAAGCACTTGGGATTTTCCCGCAACACAAAAATAAAAACGTAATAACGCCTCAGCGTAAGTCAGTCTTCAATAATCATCATAGCCAAAATACATAGGACACTTCTGTACGTAGACGTCCCTAATGATCTTTTCGCTTTATTAAAATTCTCACCTGCCAGCAACTAAAGGAAGTAAGCAGGTTCTCGTTCTTCATAGCGTTGCCCATCGCGTAACAAGCGTTCCAGCGGACCTTCATGTTGGTAACTTTGCAAGCGCAGTCCAGAAGCTTCCCTATGGCTGCTTCACATAAGGTCTTTATTTGAGGATTCCGCTGCAGAATGTCCTGGTTAATCAGACGTAATATGTTGCCTAGACCGCGCATTGCACTCATTTTCACCTAAAAAATATCAAGAAATAAATACATGTCACTTTCCCTCGTTTACCAATTTCGTTTAGTTTAAAGCTGATGTTATCTGATAGATAGCTAGTCTCCTGATATGTACTCGTACTTGGCCCAGAGAAAAACTTTTGTACCTAATACTACTATCAGACCATTGGAACCTTGACCCACCATAGAACTGTGTCACAGAGACGTTATGATTCAAGTCATAAGAAGTGTCAAACAAATTGTTTTATAATGTCACTGTGACACCGTTCTATGGTGGGTTAGGGTTCCATTGGGCTGATAGTACCTACAGCATGTCGGACCATGCTCAGTGTAGGGTTCTGAATCCGTTACGACAAACATAAAAAACTATCACAAAAAACCACATGTATGAACTAATTTTCTATTTAAACTTATTTGGTGCCGTCTCAGGTGATTTTTGGTGGGTATAAACACTTTAGTCGCCTGTTTCTCAGGAACTAATTAAGTTTACTTAGTCGTGATAGTTTTCCTTTTAAATTCGTTATATGTGCTTTCATTGAAGATATCTGATGGGGGGGGGGGGGGGGGAGCACTTGACTCTAACAAAAATTTGCGCTTTAAAGCTTAATATTTTATAAACGGATCCCCTTATTGAAAAATTGTTTTTACAAACACGCAATATTTTTGAAATACCTATCCAACAACACCCCACACTATAGACGAGAAAAAAAAACACATCCCCACGTTAGGTGTAGGGGACAGAATGATCAATGTTCATTTAAAAACTATTCCGAGCAGCTCTTACAGACTCAATCATCAGACTTTTTTGAATATGACTTTTCGTCAAGATATTACTATTTTTTTCTTTAATTTCTATTTTATGTTTCATGAAGCTTTTTATACATGTATACTCATTCCGCTGCTGACTGTACGCATCGTTCAGCGATAATGTGAGTACCATGTATTAGCAGCACGTGTCGCTGAGTCGTAGGTACTCGTGTATAAATAAATAGGGTATCGGACGTACAGGTCAAATCAATTACTTTCATGAAGTGTCAAAACACTAGCTTGTGTGGATATTTTATATGAGGGATCAACTTACATATGTATAATATAACAAGTGTAGTTGACATAATACCATAATCTACCATACCATAGTATAAATAGAAAAATATTTCGTCTCCGGCCGTTTAGGAGTTTCTGCTACCTATTGCCGCTCGGGCGCTAGGGTTGCGATGCGCATCGCTCGATACTTAATACACACGCAACCAAACGCGGTGTCAGCGCGGCCTCGACTAAAACGGCTTGGTGCCACTTGGTGGGTCCTGTCCTTGTGGAGGCTCACGGCGCGTAGAGAGGAAGAGGCACGCACACATGTAAGTAGCGCGATATACTGTGGCGATACTTTTTTTTAACGAAAGTACGTTCTGTCTTTTTGTCTACGTTCGTTCGTGGGGATTCGTGGTACGTATAAAATAATCTGTCTATACTACTGTCCAGTATCCTATTAGTTAAAAGTTGTGTGTGAACCTCATGCATGATACATGTGTTACATTTACGTCCGTTACGATTGTCCTGTTTGTATGTACTGGCAGCACGTGTGCGCACGCAGGGCTAAGCCGATTAACCTAATCTATAACCTATAACCAACCTTATCGTTATCGCCGGCGCACTGTATGCTGACCTCTAGCAATCGCAGCAACAGTCTATCGTCGATGTCGTCGAGGTCGGGTTCATCCCTGTAGTCAGCACAAACATTCACAATTAATTTACGATCAAATATCTTAGGACAATACATGGCAACGTGAGACTATAATGCCCATTGGGCAGTCAAGCAAAAAAGGCTCAAAGTTTTATTTTGGTGGCTAAAATATAAAATAAGGTTAAAGATCAATTTAACAAATTTGCAAATTCTTGATATTATCCATCTTGATTCCCGACCTTCTTCCTCTCTTTTGCTTATAAATTTGACCACTCTTTTTGTTGTTTTCGCCATACTTTTACACTTGACTATACATTTTTTTGTGTCTTATTTGATCATTGATCTTAGTGCGCGCTATAAATATCCTTATGTGTACAAAACTTCAGTTTTGTTCCTTTGATAGTTACTGAGAAAAACTGATTATGATTGTAACAAACACTGCTTGACTTGGAAACCCTAAAAAGAGTCTGCTAGTTTAAATATTGAATCAATCGGGATTCTTACACATTCAATACGAGCGCGTCGCTAAGGTTTCCCAGGGCCCAGGCGGCCTTTGTCCGCACCACCAGAGAAGGCTCAGCCAGTGCCCGCAAAATATTTTCACCACAATCACTCACAAAACCTATATCCTGCAAATAAAACAAAATGTCATTACCAGGAGACCTCTCAATACCACAGGTACATAGCCATCGTTACATTCGTTACAAAGTCATATGCGCAATATCAATCAATTACATAGGTTTCTTTAACCTTTTCCACGCCATTGACGGATATATCCGCACCACTGGTTCAACGCCAACGACGGATATTTCCGTCATGGTTGACAGCGCAAATTAAACCTGATTGGCTATGAGGTAAAGTTGACATTATCTTTGGTGTTTAGCTGTCCTTGGCGTGTGAGCGACGACTTTATTTTTGACATAGCGTTGAAAAGGTTAAAGCAGTGACGATATGTCCAATTATATTCAGAAATGTTCTATTAAATATAGTCAGTGAATTCACTGACGACCCTAAATCAAACTAAACTAGACTAAATTGACCCGTCTCAGTCAGTTGGAACCATGCGTCGTTCGTCCTTATAATTGCGCCGCAGCTAAATAAATTTCGTAGGAACGTTACGCCGTAGTTGTTGATATTTATTGACAAAAGAATCAGGAGACAGGTCACATAGATCAATCAAATTATACTCTAGAAGCGTCATGAGCACAGACTTCGTAAACAAATTAATAAAGACCTGTATTCCAGGCTCGTTGAGCTAATAGTGTTGAATGAGGTGGAATCGTTCTGTTGACTTACTTCCCTCAGCGTCCGGAACATGACGGTCATGGCGAGAGCGCGCACCGCCGCCGCGCGCACCGCCGGCTCCTCGTCGCTGCACGACCCCACCAGTAACGTGCAGCACAGCACTTGGATGTGCCTCTGGAAAATATGTCTTTGTCTTTATACTGATCCACTTGGCAGTTGATAGTATTTCGACGTGAAAGAATTTCTAATTCGAGTGTTCATGCATTTTACAAGCTGCTCTATCAAATAAAAGGTTAAAAAAGTCTAACGAAATCCTTTTCGTTAGACTGTAAAAAAAAAACTGCTTTTTGGATAATGTCGTCAATATAATGTTACTTAACATGACATGTCATTAAGTTTTATTAACCAGAGAGCACAAAATCTACTAAAAACCTTAGCAGCGTAAAAATCACACCAACAGGTACGAAAGTTCTAACGAAACGTATTAATGAAGTGATGTTTTATGTGTTTTTCAATAGGATTTACTTACAATCGATTTAAAGCAGCCCTGTACAATAATGCCCTAGAAAACCACCAGAAAGAGTGAGCAGAGCTGAACCAAAAAACTTTGAAAAGTCAGCAGAAGACAAGTTCGATATACTATCGCAGTGTTTACCGGGCACTTTAGGGTTAAACATCTCCTAGGAAAAATGGCCCGATATGACAACACAGATTGTAGAATGCGCGAATAGGTGGAAACACTGAAACACTTATTGTGTGAATGTGATGCCCTCGCCGGAGTAAGAATGATAATCCTCGGTTGTGGCTACCCAGAACCAAACGATTTCAAGGCACTGCTATTGCACTCCACTATCCGCATTTTGGAAGAGGTAGAGGCTGCATTGAATTTAAGCGCTAAAAGAGGAGTAATTACACAAAAGATCCCATAGGGTCGAAATGTATCTGTAAGGACCCCACCAATAAGGTACGATCAGATAAGAAGACAATCGACTTCTAACGCGAATAGAAACAGTAGTGGAATAGAAATCCTTCTCGTAGAAAGGTGCGGCCCTTGTCGTTACATACCGGTAGTTCCTTGAAAGACCTCTCGCCAATATTCGCGATACAATCGCACACCACCGCCTTGCATTGCGGGTTGTCGTGACATTGCAGCACAGTCGACAGCGGCGTCAGCAGCTTCTGCCACATCTCGACGCATTGGTTTAAGGGTGGCGACTCGTTTGTTTGCTCTAAAATACGTCGAAATAAAAATAAATTGTTATAGTTATTGATGTATTCTCAAATTTCAATTGTTTTTGCTAAATCTTGCACATATGATAGTTTAATAGATAGATATCTAGTTTGATACGAAACAAAGTCTCTCTTAATCTTGAACTTGTGATGGCTGAGGCCGGCGGTGGCATCAGTAAGGGGGGGGGGGGGGACAATATCACACCAATTGACCTAGTCCCAAACTAAGCTCTACGCTTGTACTGTGTGACACGACTTTCAGTTGTCCGCCGACTGTGGTGGACACGTGGTTTATTAAGACCCTTTTCTTTGCAAAAATAAAAATGTCATGGATCCAAGCTTATGTTTTCACCTAGCTTTTGCAGAGCATCGCCTATAATGCTTATGGTTTTAGCCGCCAGCAGCGTCACATCCTGGTGCTCGTGTTGCAGCATCTCGCAAAGAACCTCTGCCAAGAACGAAAGATGCCACTGAAGCAACTCTGGTAGGTGATGGTAGGCTACAGCTGATAGTACTTGAAGAGATTCCAATATCACCGGAATTGCTGAAGCTTTGCACTTCTGAAAATTTCAAATATATTTTATGCATTATGGATGAGCAAAAAGCCTCTATCATTCAATATAAATTACAAAACTAGAACTAGTTACTTACGGAAACTTGTTCGTCTTTATAAGACCAGCCCATGTTTTTAAAGCATATATCTAAAATCCAACTCTTAAAGTAATGAGAATTGCTCTTTTCTTCACACCTCTGTTCAGTAACAGTAAACATTTCATCGTCTGAATAACCTTCCTCGAAGTCATCACATTCCTCAATATTAGTTTCATTTCTTTGATTCTCATGTTTGCTAAGTTTTGCAGGGACTGTATCCTTTTCAATAGATCTTAATATTTCATCAATTTTAGGATCAACTGATAATACACAGCCCATTGTAATAAGTGCTCCAACTTGTAAAGTCACATCTAAAACACATTATTAAATATAATCAATTACATGTTTTGTAACCCCAGTAGTCCCAGTACAATAAATATCTAAACATGTTTAACACCGACCTTTATGCACTAAAAACTTCCTTGACGATCTTACAAGTTCGCTTATAAGACCGTTATTCAGTTTAAAATAAGGCGTTGCTTGCACGAGCGCCGCGCAGCACTTGAGCGCGACTAGGATCACTGCAGGGCTTCGCTCGCTGTCCAATATACTAGTAAGGACTTTGTGCATGCACAGGACAATATAACCCAGGGATATAGAAAATGGTATGAATGAAGCAGTGTCTTTTTTACTGTAAAAAAAAAAGATTGTTAATGTAAATGTAATTGCTATTTCTACTTAGCTCCCAGATAAGTAGCATACTAACCTAATTTCAGCCTGTGAGAGGTACATCCTAGATCCAGAGAGTAGTGCTAGGACGACACTCAAAACACTTGCCCGGTTATTGGATGTTGGGTCAGTAACAGCGCAGTAGGCTAGAGTCTTCTTTGCTGATTCTGTTGCAAGCCAGTGATCTGTCTCAGGTGCGTCAGGCAAAAGTGCCCACCAGTACCCAAACATGACCCGCTGTTCTGTCACCTAAAAAAACAAACATTTGGTCATATAATACACACAGTGTAATAGCTTTTAAAAAAGATTTTGTGTTTATACCTCACAAATAGGCTAAGATGTTTAGTGTACCAATGTATTAGTGACAGTTTGCAAGTCCATCGCCTAACAGTACTACACAGCCTTTATTCCCTTAGTCGTCTCTTATGACATCCACGGGAGGACATGGAGTGGCACTATTCTAACCTGGCACCCATGCGGGGAAATATGTAACTACTATGTTCAATACATAATATCACTAATAAATTATTGTATAACTCACCTTTATTAATACAAGTAGAAGATTGGCTGCACTTTGTCTAACTCTAGATTTCAAAGTAAATAATTTAGCTTCTCTAGTGCTCTCAACATCAGAAGCATCAGAGTCACTTGTGAGTATCCAGGTATTTTTCGCTTTTTGAGGTTCCAGGTAATTCTGACTGGCTGGTTGGTAAGTTAAATTACTATCAAAGCTTTCCACTTCCTTCATTAAACTTTTGTCAGACACAGGAATTCCTTTCTTCAGAGTTTCAATTGCATTATTTCTTTGCTTTCTTAGTTTTTGTTTCTAAAACAAATATTAGAATAGATAGTGCCTCTTCATCGCACATGCAAGGATTTTAATAAAACTTGTTTAGGAAATCTTACCTTGCCACCTTTTGGATTACGAGTTGTTATAATACTGGGTGTCGCTGCAATGGTCTGTTGTGCCGGCATTATTTTTTCAGGTCTTGCTCCCTGGACCACCAGTCCATATACCAGGAAAAAGCGCGAAATCCCCATAAGTTCAGCCAGAGGAACACTAATACTATGGTCATTAAAATGAATTTGTGACAAGACTCTTAATGCTGTTATAACAATCTAAAAACGTTTAATAACAATATATTAAATAATTTAAAAAAAAACATTAAGTAAACAATTAACATTATTTATTATTCTTACTTTACAATACTGATATTCATCCTGCGCTTTAATAGTAATTTTCAGTAAAAAATTAACAATCAATCTTGAAACTTGTTCCTTTGTCTCAGGGGTTAAGTTTGTTTGATCAGTTCTGTTATCTTCTCCAACAGCTGTGACTGAACACATGCATTTTAAAGCAGTGAGGCTTAAGTGCAGCTGATCTTGTGTTGTTGCAATGTTACATTTACTTGTATCAAGAAAACTATTTAAAACACCTTGACAGCCAATCAATTCTTCTGCAAACTAAATTACATTGATTGAATACAATTGAAGAATAAACATAAAAAGTATATATAGAACTATGTTGAGTTAAAAGTATTACCCCTTAGCTATGAAACAAATTGTGCTGATGAAGCATTTGTATACAACTTGACAAAAAAACGTTTGGAGTAAATAAGGGCATAGTTCAGTGTATTAAAAACCCATTAACTTGAGAATTATACTTTCGTCTCAAACTATTTTATTAATTTTACTGCATAAGAGGTTTTAGTAGCTTATGGAGGTAATAATTCTTAGTTAAAGTATTCATATTATCATACTTACCTTTTGTCCCACTAGAGGGCTATTCTGTAGAATGCACTGCATACTATGAATGATATCCGGAATTATCATATCAGAGCACATTTTAAAGCACTCAATATGCCATAACAGTACTTTTTGTAAATAATCAGAATCAAATTGTAAGTTTTGTTTTGTTAAGACACTGTGTATTAAATGTGATGTTTTTGCAGCAAGGACTTCGTCCGTAGGCTTAACATTTAAGCATAGTGCAGTTACTAAAGTTGCAGCATCCTAAAATTAAATAAATAAATGAGATGCTAACTAAGAGCCGCGTTTTAGAATTGTTGTACTTATGTGCTACTTACTTGTTTTCTCACAAATAACTCGGACTTAAACGGCTTCGCATTGAGCTCATCTATGTGATGATTAACCTTCTCTCGATCGTATGCTTTTACATAAAGAAGATTACAGAGTTCACCAGTAATAACCGAAAAGTTACGATGTAAATTCGTGCTCATTTTGAAATCAAGTAAAACAAATCGGACACGTCAAAAATGTAACATAAGACTTTAGCAATAATCTTTATAGCCTAACGAACTATATAAGAAAGTAATTTTATTAATTGTCGACCTATAAAAGTTGTAATTAATTAATCTAATTCCAGATTTTTGGCAAATTTTGATTGACTTGACGTAAAACGTAGTAATTTAAGTGCTCTGTGCAGCTGTCACTGTCTCACTGACACATGTGACAGTGACAGACACTGACGGCACCGAAGCCCGTTTCGTTTTCTACGTGATTCTACAAGCGTTGGTCGGTGATCGATTTGTTAACGGAGCGTTTATATCGCGTTGTATTTTTTTATTGATTTAAAATCTTGAACGGTAACGGACGGTAGGTACACACAGCAACACATCTAGCTATACACTTCAGAAATCTGAAATATTGCATGAAAGAGAGTCGCACTAGAATCGAATGTTGTTGACATAATACACATATATACATCTCTTTCTCTCTGCTCCGTCTTTAATGGTTAGTTAGGTGTGATGTTGTGTGTGTGTACCTACTTATAGTGTACAATTACTTGAATACAATTGAAAATAGTATTAAAATATATACTTACCTCATTATATTAAGAAATTGTCCCTTAGCATTATTTATTTAATTTTTTATACCTACACCATTTACCTATAGACCTTTTTTGATGATTTTGTTGTGTCGTTCTGCTTCGCGTAGCGCAGGTTGCGCTAAATCTAAACAATGTCAATGCCAAAATATTTTTGTCAGTTTCATAAATTTGTTCGACAGAGCAATTTTTATGAAAATAAATATTAAAATTTTAGAAGAATGTCTACATTATTTAACTACAAACGGCCGCTAAAAGAAAAGGAACCTACGCTTCATCCTTGGCAAGGCACTATAAAAGATGAATTTTCTCACAAGATCAGGATTGCCCATAACTCTGCAAACAATCCTAATTACCCTGTGAAGAAAGAAAAGCTAGCCAGCCAGCCAGCCAGCCACAAAAATCTTACGAAATTTACGATTATTGGCAATAGAGTCACTAAGGAATTTATTTTTTGCGTTAAATTGGTCACACAATTGCATTCGTACAGGAAGAAACAATTTCAAGAACCTGTTATACGAGGTACTGTTTGCTTATTGGCCGAGACCATAGTCTACACAAAGTTCGTTGAAAAAAACCGATCCAGTAAGACTTGAACTCGACCACTAACTGAGGGTTCCGCCCTTTACACTTATTTGTACCTATTCTAAAATATTAGAAACTGTAGGTATGGTAAGAACTTCTTAAACTGGCCCTTTCTGTTTAACACACCTCTTTGCTAATCGGGTCACTTAATAAAATTAGTACCTATACTAAGGCCAGCAGCAGCAGTTTGGTCAAATCCGCCCTTATAGTCGTGATAGTTTTTCTTTAAAATTCGTTCTTGGTATTTAAATGTGCTTTCATTTAAGATATTTTTCAGAATTTTAGTATTTGTAGTTTTTGCTGTATTTAGACACTTGACTCTAACAAAAATTTGCAGTTTTAAATCTTAATATTTCACAAACAGATCCCTTAATCGATTTTTTTCCAAACCCACAATATTTTTGAAAGACGTAATGATGATGAGAAAACAAAACATCCCCACGTTACGTGAAGCGGAAGAAGCATAAAAAAAAACCTACTGAGACGTTGGGGCGGACGAACGGATACAGCGAAACTATAAGGGTTCCTAAATTGACTACGGATTCCTAAAAAAACATTTTTATTAGTACACTTTACTGATCATCATCTCACTAGCTACATTGTTTGTTCGATTTCTATAGGAGTTACAAGTGAAGCTAATATAAGTACTTACCTACACCTTCCACCCCCTTGCAAAATAAATGGGCACTTGCGTTTTTCCCCATACAATTGCGTACAAATATAACTTTTCAATTTGAAAACCCAATCAATCAAAAAGCTTCATAACTTGAGAGGTTTTAAATGACAAAAAGCATTTATTTTGCACATACGTTCGGGAACCTATGTAACCCGCTTTAGGGTCCTTAACGCAGACGTACAGTTTGGTATGGTTGAAGTAGGTAATTGGACTAAAAGAAGTACAAACTGAAAAAAAATATCTATGGTATCATCAACTCGGACGTATATAGTAAATAATAAAGAACATTTCGCAGTGTCGCCAACCAATCGTGCACACGCACGAATCATATAAGTAGCTAAGTGATTACCAATATAATTACGTTTATGTATTTTTCAGGTGTAACGAGCGTTGAGTGGCCCTTAGTATGGAACGATTTAAAGCTACAATACGGCGGAATAGCGTTTTGTTTGACGTCTCCAGTGGCGGTCTTGGTCGATGATAAAATGCTTGGCGGAATAAATGAACTTAAAGAGATACTTGACCCGAAATACTATTACTGCTTCCATTTAAATTATTATAAGGAGAGTGTCAAACAATTCGCTAAGTATGTCAAAGGCTTTTGTGTGAGTTCCACCTTATCGTTTGTTGCTTAAAGTTCTTAAAATTATTCAAATACCTAATTTGTAATGCTATAATTAAAAGTTGGGGGCAGCCCTCACCACCGGTAGCTTGAGCCGGCCCCGCTGCTGGCGTAAACGTAGGTTAGGTTTTTTAAAATGTTTATTTTTTATCTTAGTATTATTATTTTACTTTTTCATAGAAAATTCAATAAGTATTGTGTTATTACAGAGACCCACAGTGTACATGCATATAGCAATAGATAATAAACACATCGGATCCCTCATATTTATGGTAAGAATTACTGAATGAATTACATTCCTTAACCTGGGGCCTTGACAAGACGCATTGATAACGCTTATTATTGCGATTTTCCTCGACCAGAGGACTTTTTTTACGCGCTCGTTTTTTTTACGCTTTGATCCGGCGCGTAAACAAAATCATTTTTATTTAAATTTTTTACGCTCCATATTTAATTTATAATAAAACAATAGTAGTAGCCACAGTAGTAGCCTATAATCATCGCACATTAATTAACATTACGCAGACAGAGCGCGGTCAGGAGTTCTGAGTTCCGAGTTCAGAGTTCTGCGTTCTATCGAACGCAGGGATTGAAAACCGGTTTATTTTCCGTAGCGGTTAAAGCCACACTATGAGAGCCTAACCCATAATAAAGGTTACGCTCACAGGGAGCGAAATGCATTTACCGGTTAGAGAGCGCTCCTTCCGTGTGAGCCGAGACAAGGGTGAATGACGGAAGCGCTCTCTAACCGGTTATAACCGGTAAATGCATTTCGCTCCCTGTGAGCGTAACCGTAACCGTAATCCGTTGGAACGTAACCCAAATAATTAACCGGTTTAACCTAAATAAATACCGGTTTATTTGTAACCGGTTACAATCCATTCGAACGTACCGAGTCTATAACAGTAACGCACACAGCGGGCAGCCGGGCAGTCAGACCGCGGCGGTTAAAGCGGAACGTCGCGTTCTGAGAGTTCAATTGCCGCCGAGACAGAGAACGTCTGGAACGCCGCAATGTCGGGGGTTGCTAACGCAGAAAAGTTAATTGAATTAGTTGGGGAAAGAAGTTTTCACGCCACTGCTCGGAAATATGGCCAAAGAAGGATCGAAATCAGAATAGAAAGTTGCTCTTAGTAGTACAACACAAAAACAGTCCAACAATGTTGAGTTGCAAAGTAAAATGGAGTGTTTTTAGACCAGTTTACTTTCTACTCTGCTATTGGTCGGTTATTTATGACATTAGTAACTCGTTCGGAAATAAATAAAAAAATGTTTGACAAATATGACATTAGAACGTTTAATTAAAAAATTAAAACGTCAAATCCGCTCAGTGAAAGTGTATTTTTGCGATTGTAAACGTGTTTTTATGTAAGTTTTTAAGGCGTACGTGAAAAACGCCTTTGCATCTTTAAATAAGGTAAAAATTAAAAAAGTTAAAAAGGCGGGAATGAAAATTACTTCTGTTCTTTTAATTGGAAACAAACGCTAAACTTTTGAACTTTTGATTGGAAATTTGTACGATATTCAACAAAAATGAGTGATACAAGTACAACCGGCCGAAATGACACAAAATACTAATATAAATGTTCCGGGAAAAAACATTTCCTTGTCATTCAGCAACTGTCCTAATGCTAATATCAATATTACTTTTAATTAAACTGTGTATTATGTCCTAACCTGTTTTATTTCCTTACATTAGGCGTGAAAAGCACATAGTATTGCCTCGGTAGAAAGTGCAATAGATGGACTCGTATCTTCGCGGTCCTCACCTGCGGCTCGGCCCGCGAACTAACTCGTCCATCTATTGCTTACTTTCTGTACCTGGGCTACAATGTACTATTATTATACGATTTAAGTGATGTGTGTTCGAATCTACTGCTAGTATATGAATAAATACTGTAATGTCATTTTTTATCCTTAATAAATAAATACAAATCTTAAAAATACAGCCCGCCTTTCTTTTGCTGAAACACACTTCTTCCAGTTATTATTTTGTTTTTCCATATGAGGTTTCATGATGTTATACAATTCATTAAAACTATTTATCGACATGCGAAAATAAACATAGAATCTTTCTTCATCTTTAAGTAAATCCTGATAAATACTACTAAATTCGCCTTGTTCTTCTCGCATGGTGTTAATTGGGTGCACCCAATACTTTCTTTTCTTTTTAGAAGCTACTAAGCTCCACAAGAGCAATAATTCTTCATCGGAAGATGAACTCTCTAGTGACATGTTACATGTACGAAGACACGAACGAAACTAGAACGCGAGAATTTGAACGCCACTTGTGTGCGTCGGAACTCTTGAGTGGTCAACGGTCACCAGAACGCGGAACTCTGACCGCTCTCTGTCTGCGTACGCTCTAAAAAGGAATTTTCGCGTTTTGTGCGTTTTTGAAGGCGGTTTTTGGTTTTGGTCTTGCGGTGCACATCTCTACGTCCTACACTACAAATTTTGTAGGTTCTCGAAAATCTTTAACGTTAGGGTTATTTATCTTGTCCAGGGCCCTGTGGTGTTATAATATCCCTATTTCGCCCTAGGGCAAACAAACAACCGATTTTTTTACTTGACCTGTGCGTGTGCAAAGATTGTACCGCGGTACAGTCAACTAATTTAAATATTTCAGCACTCATGTGCCTTTCATGCAGGTATAATAAGTTAAGTAATAATACTCCGCTCCACTCTTCTCGTATCTCAACACCCCGCTTGGCGATTATACGGTTAAAAAAGTCTCCTCAGACAGTTAAATACTTATATCTCTGGCTGTTGTTAGGTAGGTAGGCTTGGTAGAAATTAGAAGTTAGGAGCAGCACTTGGGCCAAATGGGATAAGTACCTAATCTTACAAGATTCAAGATTCTTGGCAAGATTGCTTGCAGGACTGTATTTTATCTAAAAAGGTTTGCGAACCTATAGCGTACCTTACCAAAATGTTAATTTTATTCGCTAACACAGTGAATGTGTATTCAATATTATTCTTACAGTTATACGCTGACTTAGTACCATTTACCTGTGAGAATTTCATCCGCTTATGCAAAGAAAAGAAAGGCGGTTACAGCGGGACGCCGATACACCGGATAGTGAAGGACGGCTGGATTCAGTGCGGAGGGTTCGGCCTGAAGGACACGAAGTTTTACTGCGAAAATTTTATTGTGCCGCCGGACAGGCGCGGCGTGCTCTGTATGGCTAACGCCGGCAGGTTCATACCTATCTCTTATTTGCATTAACCCAGCTTGCTTCGATATCGTTATCATATTGTTGATGTCGACAACTCTATGCGAGGCAAGATAGGCTAAACCGAAGCAAGTAGAAGGAAATCGTAAAAAAAACATAAGTATATAAACCAGCTCGGAGGAAATAGCCCGGAATAGATCAAAGCTTTCAATTTGAAAAAAAAACTGCATTAAAGCGAGTTATCTGTTCGGGGCCTACTTGATATAGTCTGACTAACACCGCTGTATCGCGCCTTGGGTATGCGCGGGGGGGGGGAGGCAGGGTGCGGGCAGGAAAGATCATGGAGTCACAAGAGATTCATACTGTCGGATAGACCTTAAGATATCGAAGTACAATATTTTGACGCTGTAACTATGCATACATATTACATCCAATTCTTATTATGGTTCAATACGATTTTTAGATACGCACAAGGAAAATATATATGTATTATTAATTATTGGAAAAATAAAACGTTTCGAAAGTTGAAACCTTTAAGTTAATTATCGTTTCAAAGCATATATTGAAGGACGACTTATACGTTAGTGGGTAATGTTTCAGACATATTGACTGTTCGACGCAGTTCTTCGTGTTGCTGCAGCCCTCTCCATGGATGGAGCATAAATACGTAGCGTTTGGTCAGCTCATAGATGGAGAATCAACTTTGAAGGAAATCGAATCCGTCGAAACTTGGTACGAATCGCCGAAATACGAAATCATAATTGAGCGAACTGGCATCCTGAACATAGACTGTCATGATATTATGATAAACAGAGGAGCCAAGGAATACATACAAGGACATATCGAAGACTTGGCTATTATTCAAGTGATGTTTCTTGAGGTAGGTGAGGTCTTAGAATAATTTGAACATTCTGGAGAGATTTGCTTTGTGTTCTTGTGAGTTTTGTGATTTCTCTAACGCAAAAAGGCAAGTTTGTTAGAAAATACCTTACCAGGTAATCCTACTTGACCCTCGGACGTAAGGGTGCTTTTCCACTGGCTAGGCAAGGCAAGACGCGGCGGCGCGACAATTTAAATTTGCATTAAAATACTGATGATGCGCAAAGAGGAAATTTAAATTCTCGTCTTATCTCGTCTCGCCTGACCTCGCTGGTAGAAAAGAACGGTTATGTTCTTCACCTGTGCCGAATGCCTGTACCTTTCTCCTGATACTGTTGCCACAGTCATTAAAATGTAGTTATGTTTTTTTAGGAACTGATGGACAACGTATTCTTAGAAATAGAATTACGAAGAAAAGCTCGTTATGCAGTACAAGAAGTAGTGGGCGAAGAGGAAAAAGCCGGGGAGGAATCTGAAGTCAACGAGACGGAGGACCCTGCAGGGAATCTTCACGCCACTGAAAGGTATTAAAATAAATCCTTTAGTGCTTATATGGGAAAGTGCGATTTTATATTTAACTAGCTTCTGCACGCACACACGCACGCGCACACACAAACTTTCACATTTATAATATTCGGTTTGTATTTCCAGGTTTATGCGTAAAGGTGGCAAAAAGGTCAACGAAGAGAATGAAGGGTCGACTAGCGCAAGTCAAACAGCTAAAAATAAAACTGATGTGAACAACGACTTTGACGTAGATGAGTACGAGCCCGAGGAGTACTCGTACCAGCAGGCATCCGTCCCGCCGAGCGTGGTCATATTTCCCGAGAGGCCCTACTACATACCACTCACCGATGTCCCATATCCTGGTGAAGTTGATTCTGATTACGACTTGAAAAAGTAAGTTCATCTTCATCTTGGATACGCGTCTAAAATTAAATTTACAAAGAGATGTTTGTGGAACAAAAGTTTCACCGTGTTAAATTAAGATCTAAATTCCATATTTATGACATATTTAAAATGTTATTTTACAATAATTTTCAAAGTCTTCACGTTAATGGTTGCCGCTCGTGAAATTTTCTGCCCTTTTCTTAATAGCGATCGGCATTCTTCGTTTTTCTATGACAGCGATGGCGATAGCCAGCCGAAAGCAATTAAGCTGGAAATACTGTGCCTAATAACACAATCGGGATAGCTTCCTTCAAACGTCCAATTGTGCTTCAGATCTCGCGTTGTAGGAAACGTTCTGAACTCCTGATTGAATTGTTCGCAGATTCCTTAGGGGCGATTACTGTCTCGAAAGTGACTTAAAAGTAACAGAGAAACCAGAAGTCCCGAGTGCGTTTGCACATAGATCGATAAATTGCCCGTCGGAAATCTTTCGCTTGTCACTGGTAGAATCTCCTCCACTATCAGGTTAATGAATTTCAACTACCTAAGCATGCCAAAGGTGACGTGTTTATTTGAGCTGTTACTGGGATCGTCCTAGACTTATCGGGCTATTCCCAGTTGTCCACAGTGTGGACAAAGGGGCGTGGACAACTGGGAATAGCCCGATTTATCCAACTGTGATTTGTCAACTTCTGTAAGCAGTGCACCTACTTCATACCAGACTGGTAAAGCCAGCCCCTTTTTCATAAATATTAACCGCCAATTACTAACCGGAATTTATGGCCCTGCATTCTCAGATTACGCGCTTTACCCGCCGAGTGAGTCGTATGTCTTCACTCAATTGATCAACAGAGAGCCGTTTTTAAAAAGACTTTCTGAACTGGGAAATACCAATATCGTAATCGTACTTATATTACGTTACTGCAGAGACCGGGAAAAAGGCCGTTGCGGGACGTAACTATATAGCGCGTCCAAGACGCAGTCAAGGCCACGCTATTATACGAATCCAGCAACCGCCCGTCCCGGCCGAGGCTTATCTCCGACTATGCGAGAAAAAACACAATTGCTAATAATATTAAACACTCCCAAAATGCCTTAAACACAGGAACATTGTCACCATCATCACATCTAAATTCGATTAAACTAATAATTCCATATACATTTGAAACAGGTATGGTTTAGTATGAAACAGAAATATATAATTCAATATGGGTTTCAATTATAACATTTATTACGTGTTGAAGTTAATTCAGCAATTTTTTTACGAACGCGATATGAAAAGTAAAACTATTCGATACATATTAAATAGATCACAACAGGTTACTCGCGTAAGTAATGTCAATTTAAATAACGCTCGATATGTTTCGGGCTCGTGATCGTATTCACGAGCAGACGCGGCCGCAGCAGCGCAGCACGACCAACAGTGCGGGCCAGCGCTCTGTCAGCCCGGCTATACTCGGTGCGAGCGGCGTGGCCGGCGAGAAACTACCCCCGTTTTCCTCATGATTGCAATTCTCAAATGTAGGGTCAAACACAACACGAACTAATTGATACACTTTTAAATACGCTGTAAACGCTGTTCGAAAAGGTTAACTTTTTAAGTCTATGCTGCCCTGCTAAGCCTAAAGTAACAGCTCTGATAAAACTCCTGTAGCAATGACAACCTCATTTACTGAGAGGAGAAGATAGAATCTACTTTAGCATTTAAGTCTGAGATATTGGCTTAGGAGAGCTGTAGGAAATTTAAAAAAGTAAAATAATCATGGAAGAACATGGGAGGAACTTGGGAGGAACTATGATTGTACAGTTTATTACTGGAGACAAAAGAGCGTGTCAGATATTTTTATGCCAAATGTTGGAGAATATATTATTTCTGGTGACTGTACTAGTGTTTGGCTGTTTGGACTTAGTAATCCTAGTCGAAACATGGTTTTAAAAAGTAAAAAAAGTTTATAATGAAATTTCATACATTTTCGAGGCCGATGCAAGTAAATAATAACTTTTTTTGCCTGGGCCTGTAACTACCCTTGCTGTTTTTACAGCAGTAAGTTTAACATTTCCGAGCATGTAAGAAAAAATAATTATAATGTTTCCAACCAATCCACGAAGTCCCGCCCCACTAGGTATTTAATTTAACGTACACTATATAACGCTACTTAATTTAACGTTCATTAACGCTACTTAATTTAGCGTTTATTGACGTCATTGGCGCTACTTAATTTAACGTACATTGACGTCATTGACGCTACTTAATTTAACGTACATTTACGTCATTGGTGCTACTTAATTTAACGTACATTGACGTCATTGACGCTTTATAATTTAACTTACATTGACGATACTTATTTTAACGTACATTGACGTCATTGACGCTCTTTAATTTAACGTATATTGACGTTATTGACGCTACTTAATTTAACATAAATTGACGCATACTGAGCAACGTTAATTTAACACTATATTAACATAGCACCATGCTTCTAGATGTGTCGTCAATGGACTCTGAGGAAGAACGTGAACTTAGCAGATACGTAAAGTATGTATATTTTTATTTTTATTTTCGCTTGTGAGCCTTGCTACCTACCAATTATACACTTACACCATCAACAGTGTCAAATTATACGTATATTTCTTACATGCCTTTGTTTTTTCCACAGATTAAATATCGACCGTGTGAGTTTTGCTGGACACGTACTGCGGAGCATAGTGAGGCGATCCGGCAAACGCGCTTTGGAGTATCACCCGTTTGTACTTTACAGAATTTGTTTTATTTTATTTACCTTCCTAGTATAAAGATAGAAGGCGGACAAGTTAAGAGAGTCGGAGAAAAGAAAAGTAAAATAGTCGGTGAGAAGTAAGAAAGAAAGGTAATTTTCATAGAAAAGTACAGTCGCCATCAGATATATCGTAGCGGGCGAGGTACTCAAATATTTCTGACCATCCTTTATTTTCAATAAATTCTTTATTCTAGAAATAGTTAATAATATCTGAACATCCAATTAACCGTAAATATATATGAGCAGCTCATTTTCAATAAATTCTGAACACACAACGAGCAACAAATATCTGAACGCACAACAATAACCAGGAGCCTACTTGGACGAAGCATGTCTAGACATTGCCAGGTCAGATAGGCTTACCTCGGATTAAAACTTGACACATTTTGTATGGGCAAATGTCAAATTTTAACCCGAAGTAAGCCTATCTATCCGCGATTTGAATACCTATAGGGTTCGGCCGTTAGTGTACCTAGTACCTACCTAAACCTAGAGCTTATAGTTTGGAACTGGGTTGATTTGTGTGAGATTTACCAGTAATATTTAATTGCCGTTTTTTTAATTTTTTAAGGCCCCTGTTGACTGACGAAGACGTTCGAAAGTTTAGGTAAGTTGTTTTTTTGGTTGGGGGCTTCGCATAGTTCGCATTGACACAATTTGATCGCGACTTGGTGGTTACTCACTCTCCTATTAGTCGACGGCGGTAGAGGAACTTAGATGTTATCCTCTTGGGAATTATTTAGAAGAGGCGTACTTACTCGTAAATATCTCTGTCGTGTTACGATTGCCCATCGATAACCGAACAAACGCGAACGAAATAAATAAAACATTCATGATTGGTTTACACGACCCAAGTTGATGAGCAACTCCAGGTCAAATTATATTACATTTACAAATTACAGGATATCCTCAGACCTAAGAATAGTTTAAAAATTGTACGGCGATGACTTCTTATCTTCCTTTGACTATAGTTAAGGTGATGCGTTGCTAAAGTTGCCGAGTAAGTGGTAGGAAGTAAAGCCTTCTGCTACCTTCCCGCGCATGCCTGTGCGCAGGGCGGTGTGCCAAGTTTAGTACAATTCATATACCTACATACGTGGTCACATAATTTAGAAACACTTGCATTTCTTCCACAGAATTTAATTGCCTGCAAATATCACTTATCGAATTTGACCACCACATCAATAACGTAGGTACTTTACCAATTTTATTGCCCCCCGGGTTCCTCCACGCTCGCGGCTTTTTATTGACGGAGAGGAAATGCATTTACGCATCGTCCTCCTCCGGCTAGGGTAGCCTATTGGGGGGGTATGACGGACTCTCAACCACAGAGGAACGCCCGTACCTCCATCAAGCAAAACCGCGAGACGACGCTCTCATAGATCACCGTACCTACCTAAGTTTGATTTGCCCGCGCAACGGGCTGCGGACGAAGCCTTACAGTGCAAGCGCTCTTAAAACATTACCACAGAATGAATAGTAGTTCAAGTACATTAACCCCCTTTTTCGACCGGCCGGCAAAGAAGAGACGTATCAACTTTTGGACCTTATTACAATGCGATAAGGTGTAATCACTTGTTAACCTTATACATTTATACAAACTTAATCACTCAAATATGGCTTACCGCTTGCCAACTAATCAACTTAGCTCGTGTAAACCCAAACAACTAGTTGTAGGTACAGTATAGCGGTGCGTAGAGAAAATAAAATAATTTTTTTTTACGTCACCAGAATAGCCTCAGCGGATTACAGACACCGTGAAAGTACATGCAAGTAAGTTAAATAAATATAAAAAATAAATGCTTTTTGTTTTAAAGTAGGTACCTACCTACGTAGGCCAGGTCGAAACAAAACATTTTGTTTATTTTATTATTTTTTTCAAGGAAAGTGTCTATTTCTGTACCATTAGAAGAGTTCAAACCAGTGCATAAGGAGATAAAGCGCAGGCAGACGGGCTTCGTCCACCCCGCCGACTTGGAAAAGATTCACGTTTTCCAAAGAGGATGTACTTTGGACGAAGACGCAATGTCGCAAAGGTTTGTTCTATCTTAAGCTGTCTGTGACGCAAGCCTTGAAGCTGTGCTCGGGACCCAGCAGCCACTCTTTATTTTGTCCAATTGCGTTTTTTCTTTACTTATTACAAAATTATGATGTTTTTATTTCGTATGATAAGCTTTCTACCAGCTTATTTTTATTCTTATACGAAAAACGAATGACTAATTTAATCTTGTATATTTAGTTTCTTGTGACTTGACATTCCCTACTTCTGATAGGATTCGTAGGGTAACTCGTTTATGCCGCAATTCCATATGGTATATATTCTATTAATATTCCTTATATTAGCTCTTAGTGTTTGTCCCTAAATACCTAGACTATTATTGCTGGCTCGTGCGTGTTATTGGCGCATAAACTTTAACTGTACCCTCTATATGTATATGTACCTATCTCAATTTGCAATGTTTATGTGCTCTTGGAATGTCAAATAAATAAATAAATAGGTATCATATCCTCATGAGGGCCAACATATTATGACAAACGGGAAGTTTAGTGGGACTGAATTTGAATCTACCAGCAAGTGAGTAAAGTTCAATATCCTTTGCTTTTAAATGCAATTTTCATCTAAGAACTAATTAAAATGAACTTTATTTTCATTAAAATATAGTTTTAACAAAATTACTTGATTATGTATCTCCTACAGCACACCGGGTCTCACGAGGATATGCCACAATAGAGACTACATAGAGAGTACTATAATTACACGATCGTGTGGTAGCCGGATTAGAATAGTGCCACTCCGTATCTTTCCGTGGATGTCGTAAAAGCCGACTAAGGTAATAAAGGCGTGTAGTACTGTTAGGCGATGGGCTTGCAACCTGTCACTAATACACTGGTAAACATCTTCGCCTAAGTGTGCAAAATGTGGTTACAGAATTATGAAAAAGTTTTTATAGTTGTTGGAAATTCTGTAGCTCTGCCTACCCCACTCTGGGAATAAAGGCGTGAGTTTATGTATGTATGTATGTATGTATGTACAATAATTATACATTATAGAAATGCTCAACTATACAGGCTGGCACGTTTAGATCGGTGAGTATGGGCAAATCTGTAATTATAAGATATACAAAGATCTATTCTTCGGAACCATGTCAACGATTTTAGTGACAAGAAAAACTGCATACATTAATTAAAAAAAAAAACCTTGTTCTCGGTTCGGGAATCGAACCCAATAAAACTTACATTATTTTCATTTGGATATCGATTGTTTAGCTCATAAGCAGTAAATGTTACTTTGAAATTGTTTAAAATGAATAGAATGCATCATATTTCATAACCTTTACTTTAATTAAATAGGTGGGTTTACGAAATGACACCCATTTTGTTCATATAGTATTTTATTTTTCAATACCGGGTTCGATTCCCAAACAAAGTACAAGTTTTTTTTAAATCTATGTATGCATTTTGTTTTGTCACTAAAATCGATGACAGAGTTCCTAAGAACACATCTTTGTATGTCTAATGGTCCCAGACTTGCCCATACTGACCGATCTAAATGTGCCACCCTGTATAGGTACCTATAAGGGTAATTACAACACATTGGTTCGTATTTTGGCCGTAGCCAACACACCTGCGAGGCACCCCGAGAAAGACCGAAAGCGAGTGCGTAAATGGTGCGCTGTCTCGTCGAGACAGAATTACAATTTGTCTTTATTGTCCTACAGGAGGGTCCGGTTGGACGACACAGCTATCGTCTCTCCGCACAAGATCACGCGGCGGCAGACTATGTATTCGGAGGCCGGGCTACCTGCCATGAAGAGCCCCCTCACAGCTTCCGACTTAGAAGTAAAACGCCAGTCGGTCCTGACGCGCTTGTTAGAGGACACGCACCAAAATGTTGACGAAGACAACCTTCCTACTTTAAAAGATTACAAGTAAGTAAAGGGTCGCATGAGAACATTTATAATTAAAAAATTGACAAGGTACACAGACATTAAGGGCATTCCACACTAGGCGCACCCTTTATTATAGGCAACCAGTATTTTTTATATATGCTATACATTCATTTGTACAACAGAAAAACATCCTTCGATTTCAAGACAGTGAGTTGTTTTATTAGAAAACATAATAATATCTACTAATGAGAGCGCCACTGGACGCTCGGCGCAGTCTTAAACAAATATCTACTATATACCATGAGTTACAATTACATTACTCGCTAGCGAGTTGAATGCTTTGTCCCTCGCAGACATAACTGTATTCTTATAGAGTGCGAAGAACAGAGCATTCGACTTGCTAGCGAGTACGGTAATCGTAACTTATGGTAGGGGTACAGGTGTGCCCACGCTGAACGCAACAGTTATGTTGTGCGAGTATTCCATTTTTTTCCCCCAATCCTATGCAGAAATGTACTAGTAGCGTCTTTAAACGATCTAATTCTAGGCCAACTGCCTTCGGGGTGGTAAAAGAGAACCTGTACCTGACGCGCTCTATGAACCTCGAGCAGAGCGACGAGAAGCTCGACCACTACCGCCGCGGCTTCACCCAGAACGAGAATTCCTACAGCGCCGACCTCATTTTGCCGAAGGCCGATAGAAAGATATCATTAGACCTTCTTAGGCCCATGGAGAAAGATTCTATGCAAGAAAACTCCATGAGAAGCATCGAATACACTAGAATAAGACCGTCTGTTACCGTGGCTGAATATCAAGAGAAAAATAAAAAATATTTAGAGCAGATAGCCGAGAAACGTGAGTGACGACCCTAGGTTAGGCTGTTTTTGTTTATTATTATTACTTCGTTTTCGATTTTGTGTTTTTGTTTTTTTGATGCCTTATTTACTCATGGGGGAAGGGTGACGTTGGGTTTACATACAACATTATGATCATTGTTTAAATGGCACCTATTAAAGGTAAAGGTATTGTTACCTATCCAATTGAGCGCGCAAAATAAAATATATTTTTTATGATGTACGTGCGTACGTCCTGAATAAAAACAATTTAACTGTGGCGCGGGAAACTACGATACATGCTTGTGCTTTATAAGTAGGACAACGATTTAAACATTGATCTCATCCCTATGGAACCCTGACGTTTACGATTCCCTAATTCGTTTACCTTACTGCAGGTCAAAAAGGGCTGAGACTTCCTGGCGATACCCCTCTTTTTTCTTCCTCAGATGATGTAGGATATAACTAACATCTTTTTATGGTAAGAGCTGGCCAGAAGTTTCATTTCCAAGTTGGTTAAAAGTAGGTAATATTTTAGAAATATTTTATTTTCTTTAGCTTTATGAGACATTTGTCATTTATACTTTTGGAATAAATTGTAGTTTATATTTGTAATATTTTCTTTATAGCACTCTACGACTTTTATGGCCGTAGAAACAAAGTAAATAGGTATTTTTGAGATTTTGGGGTGTATAGGTACAGCCTTAACTGCGTTTGTCCATATTGTACATTTGTGTGTGTGTGTGTGTTTGTTACTTCTTCTCGCTGCAACGGCTGGACGGATTTGGATGAAATTGGAACGGAGATAGCTTATAAATACTTATAAAATATCCGGAGGGAATAACTATAGGTAATCAAAATCTAAGCGGACGAAGGCGCGTTCAGAAGCTATATTATCCATGAATCCTACTAGTACGAGTATCCTACTAATATTATAAATACGAAAGGTTGTGTCTTAGTTTGTTACTCTTCACGCTGCAACGAATTGACTTAACGATATAATATATAACTTAACGATTTTAGAAAAATGTATGAGTTTCATAATTTTTGAAGTTAGAAACGTGAAAATTTGTAGATATATGTATATAGGTTACAATTTACAAATAAAAAATATAGCTTTCAGCGATTTTGGAAAAACTACCCCTAAAGGATAAAATAAGCGTGTAGAATTTTGTATGAGTTTCGTCATTACATTATATTGCAATTCACTAAACACAGATAAAGAAAATATTAGTGGCGAGCGATTTGAGGTTTTTTATAAAACGTTCCGTATGTTTGTGAGCTCTACTTCTATGGGTTTTTTTATCAAGCAATAATTTTGTAATAAATAAAACTAGCAGAAAAAAATGTTAACGCATTATTATTTAATAATCTTTATACGTAAAAGCAAACCACACATTTTGCAATTTTATTATTATTATTATTTAATCTTTATTGCACAAAAAAGGTACAAATCGCGGACCTAATGCCGAATGGCATTCTCTACCAGTCGACCAAAGAACTAAACAGAAATTTACATTGTTAGTTTTCTGTTGTGATGCAAAATGCTCCGACATGTATTTTTTAATAATTTTCCAACTATTCCGTCTTACTATCGTAAGAAATTCCCAATATAAAAACTTCCATTTACTACTTGAAAGGTCTTTCTAATGCTAAAAAAAGAAGGTAAGTATATAGTTCTAGTCCCGCTGCATTCACTCAATTCTCCGCGTTTAAAAACACCTTTTTGTGCGTATCTGAAGTGATTAAAAAATCACGTAATTTTTGGACGTGAGATTAAAAACATTCGCGTTTATCAAATAGAGTAGTATTAAAACGCCAAGTTTCATAAAACAAAAACGTTTAATAAAACCGAACTTCCACATACAATTTTCCATCACATTGTAATTAATAATACTAGGCACAATATATATAATATTCGATACCTACACATTATAATAACAATTCATCTTAAGTTTCATTTTAAATTTACTATGTACAAATGGTACATACGGATTTCTTACATTATCATACATTATTCATTTAATACAAATTGTATTATCACTCTACGTCAGGGTGCGCGGCACTTTGGTATTTCCTAATGGTGTGATAAAAAAAAAATGTTGCTTATCACACAATATTCATAAAAAACCTATAAAGTAAAACAGGTACAACTATAGTTGGGCGCAACTTTTTTACGTCTGTATAATGGCTTTGAACAATCAAGTGTGTAACTGTCACACCTTTTCAATCAAGCTTGAACCGCACCTCGAACCGTCCGTCAAAGCCATCCTCATACAAAATAAAACCATCAAATAAGCACAGCCGACTTACATTAACACATCCCACCCCCGATATGTTGTTACTTTTATTGCTATTAAACCAAATATACAAAAAGTATTGTTCGCACTAATTTAACCGCAGACTAAAATCAATTTAGTCCACACTACTCCGATTTGATCGTGACAAATACACATGTACAACCAAAACGTTTTATATATATTTAGTTCCTGTACTGCGATTACTAGAGCCTTACCGGAGTAGGCCTTAAACCGCTCGAAGATCGCGTCACACTAACGAATATATCACTTTAAAATTATTGGTTCAGAGCGCAACTTTTTTTGCAGTATAGGAACATATAAAGTATTCTACGAATGGCGCAAAGTGCGTGAGCCTAGCAGCACGCCATTACCTTCCTGTACATAGTTTATAAATGTCCGTGTCCGTGGCCGAAAGTGCCCGTGCCGTTGGGCTGCTGCCGCGGGCGCTGTTCGTTGTTGTTGTTCTCTCCCTCTTCTGGATGGACGCTATTTCTTCTCTCAAGCTGCTGTTGCCACATGGAGGCATAGAAACCACCTTGAGCCAAAAGAGCTTCATGGCTGCAATAAACATTTATAAATTATTATTTTTGTGCTAGTTTTGTTCTTTTTTGAAAACCATGTAAAGATCGTGTCGCTTGCCAGACTTCAACTACCTTATCGTAGCATTTTTAGTATAAGTTAACGGAAGAAATGCTTACTGCCCCACTCAGAGACATCAATTTAATTTAATGCTTGATTAAAGTTGCTGCTGTCACATTCTTTGCTATATCCATAGAATAAGACAACACGTCACTAATCATGCATTAAATTTAATTGACGTCTCGAGAGTGCGACTAATCTTGTCTAACTTAAATGTCACGTCATAGAAAACTGTCATCGTGAACGCGTCTTGACTCAAGATTGGTTAATACAGTTCTAAAGCCGTAACTCTCCTGGGGCTCGCCATCTAAATAAAAAGTCGAATATATCTGATGTATAAAATTCTAGAGTGTTTGTAACAAAACTCCTCCGAAACGGCAAGACCAATTCTCATGTAATTTTGTGTGTATATTCAGTAGGTCTGAGAATAGGTCGTAAAGTATATTTCATAAGGCTTGTATGAAAAAAATCATTACACCCGGGCGGCGCCGGGCGCGGACAGCCAGTAAAGAAATAAATATTACTGTTTGTTAGTCTTCTATCGGTTTCTAGATTACGGTTGTAATTTTCACAAAGGTTTCTGACAAAATCGGCAGAAACGTGTCAAAGAAAAAGAAGCACCACGGCGTATGTGCGTACAGCTCGTTACAAGCCAGTAATTATAACGTTGAATACTCACTTTCCTCTCTCTATGATCTCCCCTTCCTTGAGCACTAGAATCTCGTCAGCGTGGATGATGGTAGACAGCCTGTGGGCGATGATCAGAGTAGTCCTGTTCGCACACACGCGTGCGAGGGCGGCCTTAAATAATTAAATTGTTAACAAGACACGTAATAGTGCAATGTAAGTGCTGTAACGTATTAGTAGATGATTGGACAAGTGTCACAAAAAGCAAGCTATAAAAACCTGACTACTAATTGTAGACCGAAGAGGTCCGTTCAACAATATCCCACACTTTTATATCTGTCAAGGCGTTTACATACACATGGATACAACATACACCCGAAAACAACACCATCAAAAAAAAATTAAAAATTTTCGCTATTACATAAAAGGCCTACCAAGCAATTGTACTAGTTGAAACAAATAGATCGCGGAAAAACGCGAATGCTGAAAGTTAATGCACGGAAAAACGATTTGGCGGAAGTCGTCTAACAAATCTTCTTGGGTAGAGGGTAAGTTTTAATCAAAAAATGGGTTCCAAAAAATGCGTATGTTGGGATCCTTAATCCGAACAAGAAAAAACAGTATTTCCGATATGTGCACTAATTCTATTTTTCTTCTTCATAACGATGATCCCAACGCGTATTACTTAAAAAAACAGGAGAAAAAATAATACACGTCCTATTTTTTTTTAATTGCCCAGTGGGGTAACTTTTGAACAATTAGACATTGTTCGTTGTCAACTAGAAAATTGCGGAAAGACTGTTAAAACACGCTTGTATTTACTACCATAGTGCAACTTACTTGAATATTCCGTTCAGTATTAGTATCCAAAGCAGACGTCGCTTCGTCTAGAAGTACGATGGCGGGATCCTTCAGGATTGTACGAGCGATGGCTATTCTTTGCTTCTCTCCCCCACTTAGCCTGAGGCCTCTTTCTCCCACCTAAAAAAATACATTCGTTGGTTTTAACCTTTTGAACGATACAGTAAAGTCACGGAAAAGAATTTTAAGTCACGGTATATGAGGTCTTTGCACTAAACATGGCCGCGACCGAGACATTCCAGAATTGATTTATCTTCATTGTCAGTATTAATAGATTGGTCTGTGAGGTCCTGGTGAGTACCTGAGTATCGTACGCGTCTGGGAAGGTCAGGATCCTGTCGTGGATGTCCGCGTTCTTGGCTGCAGAGATGATGTCAGCGACCGGCGCTGCCTGTCTCCCGTATTGGATGTTGTATCTGGAAATTATTTCCCAAGTGTATTAATCAAAACATTGTTGTGGTTGTTCACCACGTTTGTAATTCATAACACAGAAAAAGTAATTGAAAAATAAGAGATCTACGTAAAAGTATTTATAGAAATAGAAATATAATTTATTGTATAACTGTGTACACAAAGAAGTATTCGTAGTAGGTAGCTGAAAGAAGTTCACTGCTGGACACGAGGTTTAAGGTTTCCACAATAAGCTGACCCCCTAATTTTCCCAAGTCGACAGAACATCATAAGAGGCCTCCAGTCTTTACTACCTGTTAATGCCAAAGACTATGCCGATTTCGGCAACAAATAAAGTTATGTAAACTATTCATAAAACGCAATTGTTATTTTACCAACCGCATTACTTTGAATATAAATGGAAAAGTAGGTCGTGTTCCGCAACTTAGGAGTTTCTGTTACCTATTACCGCTCGGTTGCCGGCCCGTGTGGTTGCCGGGTTAGAATAGTGCCACTCCGTGTCTTTCCGTGGATGTCGTAAAAGCCAACTAAGGGAATAAAGGCATGTAGTACTGTTAAGTGTGCAAAATGTGGTTACAGAATTATCAACAAGTTTTTAAGAGTTGTTGGAAATTCTGTAGCTCTGCCTACCCCGCTCTGGGAATAAAGGCGTGAGTTTATGTATGTATGTATTACCGCTCGGACGCTAGGTTTGTCCATAAATTACATTTACGTAACGACATATTAGCGTCGATACGAGTCGCTCGATACTTGATACGCACCCAACTAACCGCGGCGACGGCGCGACGCTGACTAAGGGTCTCCCTAGACCTATCGACGCGGAATCGGCTTGAGCCGGTAAGAAAAAGTTTTATGTCCGTACAGTAAGAGTGAAAAAGGTATCGCTCGGCTCGGCGTTGCGAACGGAACGACGTCGTTTTCGATCTTATTGCTCGGACATAAAACTTATTCTTACCAGCTCAAGCCGATTCCGCGTCGATAAGTCTGGGGAGACCCTAAACCGGCTCGGTCCGTCCTGTTGAGTTTGCCCATGGTGACTCGCGGCGCGTAAAAACGAGACGTAGACTACTGTTTATAGTGCGAGTGTGATGTCTAAGGATTATAGTGGAAGAGGTGTGTTACCTGACGGTATTGTTGAAGAGCACGGTGTCCTGCGGCACGACGCCGATGTTGGCGCGCAGCGAGGCCTGCGTGACGGTGCGCACGTCCTGCCCGTCCACCTGCACGGCGCCCTCGTTCACGTCGTAGAACCGGAACAGCAGCCGCATTATAGTCGACTTGCCGGCGCCGCTCGGCCCGACCTGAAACGTAAAGCTCGTTACACAATAAACAAACTTCGAATATATACTGTCTCTTTAAAGATCAGATAAAATCCAACAGCCAGAGTTTATTTGATTATTCTGCCCTGCTACGGAAAAAAGGCACATCTGCTATATCAATTGTATTGCAATTCCAACCTTATTATAACCCTTGAGAGTTTAATATGTTTCTATAAATTAATTGCACTTGCGCTTTTTCTCCGTACGAGGGTAGTATTCGTCATTCGAGACTAAATCGAAGGGACTGGGACCGAGAACTAAGTCCTGATTATTGCCACCGACGCGTTTATTTAGCGGTTTAACAAATTCATTCATTTTAGAATGTGACAATAATGAAGGTCAAAATCAAAGTAGTATGTATTATAATAATTAGGAAATAACGACTCCATGGATTCTAGAACCGCGATAAGCCACCAAAAGTTGTAACCCTACAAAAACATATAAATTAGCTTCATGTTCTCCATGTCCGCGAAGTTACCCCTGGTGTGCAATACTCACGAGCGCCACGGTGCTGCCCGGCGGCACCTTGAAGCTGACGTTCCGCAGCACGAGGCGCTCGGGCCCGTAGCCGAAGGACACGTGCTTGAACTCCACGCCGCCGCGCCGCGCCTGCAGCTCGGGCGCGCCCGGCGCGTCCGTCACCTCCGAGTCCACCCGCATCAGGTCGAACATGTTCTCCATGTCCACGAAGTTCTTTTGGATTGCTCTGGAAATTAGGTTCACTTTTTTTATAATTCATACAAATTTTGGACAGTAACCGAAGGAAAAAAGGAAAAAAGTTTTATTTGTATCGTTTGTTCATTCCTTGGAAATCGGTACAATTTATTCGAGACCGCAATTTTTCAGGTCAGTTCAATCATTTGATATCAAATAAAAAGTGAGCACAGTCCGATGGCACGAGCCGTGTTTAAGCCATTAAAAAAAAACCGGATACTCACTAGCAAGCTGTAACGCAACGAGCTTCTAGTGAAGAACAGAGTCGCAAGCCGCGTACACATCACGATTTTACGTACAACCGTTACAGTTACGGCTCGCTAGTGAGTACCCGACTTAACTCACCTGTAGTACGTGCCGAACCAGTTGAGCGGCACGTAGAGCTGGATAATGTACGACGCGAACAACACATAGTCACCGACCGTCAGCTCAGTTTTTACCACCATCGAGATACACAGCAGCGACCCCGCTAGGAGACCTGAGAGTGAAACCATTAACATCTGTAGATTACCATGTATTAAAAAAAAGGTGAGCAAAATGCGATTTCGCTGCAAGCGAAAGACCAGTGAGCAAAATTAAATTTGCTACTAACGTGAGATAAAATAACGTTTTATTAATTAAAAAAAATACCGAGTAGTGTTGGGTCTATATAAATGGATGGGTAAATATACAATAACATGTGGTTGGGTTTTAAATATACTTAAAAATAACCGTTAGGTATGTGCAACATGAGACCAAAGTTATTCGCATCTCGCGTCTTTGACTCCCTGAGGCTATGTTCTTGATTCAATTAAAGAATTCAAAATCAACACTCGCAGGAAAAATCAACTTAGCTTTCTTGTTGCACCAATACCCATTTTCATTTTAAAGATACGTAAATAAAACATATTCATTTCATTACTTATTAATTATTATCAGGGATCGGAAATTCGGATATATATTTACCTTAACTTTGGCGGCGGCGTTGTATAGAAGCGGACTCAATTTTAATTTATTAATAATACTCCCACGATTTCTAAATAAACAAATTACGCCAGCATAAATAAACATTTAAGTATTAACATTAACTATTTGAAGTTATTTTTTTACTGAAATGTTATTTAATTTCCGATTGAGAACGACCAAGAAGTCGACGCCATATTTGCTAAAAAAAATCCGGGATATTGCAAATTTATTTTTTAGGTAAACATCTATCCGAATTTTCGATCCCTGCTTATTATAAATCATCTCACCGGTAATTAAAAAAACTAACTTACCGCCACAAATTATAATATTTTGCATGGTATTCAGCATGTTCAATGTTATCAAGGAGTTGAATTCTTCTTTCTACAACAGAAGAAAATATGGTTGAAAAACTTGTTTAAGTTAAAGTACGAAGTAAGTTACTGTAAAAAATATAAGCCAGTGACCTGGTAGTGAAGGATGGCGTCCTTGTAAGCGACGACTTCGTAAGCCTCAGCGCCGTAGTACTTGACGGTTTCGTAGTTGAGCAGCGAGTCGACGGAGCGAGCCTTCTGCTCGTTGTCGGCCAGGTTCATGCGTCGCTGGTACTTCGTGCGCCACTCGGTCACCGCTATCGTTGCGACTGGAATGCAATATCACAATATCAGAGGGGTAACCTCACACAAATTGACTTGAGCTCTAGGATTTTACCAAGGGTACTGGGCAACACGAACCAGGGACCGCTAGCTTCATAGGCAGGGTTACTAACTAAGCTAACCGTATTGTCAAGAGGTGCCTAAAAACGCTCATTCCCGAAATACCAGTATTTTAAAATACCTGATTCCCAATATATCGGAATCCCAAAACTAAACATACAAATTAGGGTATTATTTATTATCTTTACCCAACATTTCGAATCTGTTTTTTTGAGAACCTGGTAAAAAGAGTAGTTTGGTATTTTGAAATACTGGTATTTTGGGAATGAGCGCCTAATAAGTGACGTGACGTGACATGACATTTTCGTCCCGATTGATTTATGCGTGTTCCTAAATAGGAGCATTAAGGTTATTTAGGTTTTAATCGTAACAACCGATTTGGATACTTAATTCGTTTTCATGTAGTTCTTTCATTAAAATGCTTTAGGATATACTTACTGATATACAGAAGCATCGTAGAGAACACGATGAGACCGAACCACACATTGAACTCCGACACAAAGAAGGCGATGGCAATGAATATATCCACTATCGTTGGTGTAATAGAGAACAGAATATACGAGAGCAGGTTGTCTATTGAGTCTGTGCCTCGGTCCATCACGCGGAGCACCTCTCCGGTCTTCCGAGACAAGTGCCAGCAGAGGGGCAGGTCGTGGAGATGCCTGAATAGTTCCAGCTGGAAAAAAGGTTTTTCTTATGGAATGGGTAAGCAAACGAGCACACCTAAATGGCATTTGATAGCTCCCCTACACTTTCGACGATTACAGGCGAGCACGATAGTGTAGAGGGCATACTCGGCTGTGTTCGCCGATCATCGTCTATGATCGCCGACGATCGCCTGCGACCCGTGATTTGTAGGTTTATCGGGCATGCATCGATGATCGTGCCGATTATAGACCATGAGACCATCATATGTCTCACTATCGGCGATAATCGTTATTGGTCTGATCGTCTATAATCGGCATACATATACACATTTGGCTACTTGCTTGGAATGTCATAATAGATACGCATGAGTGCCATGAACATTTCGTAACATTTCTCATAGACCTTTTTCGATTTTGAAGGTAGCAAATTACTCCTCATTTCCATTGCCACCCGTTTTATTTCTGGCGGCGTCAACATTTCTGCATCACTTAATTCGCCAAAGTCACACATTCTCACAGATATAGAGTAACTATTTAATTCCTTTCAACTTTTAAGAACTCCATTCAAAAGCAAAACAAATGAACCCTGCTATTTTGATATTAATTTTTTTCACTAATTACTACCTTAGAATGGACCCGGGAACTTTAAGTGATACAGCCAAATTAAATAATGTTAATAATAGAGATGGGCCGACTAGGGATTTTGCCGACTAGCCAGTCGGCCGACTAGTCGGTTCTTGAATTGCCGATTAATCGGCCGACTAGTCGGCAATGCCGATCGTAGGTTTTTAGGTAAATTCGGGTGCAATCGGAAACGTTCGTGTCGCTTCGTTTCTCGCGTCATTCGTCTCGCGGTTATGTTTTGACCAGTTTTGTTTACGTCATTATTTCGCCGGCGTGCTTCGTTACGTTAATAACGTTAATTAAAAGTAGAAAAGTAAGAAAAACTAATAAAATAGAATGTCGATGATACTAATAGGTACATAATATTATAAACAATTGTTACTGCCTTCATATAGTTCCTCAATGATTGTATTATTATTTTTAAATAATAATAATGTTAATATTATTTCTTGTTTTGATTAGAGTAAAATAAGACGTATGTTAAATAATAAATAACGCAACATAGTACAAACTATAACTTATTCATCCTGTGCATTAAAAACTTAAATGTAAAATAAGTTTGTTATAAAATGGTTTAATTTGTTCCTATATTTTCCTAGGCTAATAAGTGCCGAATATTCGGCATTTTTTGCCGACTAGTCGCCGACTAATAGCCGACTACAAATGGTGCCGAATAGTCGGCGTTCCCGACTAGTCGGCGACTAGTCGGCCCATCTCTAGTTAATAATATTTAATAATAACTGTAAAATTCATAATTATTCCGATAAAAGTATTCATTATTTAATAATTGTTTATCTAAACATATTTTAATTGATCTTTAAAGTAGATTTAACATTAATTAAGTAAATAAAATAGAATGGCTGTTGGCCATTACCTAGATATTATACCGATTTTTTTTAACCCGTCATTTAAAGTGCAAAAACGAACATTGTGAAACGTTTCACAATGAAATGTCAACGTTGCGATTACACAATATACCTCATTGGATTACCGATAGCGATATCATTATTAGCGGTTTATAGTATGTACGCGATTACTTTCACATTTTTAATTTATACCATTTATGGATAATTCATTCTCTTACCTGCAACTCTCGAGTCGTATACTGCTGCACTTTAATCCATAAGAAGGAACGCAGATTGTTTAAGAATCCCATACCGCCAGTTCCGCCTCCTTGCAGGAACTTGAGGAACACATAGATGAGCACCAGATCCCATCGGAACATCAGCGGCGGGATTGACAGGCTGTCAACTGTAACACAAATAATTAAACTTGTAAAATTTTAATAATAAGTACTTTTATTAGGAAAATGCATTGAAAACGGTGGTTGCGGTGAGACCTCGGCCATAGACGTGATATTATGTAAACCTAATATGAGTGTCGTTCATATATTCCGTACTTGAATAATGGACCTGCGGTACAGTCACCAACAACAATATAGTATCGAACATTGGGCGCAAACATATCTTAAACGCTCCTATATCTCTAGTAATAAAGACTTGGACAATTTATTATTGCTGGTGACTGTACTACCACAAATACATATACTAATACTAAGTTATTACTAGACGCCAACAGAGCAAGAGACAGAAAGATGCAATCAGTCAGTGCCTTTATTCTACGACGTTAAACAATGCTCGTTTTTGAACTTCGGCACACGATTAGAACATACACAAACACACTAATACTACATACTACTTTACTACAGGACTATTATATTCCAAATTGTAAGTTTCTAGGTTCTGACGTGTAGTTTGATTCTGTATGACCGCTAGTCAGTTATAATTGCGAAGTATATCAGCTAAAAATAAAGTAATCATTGAATTAAGTAAGGTTTTAGGGAACAACAACCTTACCAATTTTTTTGCTGTAAATAGGCACGTATAAGTTGATCACTCTCCCCGCCAACAGTGCCAAAATACAGATGAACACATGTATTTGCAGGCATAAGCTTTTCTTCGGCCACAGGAACGGTAGCAGTGTTCGTAGCTTGCTGAGAACATTGCGGAATGTCGATCGGTTTTCTTCCTGCAATATGATATTTAATATGATAAAAATAAACAAGACTTAAACATAAATTGCATACTAGACATTTACCACACATTATCTGCTCGTGGTCCGAAGACCGCTTGCAAAAAGCACAATCTCACGAAACTAGTAGTACACGACGGCCGTTAAATAATTAAAAATAATTAAATTCCGAATCAAAGTCTCACAGGGATATAGGTGTAAAAGCCGTGCATGCCGGTGCTATTGCTTAGTAAACAGTCTGGAAACAGATATACTTATATTAAGCCGGGTCCTTAACAGTGTTACATTTTAAATCACAATAATTTAGGCGATGGGAAGCAATGTCTGAGTTTACATTGAACCAATTTTTCCTAAAAAAATAACAGCTCAAGACAGGTTGAAATTGTTAACTAGTACAATTGGCAATCAATGTATAAAGCAAGGGTCATCTATTTCTCAGACTGTTTACGTACCTTATAACCACCAAGTTATTATACATTATTTTAAATTTACATTCTTTTTTTTATTTTTTTCTCCCGGTTTATCTCCAGTTAACACATTAAAATGATTTTGATATGGACATGTCATCTTAACCTAGAAAATAACGCTAAACAAACCAAAGTGATCTGACGGAATGTCAAGTAAGTTACAGTTAAAGTAACAGCCGTTCCATAAACAATTTAATTTGCATAAAGGTCGGTTTATCAACGTCTAATACAGAATTAGGGTCTTCAACACGACGCGACGCTGAATCGCTTCTTTACACACCAGCGAATTGTACGCCGGCTCGACGCGTTCCTAGCATGATGCGAGCGCGGATTTATCTTTTTAACTGACTTTTAAAACGGGAGGTTTATCATTGAGTCTCATTTATAATTCAAGACTGCGCCGAGCGTACGCCGGATGTACAGTGGCGCCCTCATTACTTTTATTGTATTTTCTAATAAACTAAAGTATTTTCTTGAAATTGGACGAAATTTTTTTGTACTACAAATGAAAACACAACTTATAGGGTATATCATATAGTTTAATAACAATTCACCTTTCTATTTTCCGTTAAGCTGACTACTCAAACGGTAATTGTTATTAAAGTTTTTTACGTATCCCATAAACTTGCACTACAAAAACATTTCGGCTGATTCCAAGGAAATTATTTAATTGTAATGAGGGCGCCACTGGACGATCGGCGTTTGCTCGGCGCAGTCTTAAGATGCAGTATACGACAGAAGGTTATCTTATACCTAGTTGGGTCATAAGTTCTGTTTTTGAGATTTATTACAAATTAAAACATAAATTAAAGGAGTTTTTTCATACACTTTGTTTTACATAGAATAAAAATAATGTAATCTAAACTATTGCAATTGTTTGATGTACGGGCTTGAATTATTCCCATTTGGGACTAAAAATACATAGTTCCAATCACTCATGATGATGATACTGATAACAGCCACAACTTTTGTAAGAGTTCTTGTAGAGAGCTAAAATTTGCGTGACATGTTGATAAGACTTTCAGCTTTAAATTCGGATACAAATGTATTTCAAGCAAGTAAAGATCCGCTTATACAACGGTCAATCTTGATATCTCATTAAATCGAATATACGATTTCACATGAATTTGTAGCAGTAACAAAAAATCTCTTGCTTCATAGCTAGTGTTAAGCTTATTTTATGTCGCAAGCTTAAAAGACTCTCGACCACAGTACACACACAGTGGTTCGTCTTCTTACAAAGATATATCGCGCGGCTTGCATGTGTGCGTGCCTCGATCGTACGCGGCGCGAGCCACCACAAGCTCAACAGGGGGGTTATTATGACATAACTATGCAGTTCATTTTACGGTGAGTGTAAGGGACAGAGCTATGGCGGTTATATAGCTCTGTCCTTTTCTCTCAGCGTAAACAAAATTGCATAACTATGTCATAATAACCCCCCAGCACGCACAAAGCCAGTAAAATCGAGGCCGCGCGATCGCAGTTTGCTTGCGTGCGTATTAGTTACCTATCGAGCGATGCGCATCGTCGCAACCCTGCAGCCCGAGCGGTAATAGGTAACAGAAACTCTTAAAGAGGCGGAGGCGAACTACTTTTCTATTTATACTAAGTATGCCACGGCGCTGATCGACAGTCGACAATTCCCGGCAACTAAAAGCGCGTGGTGGATCAAAGTGGAACTCCATTAAAATGCGATGCGGCGTCGATTAGTGTCATGACATCTTGTAAAATAATAAGATTTCGACGCACCCTGGGGGGAATAAGCCTCCGTTGTCCATCTTCCTCGAGGTGCTCGAACAGATGCATGATGCCCGGCGCCTTCATGCCCAGAATGAACATTATCATGCACGACACGTAGCGGCCCACAAACAGACACATTTCCAATCGATCTTGAAGACTGAAATAGCAAAATAAAATAGGATAAACATTGAGGGAAAATTTCACACAAATTGATCTAGTCCCAAACAAAGTTACAGGGTTCTAATATGGGTACTAGACAATCATAAAAGCAAGTATACTGATTTAGAGTGATAAAAACCTTAAATAAAGATAATCTTCAAGATTTAGTAACGAATCGAAACCTGCTAATATTATAGGAAGGGTCACTACTGACTACGTTAACGCCGTGGTCATCGTATAATGGCGTGGCACGGTTGTCTCTTATATCTTGAATAAGGTGGCACCGACGTATTTCATGACAGGGTATCCGTGCTTAAGCAATATTTAATACTACACGCCTTGATACATGAATAAGGATGACAATGTGAACTGGGCCTAAGATAAGACAAAGTGAACACTTAAACAAGCATAAACACTCACTCCTTCAAGTGCCACCACCATCCTTCCTTATTGAGATTTAGGAATGATAAGTTTTCAGACACGAAGATCAACGCCCAGAAGACGAGCAGCACGAACCCGTGACCTCTTGGTGGCAGAGACGGCAAGAGAAATCGCCTTTCAAGCACTGCTAGATACGCTGACAGGGGAAACGCGATCACAGTAATTACTAAGGCCAAAATCTGAAACAATCAATATTTTATAGCCAACATGTTAATGTATACAGCTGTTCAGCCGTACACACCGAACTTACCATATATCCATATACATGCCCCCCTTTAAATAGTAAAGCCTGTAGTAGAAACCTGGCGATCGCCAACACAGCCACGAATAGTGTAAAAAATATTTGTACACAAAATAATCGCGAAGACCGCACATCCGTTACCTCTATGGCATATCTACAAAGGAAAAACATAGTTTAATACATGAATTCATTATCGTTGTACTTTAAAATAAAACGTACAGTACGCGAAAGAATAAAAACACGTGGAGGTATGAAATAGGTTTTTCTTACGCTATCGAACTTTTGGTGCAGATGACGCCAATTTGCTTAAAGGTTAAAATTAAAGGTTGAAATTTGGTCCGCGTATATGGAAACCTGTTTTGCGTAAATCCTTATCAAACTCTCTGAGTTCATGGATACTGACATTGAGATGGTCAGTAGCACAAATAATCGAGTGAGTGACATTATCATTACATAAACTGTTATGTTGTAATAACTATTTGTATAAATACTATTATTGGATTATTATTTTGATCTATATTCGCCAAAGTATTTATAATTTATTAAATGTTGAAAAATCTTATGCTGCTGTGATCCGTATTTTGATTGTGATTAAGCTATTAGGTATTTGACACTAATCATTTTACCGCTTTTTATTTGTATCAGTTATTTAATTATTTTAGTTAATATCGAAAGATAGATTGAAAAAATGACCTTCTGCTGGAGTTTCTTGCGGCGCTTCTTCTCCGCAATGATGGTCTCGTCCGAAGCGCTGGTAGACTCACCCTATATTACCGACGTGTAAAAGAGCCCTCATGTGGCCTATTTACTGAATAAATATTTTGAATTTTGAATCTAAACAACTGCTAAATGAGAGCACCCTGTGTGCAAATTTTAGTCATTTTGACGTCATCGGCGCCAAAAGTTCGACCCCCTCTCCCCTGCTTATAACAATATGCATGTATACTAATAATTACAAAAAATAAATCTTTTTTAATGGTCTTGTTTTAATGTGCAACCGGTACCAGAAGGCCTGTGAGTTTGTTTGCCTTTTCCATTCCATAAAAATCAGATTACTAGACTTTGAGACGTAACAGAGAAGTGTCTACTCTAAAATTGTCTGCTTTAATCTTGACCCAAAAATTACTTCTTAATAGCAGATTACATACATACATAGATAAACTCACGCCTTTATTCCCAGAGTGGGGTAGGCAGAGCTACAGAATTACCAACAACTCTAAAAACTTGTTAATAATTCTGTACCTAACCACATTTTGCACTTTTAGGCTAAGATGTTTACCAGTGTATTAGTGACAGGTTGCAAGCCCATCGCCTAACAGTACTGTACGCCTTTATTCCCTTAGCCGTCTCTTACGACATCCACGGGAATATATGGAGTGGCACTATTCTAACCCGGCAACCACACGGGTTATTAAGGTTAATAGCAGATTAAGGGTAGGATTACTATTAGTTAGATCAATGAACTAGAAAAAATAGGCCATGGACGGCACTATGTATTTGCATAGAACAATACATTTAGCTCAATTATGGAACAAATGATTTATTACCATAACATAACCCTAACCATTTGATAAAGAACAGGAAAAAAGCTTAAATACTTGACTTTCCACAAGGACATTATTTTAACACAATATGTTAAGTATATTTTTTCATTTAATACATTTTTTGATTTTTCATATAATAAATATTTATTGCTGCAAGACACAACTATTACAGCTTTTATAACATACAGATATTTGACTGCAGCAAAAGGAGCAAACTCAGCTGGTGGCGGCTGCAGTTTTGCAGGACTGCTGTGCATCACTGGTTTTCAGTTTTCTCCCATTTGTACCAAATATTTACCAAGTTTAAAATTCTCCAAAAATATGTAACAATAATGCAGCTTTTTTATTTAAAGTACAACTAGATGCCTTTCCCTGGTTTTTGTTGGTCACATTTTTGTGCACCTTGTTACCAGGTACCGATACCTAAGCATCCTAACCACCACATACATTTACGTTAAGTGTCTTTACTAACTGGTACAGCATGGGCAAAACCAAAACCAGAGGAAATAAAGGGGAACTATCTTTACAAACATGGAAGTCTTTTTTAAAATTTAGTAAACTTTTGATGAACAGTGAGTTGGTCACTCTACGATGTTTTTTAAATTAAAAAGTCCTATTTGTTGGTAATTCTAGGGGAAAAAAGAAATATCGAAATCATTCCCAATCGCAGGAATCTGGCTCATAAAAATGTCTTGCATCAATCATTATCCATTTTTTGGCAATATAATAAGATAAGAGATAAACTATAAGTATGTGACGAATAAAATTGGCACCTTATCATAATATAAACAAGTTAATGGATCCATTTTTGTGACATAACCACACACATGGCTTGTAGATAAGCTTCAACAAGTGAGGTTTGTATGAAAATTATCTATGAGAACAATTAATATCAACGGTATCAATAGGCACACATAATAAAACCATTGTGCAATATGCATTTATTACTCATCATTATTATCCGTACAATGGGATAATGTTAAATTTTAGGTAAATATTGATAATCTATCTAGCTTAAAATCCACTCACCTCTTATACATAATAATTTGTATCAACCCAAAAACCAGTAAGAATCCTCCAATAACAATTGCAGATGTTGTTTCCATGAAACATTGGGATATTCCATGGTCCACCCATATTTCTCCCAGTGTGACATTAGGAGGACAGTACTCCATTTTGAACCTAAACACAAAACAATATTTTTAATAATTTATATATTAGGTACTTGTAAAATCGTTAGCATAATAAAAGAAAATCTGGGAAAATAATTAACTATGAAGCCTCCAATTTAATGGAGAATTTAAATAAGAGGATAATCCTTCTAGAGCTTTTCTGTTTTTCAAGTTAAGTTTTGAAGAATTTTATAATAACGATCTTCTCGACGTTCTTTGTCGTACGGGAGAAAATTAATTAAAACTACATTATTCCCAAAAAAACTGAGTGTACGTAACGCTATTAGTGAGTCTCAATTTAAAAGATCAAAATATCAATATATCTAGGATGTATTTGCAAAAAAATAGTTAAGTATTGCCGAATACAATTCAGTATTGTTACTAAACATGTGTTTCATAACCGTAATACTCACGCCAGCAGTTTAAACGCCGGGTTAAAGGCGTGTGTCACGTTCTACGAGCAAGTTAAATAAAAATACTTAATCACGATTTCATTACGCATTCGCTAAAAATTATGCCGAATCGGACCGACTCAATCGGTAATAATTGACAAGCAAATTGACGTTGTCATGTTATGTTTTTTTTATCTACCTACCTACTCAAGCTGTTCCATCTACTGTGAAGCCCGCTTATGTCACTCGGATTCTTAGATGGTGGTCACTATGTTGGATCGTGTATGTGCCGCTTGATGGCAATGACCGAATGAAAATTGAATTTTAGAATGAATGAATGATTTGATTCGATGGGCGATACGCGAACGAATGATTATGATGGTAATGATGGTATCGTGCGTGTCAGTTGTGAGATGACGGGCGGGTGATGGCGATTTCGCTAATTGTCGCGATTGTAATTTTCTAGCTGGAATCGACTTAGTTAATGCGATTGTGTGACACAAATTTGCGAGGACATTTCACGTAAATTTATGAGATAGTGGTTTATTGACAAAATCTTCCAAGGAAATGACAAAAATGTAAATGATCAGCATGTGTCACCATTCATCAACAAATGCTCTAATGAAAGACTGTGCAGTGGTCATGTGTAAAAGGTTATGACTGTGGACTGGTAGTTGAATAATTCGGGTGGTGTTTGTGTTGTGAAGTGTTGTTTAGTTTTTGCTTAGAGAAGGTGATAAATCCAGTCTCAAAATGGCGGACCTCGAAGCAGTGCTGGCCGACGTCAGCTATTTGATGGCTATGGAAAAGTCAAAATGCACTCCAGCAGCACGAGCTAGCAAAAAAATTGTTTTGCCTGATCCAAGGTAAACATTAAAACCTGAAAGCTCGTTTTATAAGATTAAGTAGGGTCAAAAGGCGTATGTTTACACGATGTAGTTGTACGACTATCATCTGGCTCATTGTTTACAAAAAAAAACTATGTTTTGTATGTTTGAATCCGATACTGAAATTTTTCGTGGGATATTGAAATTGAAAAAGAAAACGTTTGTAAAGACTACTTACTTATTACTTTATATTTACTTTTTTAGTCATTAATTTCTGAAGAAACTTGTTAATTTCTAAGTTTTGTTCCATCTTCAAAATATTAACTACCTATGAACTATTTGTACAGGTTTGAATAACCAAATCATTACTTTCAAAAACGTGAAAAGTAAATAAGTAAATAACTACCTACACACTATTCAGGGGTAAATTTAACACTTTATTAGAGGTAGTCATAACTGGTGATTGGATCTAGGGTGCAAATTCCCGGAGTTTAAGTCCATTATTTTAACATAGATTTGAAGGTGACTTACAATCTTCATGTCATTTTCTGACTTACCTTTATGATAACGTAAATAACTTTTAATTTTAAGTACCTAGTTTACACTATAAAATTAACAAAATACGTAGGAAAAAAAAATTACAGTGCTGCATTGAAGAACTGAACGTAACCTGCACATCTTATCTTTTATGGTATTCTTATTATTTTTATCTATATACCAGGGCTCGAACTTTCAGTGCTGATGATGTTGCACCATGTCACACCAATGTTAAGCATAATGTTTGAGGTTGTTCACCCCTCATTGCATCCTAGATCCAATCACTGGTCATAACTATTATAGTGGTTAAACCTGGTGTCTACAAGGTACCTAAATAATTAAATGGCAAGTATTTCTACTTAACCTTAATGTCAATGCTAGTTCTAGGCTCTTTGAATTATGATTTGGTTTTTAAATTTATTTAACTATATTTAGTTGGAAATATACATGAAATAACTCCGGAATAGATTGTTTGAAAGTTATCATGTCATGTTTAATCCATTGACCTCTATCTGTCTACAAGTTCTATAGATATAATGTCACTATGTAAACGATTAGCAATTGTTGTTTGTCGCATATGCTTTCAAGCTGAAAGTGCTTCGAACCACTCTGAGCAGTGCGGCACCGTCTACCGTGAGAAGAGGTCATGGTCGCCGCTATGCGAAAATGTAACTTAGCAAAACCAACACAATATCTTTTAATAACATTAATTGACATTACAGTTATTATAAATGCAACCTCGAACCATCATAGAACTGTACCTACTTCTTATCATTTGATTTATAAATTATAACATCACTGACAGTATTGAACATTGTACGTACACAGTATTGCAGCAGGCCCAGAGTGCCAAACCACCTAGAAATAGGAGCTCCGCTCTCCATCAACACTTTCTAATATCAAATCAATTAGTGTCGACGGAGTTCTACTACCGCGGAGTTCCTACTTCTAGGTGGTTTGGCACATTGTGAATTTCGCATTATGCTTAATAGCACTAAGCTTTTTTGTGATTCTAAAATACATTTCGCAAAACGCCATATGGCACTTTATGTATATGGTAGGAAAGTTTCAGATTAGGTAGGTATATTGTCTAATAGCGTCCCGCCCTCACTTCGCTTCGCTTTATGGGGCTTTTCTGTAACGAAGGTAGGTACATAAACCAAAATTTCTTATGTAAAACAACCTTCTGTGAAAAATTATTTAGGTAACTGATGGTTAAAACCGCATCAAAATCCGTTGCGTGGTTTAGGAGCAGTTGGCGTATTTTATACTACATCTATGTAATATAATATAAAGAGATCTCTGAACATAGATTGAAAAAAAAAACCTACTACCGATTTGAATGTGATTAATGAAAAATAACGTTTTTGAAAATGCGATCACCTAGTAGGCGTTTCGAAATTAAAGAATTAAACCAAAAAAACACATGACAGTCACATATAAATCATAGGTACTTTGTAACTTGACAGAATCGTCCAGAAAGAACGCTTTTAAAAAATATGAATACCTACCAAATAAAAAGTACTGAAAAAGTACCACCTACTCGTACCTCTGACCGCTTAAGGAGTGGCGTTTACCACATATGAATTTATTATGTTGGTGACACGGATCAAAATAGCGTACCACGGTTTTCGCAACGCACGCTTATTAGAAATACCGATTTACGATCGCATGTTCATTCATGTAAGTACAGTCACGCCAGCTCGGCGACGGTTACGGTAGCGTATGATTCATTGCTGTAACGTTAAACCACCAATCTCTCATCACATTGAGGCAGTAAACAAGGAACCGCAAATGTAAAAGGTAGGTATTTGTAGTTCGATTCGTGACATGCCTAGCAAATAAATTATGTCTTTAGGATCCTGAGGATACTTACAGGCAAAAACATATCGTGCTCATTGGTAGCATGCTTATGGGTCCAATTTGGAACTAGGTAATATCTAAATCTATACTTAATATTATAAAGCTGAAGAGTTTGTTTGTTTGTTTGTTTGCTTGAACGCGCTAATCTCAGGAACTACTGGTCCGATTTGAAAAATTCTTCCAGTGTTATATTAGTGTTATATAGGCTATATATCATACTCACATAAACCGAAGCGAAGCGAGGGCGGGTCGCTAGTTTACCATATTTATGTACTTATATCAAATATGTATTACGATAAGTAACTGGAAAACGGGTTTTCCGGAAGAATACCTACAACTTAGCAGATCGGTTGCTTGAACCCTACAATATAATTTATACGTTTCCAGCTTAATTGCCTGCTTAAAACACCGAGGAAAGGTGTTATCGGCCTAAAATTAAGGACAACTTGCATTTTGGTACCCGTTCGAATAATAATGGTGGTGTTGAATGGGAATAGCAAATGGAGATAAGCGTCCAGCGGGCCTAATATGGCTGCGTCTATCGCGTGATAAAGTGTGGATAAAACATCAGATACTTTTTGACACGAAGCTATATAAGGACGAGAGTAACGGATGCTTTATACCTAAATCCACTTTTTGTCACGTGATAAACGCAACCGCACTAGGCCCGTTGGTTATCTTTGCTCTACTCTACATAAAAATAACCTTTACAATGGCATTCATTACTAGCGTCTGCCGCTTTGCTTTGGTTCTAGTAAATACAAAATACGTAGCCCATGTCCATCCGGAATAACGTACCTACCATTAATGGTGAAAGATTTTTTCTAATAGCTTTCGTGGTTCCGGATATTAGCTGTCGGCTGTCAGATGAATAAAAACTCACAAAATTCGCATTCTATCTTTATAATATTAGTATAGATGGCATTTTATTCATTTATTTATTTAATAGGGTCACCAACAACAGATACCGTGTTAGTATAGGAAACACAGCTCCATATATTTTTGCCCATTGTCCTTTCGTCTGCATTCCATTCAGTCACAATTCTTGACGTCAGGTAACCTTATAAGAGCACTAGTGGTCATAGATAGTCTTAATCGGTTTAATCCGGACTTCCTAACATGTTTTTTTAGCATTTCTTTCACCACAACGGATTCTGGACAGTTAACTAAGCGGCTAAGCCTCAAGCTACTTTTTATCTCGCGGGTAGGAAAATGGGATTATAATACTCTTATCCGTCTCATAATGTCGAATAAGTTGATTGACGCGTACAAAACAAAACCAAAGGATAGATAGATATATTATCTGGTTTTCGGCTGGAAAATCGACCAGCTGTAGAAAAGGTTCATTATCCAAAAGTTATATGTATTAAACTTCCTACTCTCAGCAGTAACCTATCACTGTTGTTGTACCCAGAATACTAAAATGTTAGTTTGATTTTGGTTTATTCAATGGCAAAACTTGGCTTGCGCAAACAACTCTACAGTGACCAACTCCGTTGAAAATAACTTCGTTATTTGAAAACAATCACACTGCATTGCTGCCCGAAATAACATTACGTGAGTACTTTACCTTGCGTTGCCTTTTATTGGCAATTTCATTGCTTGTGCCAGTCGTTCTTACGTCTTGCAATGATTGATGTTTTGAGTCATGTTAATTTTAAAATTCTGTATGGTTGTAGGTGTTTTCTTAAAAACTCCAATGTCACGCTAGTACTTTACACAGTAGCACAAGAAAATAAATGTTAGTCTGGATGATTTTACATTTTTTGAAGATTGTATCATTCTAGGTATTTTTAAAAAATTAAAACTTAAAATGTTAGAAAATGGAAAGTCCAAATTGCCATTTCGACGTGACATTCATGAGGGCGATGGAACGTACTCGTACTTATCTCCTCGACCATCAAACTATATTTCCATGGAATAACATACCTACCAAGGTAAGGTAAGGTACCTACTAAGGTAGAATGTAAAATTTCACGTAGACTGTGACTGTACTACTTAATATTGGGGCTCAACTTTTGTAGCACGACGGGCGCCATGTAAAAGTACACTAACTTCGACGTGTTCTATTAAAAAAAAAAAAAAAAAAAAAAAAACCATCTCATATTGTATTGTGTGTGTAAATGTGTGCGGCGGGTTTAGATAAAATTTGGCTGCCCGTTTCTTGAAATAAAATCGCATACTTTACATTGCAGAAAAATTGTTCCCGTAGGATAACGTTACACGAGTTCTACACAGATAAAATCCCAGGCATAGTTATAGTTTCTTTAACCGTTACGACCTAGTTTCTAGACAACTTAACAATATTGTTATGCGAAATTTCATAATATATAACTTTTATAAAGGCACTTTAAAACAATAAATAAAAGAATCACAACTCGTGCATAACAAAATATCGTTAAGTTTTCCTATCTAGGTAAATAGGGCAATAACCGCAGGACTCTCCGAAATCGTTTTTTATATCCTTTTTATGATTATTGGATCACGATAAAGCACCCAGACTGTAATGTTATCAGGCCACGAATGGACGTTTACTTCCGTTTAACATATTTAAACGTACAGAGCTTTGGAGAGGTCACGTATGATTAGTCGGTACTCGGTAGTGTACCGCGATCTGGATCTCAATAACCATAACTCCTATGCGTCTGTTCTTTGGATATAAATTTATACCTACTTGGTCATATTTCGTTGAGACTGTTAAGCATGTTGGTAAACACAATTAGATTATGTTCGACAAAATTATTTTTCAAACATGACACATGACACCTTCTTCGTATGTTCAATGTTTGAATTTTCGAAACCCTTCGATCTTTAACGATGAGTTTTGATACTGTAGTTGAGTACTTATAACTTCTTAATACTGGTGAACCTTTTTTTAAATAAATGTTGTAGTTTGAAAGTAAACAGCAATTGTTTAAATTTGACGCTGCAATCAAGGGGCGCGCTAACTATCTCCAATTCTCCATCTCAGATTCTTCGCGCGAAGGCATCTTAAGTCTGTTTGTTACACTTTCACGGCTAAATCGCTGAACTGATTGCGATGAAATTTGGTATGGAGATAGGTGAACCTCGAGGAAGACCGTAGGGTTCTTTTTTACCGCAAGTAGCGATAAACGACGTCTAAGGTACATGCGCCTTGTAAGGCCCTTTTTTTGCAATGTTGAAATAAATAAAAAAATTTAAACAATTTAAGAAAACAAACTTTATCACAATATTGCTCATTTATTAATGAATCTAATCAACATAGGAATCAACATGTTTGATAAAATTTCTTTAACAAAACAATTATTTTTAAAAACTTCTAAACTGGGCTTTTTTAGGCACATATGTACTTATCATGGCCCAATATTAATTACGTAATTTTTAACTGCTATCAAAGAAAAAAATATATATAACGCAAAACTTAACATAATAATTTGAGATTCTTACATAATCAGTCTGGTACAATATTTTTTTTGGTCATAAATTGTACGGTGGGCCATGTTAGGCTTACACAAACTTAATCTAAATACAATACAAAAATGGCATACCAAAATTAGTAAATAACACTTTTTTGCCGTTATTCTAATAATAAATTTCGATAAAAACAAGGTTGTTACTTTAAATTAAAAAAATAAAAATTTCCTCCGCAATTCGGTGGGCCTTATTAGGAGTACGAAAAAAACAGGAACTAACAAAAAATCCAAAGCTTAATAGAGCATTTTTCAAAAATAAAAATAAACCTAATTTTCTCTTATAGTTTCCAAAGTAATTGATATTCTATAGTACCTAATAAGGCCCGGGGCCCTGGGCCATCTTGGGTACCCGAGTGGTGGGCCTTTATAGGGACTTTACCCGGTAGCAAGAACTTGCTTCATTTAAATGAAAATTAACAAATAATACAAACAACACTTACCTTCTCTGGAGTGCCCATAAGTCTAAGAAACTTTGTGTTAACAAATAATACGCAAATGGATGGTTTTTCTTAAAAAAAAAACAAAAAGTTTGTGAACAACAGGTTTATAACACGTAAGCCGTTTGTAACGTCACTGACGAACTGTCAACCATTGCAAAGATGGCGGCTCCCTTCCTTTAATATGAATTTGCAATTTTGTCTATGGTACTGACCGAACATGGGCGCGAAATTTTAACTCGTTCGTAGTTATAAAAGTATGAAATTTTGAAAGTGGGCCATCTTAGGAACAGGGCCATCTTAGGCGCAAGTACCTTACGTGGATAGAGTCGCAGAAATTAAACTTTATTTCATAGCACTGCTACCGACCCGATCATACCAACCCAACTTCGCCGGGTAAAGCTTGCCGTGAAAACAATTCCGACTTCTGTGTTGCTTAAAATATTCTAAAACGTTCTCTTTCTTTTCAGTGTACGGAGTGTAATGCACAAATATATGGAAAAGAAGAATGAAGTTAATTTCGACAAAATATTTAATCAAGTATTAGGTAAGTACAACACTATTTATTTTATAACAAATCCTTTCAAACATCACTGAAGCCTTTAATAACATCCATGAGTAGCGTGCATGTAAATCAACACATCATTCTTGTTGTCAATTAAAGCAGTCATAAATAATATCATACGATCAGGTTACGTTTCGTTTACGTCATTACGTCACACACTTTACGAGTAAATTATCTAAGGTCAGTCTAGGAAAGTGCGTCACACTGGTCGAGTGCATTTGCATTTGTTTTGTCATGAGCTATACCGACCTTTGCCATGTCAACAATGCTATTCTACGCCCATTGTTTAATCGCGGCCGAGAGACTGCAACGTCTGCAACGAATGTTCTTCAGTAATGTTCTCACATAAAAGGCCGGCATTTTTCTTCTGGCGTTGCGTGTCACCCGTTAAACCCGTAACGGATATCCATAGGCACCAATGATCACTTTTCATTAGGCGACCTACTGGCTCGTTGTTCTCCTCTAACATTAAAGTTATAGAACAGAAAACGACAAATCTTAATACCTACTGATATTTAAGTTGATTGGTATAATTAACTGATGTATGAATATAGCAATTAAAAAGGTATACAGTATGTATGGCATAACGTGTGCCGAAAGACTAGGTTGGGTGCCACTTACAATATATTTAAGTCCAATAATTTTTTTCCGGTTACTTCAGTATATTTTGAAATGTTTTATCTATTTGCCAAATGTTCACCATTCTACTGTGTCAGATCTGGGGATCGTGCGGGTCGTCAAATGCATTAGGTCTAAGCATTTGGAAATGTACCTAGGTGTTCCTTAACCATCGATCTCTAGTGTGCTGGACAGTCGAGAAAACTACCTTATCTAGTCTTTTTCCCATATTGGCACCTCCCAAAACTTCTCTTATACTTTCTTATATATATATATATATATATATTATATATGTATTACCTATTATGTTGTAGGTTTCTTGCGTTATTTTCTGTCTGTATTAAGTATTTTTATTTTGTGAATTCCCATTGGCATTAAGCATGCCACCTAGCATTAAGTCCACCATTAGAACGTTACTTGTTTTTATGCACTAATAAATACATTATTAGTATCATATAATATCAACGTTTTATGATATTAGGTGTGGTGCACCCATCAGAAACTTCCGCTCGTCAAGGGCTGTGATCACTGTGATCAGGCAGAAGCCTAATCAGCGCATAATAAACGCAGGGTCTTAATTTTAAATAAAAAAATAAGTCTCGGGATTATGAGTTTTCTGACGAGATCGCGGGGTACGGTTCCCCATTTGTACGTAGTAAGACATAAAATAAATACATCTCAGTAGCGAAGTGCTTTTAATTAAATTTTAACTATAGAAACTGAACTGGTGGTCAAATTTGTTAGTATAGTTTAGTTTAGTTTGTTTATTCATCAATGTGATATTACAGTATTAATTGCATTGCATGTCAAAAAATACGAAATTACATTGAGATCGTCAAACATAAACACTAATAATCAAAGAATACAAAAATAAATAATAATTATAACAATAACAATTACACATCTAATAAAATGGTCACTCGTCCGATATTATTGATATCGGACGAGTGTACAAAAATTAATAAAGTCAACACAATAATAAAATAAATTTACATTTCAAGTTCCATATATTCATCCACGGAGTATAATGGATTATCCAATAAAAGGTAAATCTCAGGTTTCTCCGCATTTATTCAACTTGAAATTAAACAGTTAAATGAATGGATCACCTACATTAATAATTATTTTGTTCAGTTCACATGACATCGAATATATTTTTTTGAAGAATATAAAGTTCAGCGATAAAGGTTCCTGACAGTACATGTATGAGATTCGCGAATCACGAAACAGATAGGTAACATATCGTTCGTTTTCCCTCATTAGAGTAAGCCTACTTAGGTAGGTAATATTTTGGTGGTCTTAATGGTCTGCAGTCATCTAATGGACGCCGCCCGGGCGGGACGGAAGCTCCTTAATGCCCTCTGTGACATTTCTCTACTTAGTTGAAGCTACCGGCCCGCTACTTTACGAATAATACGCTCTTATTACACTTGTTCTAAGCCGATTGTATAAAGCCGGGCTTTGTTACAGATTCCGATAAAACTATAATCGTATAGATAGTATACAATTGTTCGTTCGGTCGTAGATAAAGATAAAGCAGTTTTATACAGGGTGGGTTAAATCATCGAGTGTATAAAATTCATCTTGTACTTTCTCAGATTTAGTTCATAGTAAACTTAAAAGGTGATTTGCTTGTAAAACCACATGAACCAGTTTAAAAAATAATTCGATTTTAGTTTAAAAAAGAGGTAATAATATATTGATCTTTGTTTTTGTATTTCGATACAATTTAAAATAACTGCAATACAATTTGTAATCTTTCAAAAGAGGGCTACGGCGCTTTCATTAGCGGGCGTTGAAATCCTGTTCTGCTTTAGAGAAAATGCTGATGACTCATTCCATCCGGCCCCTCAGCAGGGCGGGTCAACGGTCGGAAACGAGACGGTAAAAGGCGATTACAAATGATTTTCATTAACAGAGCGAAGCGGGTCATAAACAAAACCGTATTCTGGTTACTTTATCATTAGGTAAGATTTGTAACGTCTATCTTTACATTACAAAGTCGTAAATATTACGTACAAACAAACACGATACTGAGGGCAAAAAGCCAACAATCATTGATCCGTCGTCGATTGCGATAGGTGGTGGCCCCACGCCGTACGGAGCTTGTCTGTAAACAGAAGGGCCCTTTGACTCGTTCTTTTCATCTCGACCGATTAACGTCGGAGCTTTTTACAGCGCGGACTAAACTCGCTCAGCTTGAGCCGAGATTCGTTGTCAGTTACACCCCTGTTCATTAAACTTATGTCATCGTACTGGTATTGTTGTTAGAAATAAAGTAAAAGGCACGTAATATAAACGACATGTAGAGCAGAATGCGGGCATTTTGTTCAACGCAGGCACGCGATGCTAAGATTCAGCTTTAAGCCAGTCGCAAGCTATGGTTAAACCCTAGATTCATGCGTTCGGATTACGAGATTGATCTCGAGACAAGTTTATATTCAGGGTCGCTTTCCTACTTTCTTGTCGGGATTTGTATCGTAAACAAGATTAAACGTAAGCAAGGCCAAAGCAGGCCGCTCGTTTGCTCACCCACGGCCCGGATTATTGCCGCCCTGCGTACAATTGCTCTGCCTCCAATGAACTTCTCATGTCGCTAAGGATTTTTTCTTCTCAACCAATCTTGGTATTTGCGGAATCTGTTTACTCAGATTACGGTCGGATATACGTACCTACTCGTTTGCTACGTACAGGGTAAGGCTGCTCAAAAACGATTGAAACATTTAGCTTTAGGCATACTAAATTAGCTGTAGCCCGCGACTCCGTCCGCGCAGAAAAAAAAACGTAGCCTATGTCCATCAGGGATAATGTAGGATTGTTATAGTGAAAGATTTTTTCAAATCGGTCTAGTAGTTTCGGAGCGTATTCAATGCAAATGACTTAGTATAAAACTAAACGAGTTTGCAAATTGTTTCGCCACGATATTGAGCACTTGCCAGTTAACTTGACATCGTACAAATCCAATATGGCTTCGAAAACAATATAGTTTGTAAGTAACAAATTGGAATAGAGCCCCTGCGTTGTTTAATTAATAATTGAAGGGGATTTGGAGTAGGTATAAGATTGGTATGATTCAGTACAGTTTGCCCTTTGTAGTTTGCTTTTAACTTTGTTGAAATAAACTGATAAGATAGTAAATCATTCTACAAATTGGACGTAGAATTTATAACCAGAACTGCCATTGTAATTACAAAGTGGGTCGAGACATGGGCAATTTGTTCCAATGCAATTCACTCGTGTCTCGGAGTGTGTTTAATCCATTTAAACCTCTCCCTTCCATCGCGTTCGTAAAGGACAGCTGCATTACCTTATTAATCAGACGTTTCAGATGCTCACATCGTCGTCAAATGGCTCTTAAACTGCAGACTGCGACCTCTTGCATTGATTTCTCTAGAGAATAACCGCTAGTTATCTGTACTCCTCGATATATATATGACCCGCTTGCTCATTTGCCCCTTATTCCATAAATAAGCTGAGCTTGATCAAGCTCAACATTAGAAACTTTGTGACTGTTATCCTTTTTACTCCTATTCGTCACACGATAGAAGAGGAAAAAGATTTACCTGATTTGCATTTCATACAGCCCATACAGGTCCAGCGATGCAGAACTGCGAAGTGCATAATATAATAACTTGCTTAAATAAATAAATAAATATCAGGGGACAAGCTCACACAAATTGACCTAGTCATAAACTTAGCTCTAGGCTTTTTAATACTATGGGTACTAGACAACGATATAAATACTTATATAGAAATATAAATACTAAATACATAGAAAACATCCCAGACTCGGAAACGAAATGCTCGTGCTTATCACACAAATGTTGGCCCATATCGGGAATCGAACCCTAGGCATTGTTTGCTAAATGTGATTAGCTTATTAGACGACTGAAAGGGGTTTTTTTTCCCGACTGCCGAAGATTAATATTTGCACTTTATTTCTTAAATAGCTTTGCCTATTAAGTAATCGTATTTTTTTTTTCGATTCGTTATTCGATTTCGTTACATTAATTTAACCTCCGCAGCGGTTCATGTAAACAAGGAAATTTCTGTATAAGCTTGTTTATCAACCTACTCTAGGTGAGTAGCAAGTGTAGCAACTGAATGCAAACATGCCCGTTGGTTATAAATGGAGCCAAACATGGAGATCGATTTGCTAGCATTCGGACACCGCAGAACCTATAGATAATTCATGAACTAATCATTTTATAATGAGAGCTCTACCGGGGTAAGACCTCATCATTGAGCCTTTTTAGTCTAAGCATTTATCTGATATCGCATTAGGTGGCACTTTGCATATCTTTGTGATTTATTAGCGATTGTATACCGAATGACTTGGTGGCGGTATGCGGCATTCTTGGATACGAATCTGTTTAGTCTACGTGTAGACGTAATTGTTCAAAGTAATATCAAAAGAACACGACGACAGAGTCACGGCGGCTATCTTTTCATAGCCGTTTTTCAGCGTATTAACTTTTCAACAGTGTTACAGCTATAGAACCGAATGTAGACAAAACGAGGTCTCTAATGATTAGAGGAAGATAGGGAATGGAAATAACCAGTTATAACCGGGTTATACCGGTTATTTTCATACAAAAACGGTAAATAACCGGTCAAACTGCATTCCCTAGAGGAAGCTGCTAAGGAGCACGGATAATGTTGTGAAATCTGCAATATTATCCTTTCCTCAGCAGTTTTTTATTAGTCTTAATCCAATATTCTGGTGTAAATTAATCATGGTATAGTTTCTGCTAGATCTACCTATTTAACAACGTGATAAAAATATCAACCCCACGCTAGGGAACGCGTCGCTGTGTGAGTGTATGATATTGCAACGGAACTCTGGGACGAGTTACAAATGCAATTTACTGTGCCCTCACTTCGACTTGCAGTAAATAACTTCATCGGCAGTGGACATTGTCAAAGCCTTTTTAACTAGGGCGTTAGTCACCTTTGTTTGATCTACTGTTAACTCCCCACACGTGGTCTATCCGTTTGTCGTTGGTGACTCTTGCCTGCGACCATTTTATCCCGTTTTCATAGACGATTAGTAGTCGTACTCTCTCACGGGTTAATATTCGTGCTAAAGTACGGGTTCCATATGAACACTGAACAGACTTAAGGTTTTTTTGAATGTTGCCGTAATCTCTCGACTTTCTGTATATTTTTAGGGGTCCTTAGTCAAACTAGGAACCCTTATTTGGCCATATCCGTCCGTCCAACACGCCGACAAAGTGGTAAAATAAAATCTTATTTTTTTAATGGCACTTCCTCTAGAGGTGACGTGGGGATGTTTTTTTTCTCGTTCACTCCATGGCGGGTTATGAGCGGGATGCTTAAAAAGCAAGATGCATATCGAGTAGGACGTCTTAAAAGCAACATGCCTATCGAGCAGGACGTCTTAAAAGCAAGATGCCTATCGAGCAGGACTTCTAAAAAGCAAGATGCTTATCGGGCAGGGCGTATAAAAGGCAAAAGTTCTAGCAAGCAGAATGCCTTACAAGCAACTTAGAACTAGGTCGAGAAAGGTAGGTAGGTTTAGGTTATGTTACTTTGCAGCAGGCCCGGAGGGCCAAAGAACCCAGAAATAGGAGCTCCGCTCCGTCGAAATTTTGCTAATAAGAAAATAACGATTTTAGAAAATTTCTTTAACAACTCACTATACTTTTCAGGCAGCTCGCTTGGTAATCATTATACTTCTTAAGAATCATGCTAGTTAGTCATCTTGCTTTGTAGGTAACTCACTTTGTAGGCATCTTGCTTTGTAGGCAACTCGCTTAAGATTGTCCACGTCGTGGGGTGTCGTTGGATGGGTCTTTCAGAAATATTGCGGGTTTGTAAGATTTAAAGCTAATTTTTGTTAGAGTCAAGTGTGCAGAATACGGCCTAAGACTAACTTTTAATAGAGAATTGGTTCGTATATATAGTGTAGTAACGGTTACGGAACCCTACACTGAGCATGGTCAGACATGCACTTGTCCGGTTTTTTAGGTAGGTAGTTAGGTATCAAATAAATAAACTAGAGATTTATTGTTTAGAAATACAAAGCTAATAATAAACACAGTAATTGATGTAATCGCGTCGGCAACAGCAGCAGCGTAGGCAAATGAAAATAGGCGATGTACTTGAATGATTTGTGTATAGACAACTAGCATGAATGGCGAATGGCAGCGTGTGGCGCTGGTACTTGAGAAACGATTTATATAACATTGGGGTAAAAATAAAATCTTAAAACCCATTTTGCACTACTATTAACTGACCTGATTCGGGATAAATTAATTTAGAAGCATCGAAGTAAGACAATATTGGCGATTAATTTGTAAAATAGGGTTCCGTTCGTACCAAATAGTTACTAAAAACGAGTCTTGGTAAGATAAATTTGCTTTCGGTCTGTCTGTCGGTCCGTCGATGTTCTTTGAAATGGCTGAAACTTTCGAGCTGAAATTTAGAATAGGTACGTAAGTGTGTAGTATTTGTGTGGTCCAAACAGGGCCTGATTGTTAAAAAAATGAAATATGTTTTAGGGTAGACATCATTTGAATATTTACAAGTCATAAAGGATAATAATATTTCTTTAAACGTTTGATATCGATGACTTTTGAGATAATTGAGGTAAGTAATTAACATGAAACGCAAAGGAAATCACCGTTTCCCCCCTTTATTTCACGAACTACTGAAGGTAATTTAAATTCAAAACTACCGAAATAAGAAAATAAGCACATTAATTAAAAATAAACAAAATGCTTTTACACTTATGGCTTTTTAGAAAAAATAACAAATTTTCGCAAAGCAAACAATTTGATTGCGATTGGTACGGTCTCGAACGTTAATTTGGGACCCATTTCAAGAAAAATATGCTTGAAGTCGTCAATTTCACTACAGATGTTAAGTCATTTGTAACTTTCAGGAAATTCAACCTTATTGTTGTAGAATGTCAGATTGACTTTGGACCTAAGGTGGGTACCAAATTAAATCTCGTGACTGTATATTGCACTTGATTGTACGAAATAAAATAAAACAAATACACAATCAAATAAAATGGGGATACCTTTACATGACCTATGCAAAGGCAAACTAAATCTAGTATCGGCCAAGAATCTAAAAGTATATAGGTAAATATATAGGTAGGTTTCTGTTTACTTATAAGGGCTACATGTAGATATGTCCCGTGTGGTTAGTGTCTCTAAGACAATGATACCAAACAGCAGCAGGACTTATTTAGGTCTCAAACATTGTGTACAAATAAGACAGAAATACCTACTCGGTGCTCGAGTTTGACTCTCAGTTGACCGGTTTTCTCTTAACTGTGGTAAATTGCGTTGTATCAGAACTTAAAGTCAAATTGTATATTATTATACTTTTACTTGCATTTTATTATTGTGTTAATGCTGCCCAAAATGTAAGTACGTAAATTATATTTAAAACCTACTAATTCTCTCATTAGATAAAGCGATACCTTGCTGTTATGTGGGGGGCGGCTATGATATTAAATTTCCGTCGCAAAACATGAACATTGTGATAACTCTTAAAACACTGGCCCCTTCTTAACGTAATAACGTTTACATAATGAAATAAAAATGATTAATTAAATATTTACGTCTGTTTGAAGTTGACAAATCGTTATAGAAAATTGCCGTGGATTATCTTAAGGGGAATCTCTCGCGAAGCTTGTTTTTCTTTGTAATTTTGAAGTACCTAGCTAAATTAGAATTACTGTGCCCATATAGCTGGTTGGCTGAGTTCCGTCGAGGTCGTGCACCGTGCCTTTGACAGGTCGGCCGAAACAGCTGTAAATCCGGAAATTGTCGCTGCTGTGCAAAAAATAATAAAGGATGACCGTCATGTGGCATGCGAGCAGATTCGAGCAATAATAATTACACAAAAAATATTTTACACAATTACTGGAATTAACAATATTTTGCATAAAGAATTGAAACATAAACTAGTTTCCCGTTGGGTTTGTCCAAAAATAAAAATAAAACGATTTAAAAAAATAATGTTACTTATGACAATAATACTTAAACTAGCTTACTTACTTAAATTAAAAATATTATGCGTAGCGTAGTTGAGCAGGAAAACGAGCCAAAACTCAAAATTATTACAGGAAAAAATGTTAAGTTTTTTAGTTATCTGGTTTAGGCCAAGCATTTTTGTCTGTATGATAGTCCTTGACCTTATAGTAAACTTCGGACATCAACGACTTTTTAAATAATGTTTCAGTATGTTGAAAATAGTAACTTTAAAACTACGTCGGGTAATTTATTATAGAAATGAATGCATTGCCCTCCGTTGTTGGATATCATCATATTCGCAAAATATGATATTCTCAAAATATCATGCAAGAAAAACATCATATTGGCAAAACATGACATTCGCAAAACATCATATTAGCAAAACATCACATTAGCGAAACATAGTTATTTATTAGTAAGACATGACTTAAACAGTGTCGATGGAGCTCCTATTTCTGGGTGCCTTGGCCCTCTGGGAAAATCTAACATAACCTAAACCTACCTACGATTCTATAACCAACCCCGACTATTTGTAAATATGATGTGTTGCGAATATCGTGTTTTGCTAGTAATATATGATGTGTAGGCATACGATGTTTTGCTAGTATGACGTTATGCGAATGTGATATTCACACTGTGATCGGAGGCCAGCATCGAACTCAAATCATACAAGAGGAAGACTAACCTCTCCCACTCTTAGGTACGTTTGAAAGTAGACTAGTCGGGGATTTGTTACATGGAGAGTACTCAATTACACTACAGTTATCTAAATTTCGTTGCATATCATTAGCTACAAACCAAGAGTATAACTTATTTACAACTAAATTAATATTATTGAGAAATGAGAATGTTATAATCATTTTTGGCATGAACGGACGGCACAGATGTCATCTGCATACATAACAATGCGGCTCAACGTGTAGATAATTTATAAGTATTAAGAAAATCGTACTCCCGACATTAGACCCTTGGGGAACAAAACGGTCTCTAACCTGACCTGACCGGGGGTAGACCTACCATCAGTACCATCACTTACTACCGTGGCCTGATTACAACTGTATGTCAGCTGCTTTACTACAAACTAGAATACCGTACGAGTTAACACTGAAAAGAACTATAATAAGTTACCCCCTTGGTTAATTAAGTCGCCTGATTTACCTAACAGCGTAAGCTGACGAACTTAATTTACCTGCTAGTACTGCTATATGGCGACTCCATTGCAAGTTTCGGCCTCTAGTTGTCCCTATGAAAAGTACGTTATCAACGATTTCCAACTACTTGTCATTTGGAAATATACCGGTCGAACACAATAGTTTAGCATTGAGTATCAATTTGTTGCTAGTAAACCAATTAACTACTTTACCTAGCGTAGCGTTTTAGGGTTTAACTTAAAAATATTGTTTATCACCAAATAGCACAACATTACAAAGTATACCGTATTCTACCGTGGGGGGGAAGTCATTTACATAAAAATAAGAAAGGACATAATATAGAGCCCTGGTGTGCCACCTTGTTTAACTGCGGCTCCAATAGAGTGTTTGGTTCACCTCTGTTTGTGTTCCGTCACTAAGATATGACAACATAAGACTCGGAGAATTATTTGACATACCATACCGCTCTTTGTTTGACGTGTTTTGTTTGTCACCCTTGCTTAGGGTGACTTAATTATCAGAGTTTTAGATTTACCAGTTTATAATATTTATATTTTTCCACAAAGTTTTTATCTTCATGCGTTTAAGATTAAGACTTAAAAAAATATAGCCGCTAAGCAAATTCGCTTGAAGTTCCCCGTATGATTCTTAACATATAGGTACTAAATACATAGTTTACGATTCTATAAAAGACATACAGACAGACATCCATTTTTATATTGAGAAATGACATAAACCATATTTAATGCCTGCTGTTTTGTTATCTTATTTAGCCAAAACAGCAGGCATTAAATATGGTTTATGACAATTCTTAGCCTATCAACAGCATGCTAGTTTCGTTATGTGTAGACTTGTTTGACCCTTAAAATTACTTATGTTGATATTATGACGTAAACGAAGCGTATGCTTAACATTCAAACGATAATTAACTGTTAAGAGTAGCACCTGCGTGCGTAAATTCATACTCCCATCCCAATGATTTGACAATTACTTGGCACGTTTGTGCTGAACAGGTGTTTTTCCCTATTTGGTTGCAGGTTATTTACTATTTAAGGAATTTTGTGAACAGACATCAGAAGAACCAGTGCCACAGTTAAAGTTTTACGAAGAGGTAATCTAAAAGTTCTCATAGTTATCGCATTGTTCCAGCCTAGTACTGTTATTAAACTCTTTTTCTATCTGCAGATTAAATTATATGAAAAACAAGAATGTCCGGAAGAGAGGCGGCGGATCGCGAGAGATATATACGACAATTTTATAATGAAGGAATTATTAGCGCACTCACATGTAAGTATACATTTTCCGTAAGTGCACTAACAGTGAATAAAACACAAATATGGCGTTATAATCCCAGCAAATGTAGGTCATACTCATAATCATAACAGTCACAAAAACTGGGCAACTAGAGTTATGCAACAGGCATATTAAAAAAAAGCGTCTGCAATAACGAACATAATCCCAAACAGCGGCCGAACGTGCATGTTCACGTGATTTGGCATTCGATATTAGAAAAAACGTGGCGTGCCGCTTCACCTGTTATATGTTGTAATTTAATTAATACTTTGCCAGAAGCCCATGTTGCATGCAATTAGGAGAACCTAGCGCTCTGCAAGTATTCCACGTAAGATGTAATGAATACACTTTTTAAAGTTTTCTGCTAAGTTTGCGGCTTTATTCTTCGCACGCAATCCGTCGGCTGTCAAACTTTTTATTATTGTGAGAATCGAAGTCATCAAAGTCATCATGATTCATGAAGCATGGGTGTACTAAAATTATTATCATTTTTGTGATTTTTTTATACTTTTATGAATTGGTCGGCACCTTAGAAAATACTCCGCTTTAAACACATCAACGATTAAACTTAAAGATAATTATTTAATTTTTTATTGTACTGTTTTTAGGGTTCCGTAGTCAAACTAGGAACCCTTATAGTTTCGCCATGTCCGTCCGTCCGTCCGTCCCCAGTCTAGCTAGAGACTCAAAGTACTAGAAAGCTGTAATTTGGCATGAATATACATATTAGTCACGCCAACAAAGTGGTAAAATAAAATTTTGAAAAATATTTTTTTTTAATGCACCTCCCCTACACGTAACGTGGGGATGCCTTTTTTTTTTCTTGCCTACCCCATAGTGTGGGGTGTCGTTGGATAGGTCTTTCAAAAATATTGCGGTTTTATGAAAACAATTTTTCGATTAAGGGATCCGTTTATGATATATTAAGCTTTAAAGCGCTATTTTTTGTTAGAGTCAAGTGTCCCCCCCCCTCCTACAGCCAAAACTACAAATACTAAAAATCTGAAAAAAATCTTCAATGAAAGCGCATATAACGAATTTTAAAGGAAAACTATCACGGCTAAGTAAACAAGATTAGTTCCTGAGATACAGGCGACTAAAGTGTTTATACCTATCAAAATCGCCTATGATATCTTTGATAGAAAAATTTGTTAACGGGGCGTGCAGGACGCGCGGGAGGAGTCTGTCCAAGTAACAAATCGAGCGACAGCCGCGCTCATAAGCGCGAGCCCCTAGATGCTGTTCGGACGTGCCCCGGAATGCTACCTACAAGTTTGCGATTTGCGATCTGAAAGTTTACAAATAATCGATTAGATTATTGATTTGAGTCGAGTATCGTTTGGAAAACTTAAAATTCTATTTACTGGCCCTTGTTTTTTTTTCAATTTCTATTAATTACTATATAAAAGATTAAACTTTTATTGTAATTTAAAGTCGGTTTGAAGCAGTTTAGATACCTAACTACCTACATAGGTATACTGATCTCACACTTAAAAGCTTGGCTCTTGTTTGAGATATTATATACGAATTTATAAGAAAAAGAATCATTACTAACAATAAGTAGACTTAATTAGTTCCTGAGATACAGGCGACTAACGGGTTTATATACTTACCTACTAAAAATCATCTAAGACAGCGCCAAATAACTAAATAGAAAATTGGTTCATACATGTTGATTTTTGAGATAGTTTTTTGTGTTTGTCGTTACGGCTTCGGAACCCTACACTGAGCAATGAGCATGGTCCGACATGCTCTTGCCCGGTTTTTTAAATTTATTTGTGTAACATACATTTTATGGATGACGTCACATTTAGAGCTTTACTCTAGTTTTCACTTAAGATTATAATTAAAAAAAAACATGTATAGTAACTATTAACAATCAAAAAAACGTTTTTGGAGGCCCATTTCTTATTCGTATAGCATTACAATAACATAATGGTGTATCCCTTGTGCTTGAAAAAGTGTTCAACTCATTATGCATTAACCTCAAAATGTTAGGTTGGAGTTTACATTCGTTGAATAAATGAACTGCTTAGCCTATGGTATTTCTGTATGCTGCCGTGGAGTGTGTGGTTAGGTTGTAAAATGTTTAGTAGAACATAGGCGACCTTGAGCATTATTCGTCCGGCCAAAGCGACGGTTGTTTGTATAATGAGCCTTGTCAGTAGTGGACTCTTGGCGCGCTGCCCGGCTCCACCCGAACCTTCAATTACACGCAATCATGGCTGTTTCACCACTCCACTCACTGCCAACTTCACCCCGCTAATATATTACTTTTATTCCCGAACAAGTCTTCTAGGAATACGAGTAAACAACGCAACTGATATTTGGCCACTTTAACCCATTACACAACTCTGTTATGACATCTCTGTGTTATCTATCACGACTTATCATTACTGTTTATTGATTTTCGACTGAATGCTAATGTTAGTACCCTGTTGCAGGATTATTCGAAAGAATGTGTAGCACATGTACAAAAATATTTAATGAAGCACGAAGTACCACCAAATCTGTTCGAGGTAAAACATAGGAATTGAAATGATTTTGCTGCGGTAAGGCAGTTTAAAAAGAAGATTTAATAATGCATGTTTTTTTGTTTTAGCCCTATATTGAAGAAATTTTTCAACATTTAAGGGGAGAGCCTTTTAAAATTTTCTTAGAAAGGTAAGAATCGCATGAAGTTTTGAATCATAAGGATAAGTAATCATTTAAAGGTGGTTAGTTTTAGAACTCGTTTCTACTTAATGTTGGCCAAAGCTTGTATTTAACATAGACCTAGGATTTTTACCGGTAAAATTGTACTGAAAATGTTTCACGTTAGATACGAGTATATGTATATGTACGGAGTCTTGTCGTGACTTAGGGCTTTAGTTCGAGCTTCTAAATAACCGCTTAGAACAATAAAGAATAGATGCCCGGAGTTAAGTCAGTCCTGCTGTAAAGTTACTAGCAATAATAGATAGGTATATACTATCTAACAATGCGCTAAATAACATCTGACATTCTCTAACTCCTCTAGCAATGGAGACGTGTCTGGTATGTTTGAGCTCATTGTTCGATAGGTAGTATAAGTATTATTATTGGTGACTGTACTAGATTTCTGTGTATAGCGTAGAGTACCTACGCAGAGCCGAAATAAGTTCTATTTGTTTTATGGAATGTAAAAAATTTGAACTTGGATTTGGTTCTTAATATTTGATTCAGTTTTGGATTAATAGGAAATACGTTGTTGTTTGAAATAAAAGAGAATTAGCAGAGTGCTGAAAAAAATCTAATGTCTTTTTGATACTTAGTTATATGTCATCTAGTTTCAACTACTTATCGCACTCTCATGTTGTTTACTGCATCAACTCAAAGTAAACGCAAATAGAGAATGATTGACGAACCTATTTGTTTTACTTTGCATATGACCATACTTTATCATTATCATGTCACGTCATACTAGTTTCATGCTAGGTCAATATATATGTGAACCAGACATCTACTTAAGAATATTTTCGTCTCTGATCTTATTTTATACTGTTCTTCTACCTAATATTGCTTAATATGTTTATTGCAGTGACAAATATACGAGATTTTGCCAATGGAAAAACTTAGAATTAAACATTCAGCTAACAATGAATGACTTTAGCGTTCATCGTATTATCGGCCGGGGGGGATTCGGCGAGGTGAGTTACTTTACTAAAAGCAAAAATATATCAAATAAGTAGGTACACTCATACATTATCTAAGAAGCTTAACTTGTGATATCACAATAGTAAATACTCTTTTACCTATACGCTTCCACACGTTACAACCAAAACGCCAACATACCTATTTCAAATACTAAAAAAAACTATAATAATGCATTATTTCCAACGTTTTAGTATGATTGCATACCTATCTAAAATGAAAGTATTTGGAAATACACCGAGCGATCGTGAAAACTGTTTCGAGTTGGGTATACTGTATTATCGTAATATGAAATCTTGTTTTAGGTTTACGGTTGTCGGAAAGCGGACACGGGTAAGATGTACGCCATGAAGTGCCTCGATAAGAAGCGCATCAAAATGAAGCAGGGGGAGACGCTTGCGCTCAACGAGCGGATTATGCTTTCTCTAGTCAGTACAGGGGTAAGTCTAGTACCTATATCCTTAGCTGTGTACAAGTTAAACGAACTTTACAAACAATCTGTTTTAAGAAAATTTTCATAGTCCTTTGTGTAACATGTTAGCACACGTATCGGCGAATTCGTGATCTTCTAGTTATTGGGACGTTATTAAACGTTCAAAGTACATTTTAGCCGACAAACGTTAAAGTTACCGATCTAAGATTGTACGCGATAGCATGTTACAACAAAATAAGTTCAATGCTGTCAGGTAAATTGATCTCAATTAGAAGTTACTTACCTAAAATGCGGCCTCCCACGTAATCTTAAGCTAGTAAATCTCGTCTTTCCTCTTTGAACTTTTCTTAAGTAGCTTTGCTTGTAAATTGATTAAATCCAATTTTATTTTACACCTTTACAGGGGATTCGTAAATGAAAAAATTACAAACAATTGATATGTGTTACTCGTGTTCCAGTCAGAACACGGTAATGTGCCTGAATGTGTGTCTGTGTGTGTGTGATTGTATCAGACTCAATCCGATTCTCTCGTTGTTATATATAGGTATGTTTTTCCCTCCCTGAGAACATCGGTCGCCGTTCGTTATACTGTTATTGACGTGCTGGCATTTCCGTTCCCGTTATTATTATGAAACTTTTATCTCCGATTTTTTATATTGATAAAAAACGTCAAATTTTAGTCAAATAATACAAAACCTGAAACGCATTTCATATTTACGATAACTATAAAAATATTCAATCAGAGGTTGGCTACATAGGGACGGCCTTAAATCATAAAAGACTGTGCGAAAACAGCCGTAAAGCGTTGAGCCAATGGCCTGTAATAAATACATACTTGCGGATTCAATCCGAGCGAAATTTCACTCTTGAGGTACAACCCAGAGTCCTGAATTGTATCTCGTGCGAAATAGGTTAAGGAAGAGACGCTAGTGCGCAAACTCCGCGGGAAAGGGCTGTGTTGTAATGTTTATATTTATGCTTATGATGACTTACTTGGAATGTACTTAACTGCAATACTCCGTATTCGCACGTTCAGTATAACTTTATTTAGCCCCGCTGTGAACCTGCCACCCTTATATCGCAATAATTTCATCAAGAAGGCGCATTTTTTGTATTAAAATCGCTTAAAGGCACACACACGTGCCGCGATTGCACAGTTATAAAAAGGTTTAAGTATTGGATTGGACACACGGAAAAAAAGGGAATGTTCTGGGACCTCGTAGAAATACCCCTATCAGTTTATAGTTTCTTTAATTTTCATTACCTATGATTTTTAGCAAATTGTGGCAACGTGTAGGTAGGACTGAAGTGAGCTGTAGTGAGTGAAAATTAACCTAATGTACCTAATTTGATTAAAACCTTTAAGAATTAAAAAACAATCGTTCAGTAATTTGGGAAGCCCAAACCAAGCCTTTCATCAAACAAAGGGCGAGAGAGACGTCGAGTTGAAGAAACCAAGCCCACACAAACCCAGGGTTCCGTTCTGGTTCACCGGTCGGCAGTTCTAAAGATAGCCGTGAAATATAGTATAGATATTTCTATTATGTATAACTAGGTACAGTAGTGTGGCGCGGAACCCTTGGTGCGCGAGTCGGGCTGGTACTTAGCCGTTTTTCTTACCTATTTGTACAAGGTATTTAGAAAGTAGTACAGTGTAGAGACTTTAAGGGGTGGTCATTTTGTAATTTTTTCACCATACCTACCTACCTACCTCCTCCACCACCATACTATTATGCAAATCTTTATATTTTTCGAGATAATGCTTGTTTATTTTGGATTTTGATACTTTTCTTTGTGACCCGCAATAAACTATTATGTATTACATTTTGTATTACATTTTTTCATATTATACACAGGTTTTTTTTTTTACAATCGGGTAAGTTTTTAAGGAAACTTTTTTAATTTATATGCGAAATGTGTTTTTTAATTTACATGCGATAAAATTTAAAGTAAAATAGTTAAAAGCCTTAAAGCAATACTTCAAGTAGGCTTCTTGAATTCCTTATTCTCAAAATATCACTTAAAACATTGGAAATAACAAATTGTATCTAACTAAGACTAGTGTCCCGCCCTCCTCACTCCGGGTTCAATAGGAATAGCCTACATGTCCATCCGGAATAATGTACCTTTCTAATGGTGAAAGATTTTCTAATAGTGTCCGCGGTTCCGGAGATTACCTGTCGGATAGATACAAACTCACAAAATTCGGACCCTCGACCCAGATGCGGTATGGTTATAATGAAAAAAAAAATGTTGTGAAACTGGCAACATCTCGAAAACTATAGGGACATGCGTAATAGTAAATGTACCTAGTCAAAAATGATTACAATGGCCTCTGCCATCCCTGAAAGTCCCTACACTGGACTAGGTACTAAACACCTTGTAATAGAGTTCACTACAGATCAAAGCCTCGCAAAAAAGGGAAAATTATAAAAACATTTTAAAGTTATTTTAATATTTATTGCTAAATAAATTTTTCATAATGACTGTCCGTCTGATATGAAAAGTGTACACGCGAAGATAATAAAGCAGTACCGTGGGACGTTATCACAAATGCATTTATGTTTAATATATATAATACATTATCGAACAGATCATTCATACCTAATAAACAGTGATCGGAATAGGCAGAGCTGTTCACCTATAGTCCGCAAAAGGAAATAATATAGAGTGGATGCAACCGGATAAAATATTAATTTATTTTTAGTCGTGTATGCTTCGGTTGTCACTTTGTTATCCGCATCGCAAAACCCAGGAACGCCTTATCATCGTTACCTTGTTTTATTTTGAAATTATCTTTCGGAACATAAAAAAGTAGTGCGTGAAAACCTACTGCGATCTACATTGCGATGCATATAATTAAAGAAACCTGTTTAAAACTGAGCCGGATTTATGTGGTGTAGATGCAGTGAGTAATTCTTAATTATTAATTATTCCTTAGTTAATATTTAGCAAAAATATCGAAGTTCAGTTTAAATAGCTGTTTTTCTAGGTGCGGCATACGAAAATACGACTATAATATCAAAAATACCCAATTTAAAACAGATCGCAGATCTAGGTCATACATTGTCGCAGAAACAAAAGTCCTTGCTCTGTCATGCTCTGTTCCCGAAAGTTAATAACTTGGACGTTTAATTTTTGGTATAACTGGAAGCCAAATCTGTATCACATGCATTAAAAACTCGCACGCTGGGTTCGTGGGACAATTTGGGCCTAAGGAACAATTTAAGTCCTAAACCTGTGTGATGAGCTGATGCGACTGATGACCCATCGATATCAGACTTGTATGTCAATTAGCCCTTATCATGAAGTAACTATGCAAACAAAGCAAATGATTTTGATTAGATAATATTTGATAGTATCGATCTGATCTATCCCTTTTCCTGTCACTGAACAAACTGCTAGCTAGCCCGTATCCCTATACGAAATAGCGCGATATGGCATCGGGAACATAAACGATATCCGGCCAATTGGACTGAAACGAATTGGCTCGCCCTCAATTTGTCGTTGTAGACCAATCAGCTTCCGCTGCATTTCGTTTTACCATTTCAACCCATCCGACGGTTACTTTTTCCATTTCAGTATTTTGCGGATTGTAAACACCATTCGGATCGATTTATGTATTTTAACTTAAACCCCAGACAAACAAAGAGGGGTGGTATACGTTTTACGTGTGTATCTGTGTGTCTCTATGTGGTATCGGAACTTTCAAAAGGATGGATTTGGAAGCCGTGCTTTTTTACAGAAAGCTGGGCTGAAATAAGGGTTCGCTATTCCACAGCATTGGCTTCACGGCCAGCACATGTTGAGTTGGGACCGTTTCGCAACAGTTAGCTCTATCTGTCGTGTCTTTAATTTTATTTTCAAATTTGTTCTTATACGCAAATGTTTTTTATTTATTTTCTCTCGGTCAGTTATTATCGGGAGTTAAACCCCGACAAAAAATGAGGAGTGTTATAATTGTTATTAGTGTATCTGATTGTGTGTGTGTGTATAATGTGTCTGGCTGTGGCATTATTGCTTCCAAATGGATGGATTAGGTTTTAAGTTAGGTTTTATGAAAATAAGTTGTTCCGTTTAAGAGATATTATATTCTCGGAAAGAAAAGGTCGCCATTATATCCTTTTTAGGGTTCCGCACCTCGAAAGGAAAAAGCGGAATCCTTATAGGATCACTTTGTTGTCCTTCCGTCCGTCTGTCAAGACCCTTTTTCTTAGGAATGTAGGAGATATCAAGCTGAAATTTATATCAAATACTCAGGTTTACTGTCCCTTGGAGCTGTGAAAAAATCAAACTTCTAAGCCAACGCAATCAAAAGATATAGCCGTTTATGCCGCAAATTTTCGAAACCCGTGAACTTAGAATCTTGAAATTTGGTAGCAACGTCTCATAGCACAGATAAAGAAATAATTGCGAAAACCGTAAAGTTTTAGTTGCATGATATAATATTTATTTTTAAAAAAAATTAAGTTACTACCCCTTTCCTCATAAACCCGTAGAGGTATTAAATTGAAATTCATATCAAATATTCAGGTCTACAATGCCTTTAAGCTGTAACAAAATCAAAGTTATATGTCAACACAATCAAAAGAAACAGCATTTTAAGCCGCATATTTTCAAACTCGCAACTACTCGCAAGGGAATCAAAACTTAAAGGGTACTTCCAGTCGATCTAGAATCTTGAAATTTGGCATGACGCAATGCTTTATAGCACATATATATAAAGGAAGAATTCCGAAAACCTTAAGTTTTTAGTTACATCACATATTTTAACTAAATTGTCGTGATGGGTGAACTTTTACTTATTTACCTAAAGGTTTGTACGGCACCCTCGGTGCGCGAGTCCGACTCGCACTTGGCCGGGTTTTTTTAAAATTGAATTTTATAGTTTCAAAGACGTGGTTGCCCTATATTGCCCATACGAGAACCTTGTGCCTATTTATGCCTAATACTTGTGCCTAGATATATCGTTAAAAATCTTGGACTAATATGACTAGCCAAGTTTCATTCTGGCCTTGCCTAGGCCATTGGAGTTTTTTCGTTCTAGAAATCGATTTATCTTGTTCATCTTCGCAGAAAATATTTTTGTCTTCTGCATAGATAGGTAGATTCTACTTGTTGTCCATATGTATTATTATATGCATGTTGTTTATTTTGCAACGGCATGCTTTGCCGTGTGTAATACCTGCCCCTTATTGTCAACTTTACTAAATTGTTAAGCGAATATTTTTAGGTTAAAAGTTCAGATTATACGTTTTAAGGCTCTTGATATACATAGGTTGTTTGTTACTCTACAATCTGCGATGGATTCCACTAGCTCGTTACTAGGGGCTGTGTCTACTTGCACGGGTGGTAAATAAAACACGCCCCACACCCCCGTTTTAGACCGAGAAGTACCGGGAACCTCTATCGGCTATAGGAACATATCTATTCATTCTTTTGTTTCTCGTGACCTAAAACGCTTCCCCCAAAGTTTAACAAGGCCAACTGAAACAAAGTTTATAAAACGCTACAAACGGTTCGTGGTTACGAAACTACGTGTATGTAGGTATACCTCCAGTCGAATTGCGGCATGAATTATCTTTAACGCTGACTTAGCTTCTAGAATTTATGTGTTTTGCGGTCATGTGTGACGTTTTTATTTCGATTTTATGGTTATGTAGTCGCGTCGCGCTCACTTTCATTGATCGGTCCCCGTACTGTCCAGATCAATCAAATTCAGTCATCAGACGTTGTCCATTTCAACTTTTATCGTAAACCGAACTCGCCAAATGTATAATACTCGTCAAGTTTTATCTTTGAAGGACTTTTAGACGTCTATATTGCCACAGCCGTTTTAGTATAAACTCTTAAGGCACCTATACCAGTAAATGCATTCTAGGAGGAATATATACTTACCTAGATTACCTTACTTCAGTGAAACTTTATCCATTCTTAGTAGGTAGCTAAAGCTTACGGGTTTGAAAGCTTTGGAAAAGGTTTCTTTCGATGTTCAAGAAATGTTTACAGCCCCAATTACTCCGATTCTAAAATGACTAAATTTTCGATTTCGTATAATGAATGTACTACCTATGTATGTATCCTAAAGTTTGCATTATCCAAGTTTTCAAACTGATCCGCACTCTTGGATTGGTAACATCAACTAAATAGGTATGGGAATTTAAAATTATAGAATTCAACCTAGCTGTTTTCGTATAAATGCATTTAACATGATTCCTCGCAATAGCTAATCAAATCATAAGTTTTATTGTCTTGTCGGTCGTCCCGTCCGAACGGGCGCCGCCGCGTCGTCTGTTCGTCGTAGAAACCGTCGCATTCTTAAACTATTATGAAGTTGTTTAGAGGATTGTGAACCGAAGCTTAAATAGCGTAGCTGTCAATTTTTTTCCATAAAAATTTCCTTCAGGTGGTAGTTTCATACCCCCTAAATCAAGTCCGACGTCCACGATTATTGAATTATGTTCTCTCTCTCGTCAAGTTTTATCTTAGCCTAATTGTGCTAAATGTGGTTACAGAATTATTAACAAGTTTTTAGAGTTGTTAGTAATTCTGTAGCTCTGCTTACCCCACTCTGGGAATAAAGGCGTGAGCTTATGTATGTATGTATGATGAAATAGGTTTGGCATTTTCCCGTTTTTTTTTAAACTAGGTTTGTATGTTTTCCTTTCCAATATAACGTACAGACCTAGTTTTTCATAATATCTACAACATATTCTAAAATCGTAAAAATTATTAAGGGAAGAGAAACGTTATTGCATTCTGTAAGATTTTGTATAGTTTCACAATCCTCATAAAACTCTAAACTCGGACACGCCTCGTCTAGTAGTAAGTACGTACACTAACGTATAGTATCGCTATCCAACATTTATCGGGCACTGACTGAATTACGCGTCGTACATAAATTATGAACCTGACGACATGCTAAAAGACAGCGGGAGAAATGGAGCAGCTTCCTTCCCGTCTGCTTCGTTTTAACCTCTTTCAGTCAATACAAAACCGTATTGTGCCTTTATATACCTAATGCATGGTTGAGTAAGTGAACCTCTAAATTGCGCTTCAATTGTTCGTTCTGAAACATGTGCGCAATACACACATGTAGTGTGGGTACATAATGTTATCTCGTTAAGCGGTGTTAATATAGGTAGTCCCAGCCGTCGTAGTTTATCTAGGTAGCTGTATTATTGCTCCATGTATAGGTTGAGAGTAAATGAGTAGGTACCTATCTACAATGGTCGGACAATTAAGGCCGGTTGAAATGTGCCAAAGTGCATTAAAGATTGCCGCCGGCTGACAGGGATAATTGCTATTGACGTTGATTGACTTTTTCAATTCCCGTTTTAATGTCTGCTCTCCTTTTTTTACGCAATAATGCGATAGATAATGAATGTGTTGTTGATACCGATACTGGCTTTACATCCATAGCCATTAGTTATTAGGTATTGTAACACGTTTTCTAATCAGATACGGATGTGGAGTAACATAATTTTGATATGTTTTGCATTTCTGGTACAGTTAAGTGCAAACATATGTATCGAAAGAATCCTCTCATAAATATGTTACAAAGTTCACCCCTGGAATACGCTGCGTTGGGACATATTTTTGAGATGGTGCGTTTTCCAGTATTTTGACATTTGACTGTAGGTACTTAGTAACTTTGGATGGACTATTTCATTGTTTTACTTAAGCAAATGCGATTTAGCAGAATACTTGACAAAAAGAAAACGACATTATTTTACTATACATTAATAAACTGTCACAAAAACGAAGTTTTTGTACCTACTCTAATATAACCCCGTGCAAATAAAAGAGCAGTAGGGATAATTTGTTCTGAAATAGCCAACCTTTTTACGTAAAAAAATGTCTCGAAATGTATTTAATTAATGTAAAAAGCAGTACGTCTTCCAGAGAATTATGCTCTTAGCTACAGGGTGATGCAATAGAAATAGAATCGATGCGCGATGCACTCATCTGCCGTTCTAGCCCAAGCTAACGCGACCACGACCGTCCATCGGCCACCTACACAAAGGGAATGCATTCATCGCAATGCACGATTAAATATTTCCGCTTCCCATAATACAATGGCATTTCGGTATTTCATTGGTACCATTATTGTAGTTTATAATATTTGTAGACCTAACTTAGCCTACATAGTGTTGACTTTATGAAGATTATGTTTTGATACTAATTCTGATTTCTGGTACTCTCTATCAAATTCAAGTCTAGTGAATCGTGTTGAGTCATACTAGCTTTCACCAAACAGTACCTACGTAAGCATGTAGGTTCTCATCAAATATGCTTCGCCGTACTAGCTAAGAATTTCGGAACTAAATCTCCCAACTTAGGGCAAAACTTAGTCCTTTGCAGGAATCTGTTCATTTGTCAAGTAATCTCTGTAACTTGTCAGATTTTGCGGATGCGGATTATACATTGCACTGTATTTCTATAGTAGTTTATGTAACTGATACATAATACATACATACATAAACTCACGCCTTTATTCCCAGAGTGGGGTTGGCAGAGCTACAGAATTTCCAACAACTATAAAAACTTTTTGATAATTCTGTAACCACATTTTGCACACTTAGGCGAAGATGTTTACCAGTGTATTAGTGACAGGTTGCAAGCCCATCGCCTAACAGTACTAGGTACTGATACATAATGAGAGTCCTTAAAACACGAGTGTCGGTTTATGAAACGAGTCAAAGGCGAGTTTCGTAATAAGATCACACAAGTGTTACCCTTAATTTGGCAAAAATAAAAAGGGTCGGGAATACAAACCCGTTTTGATTTCGAATCAGAAAAAAATAAAAACACAATAAAAACCAAAAAAAACTGTACATTATGGTATGTTCACTGTGACATACATTGCCATATTAAGGGTTAGGGCTTAATTATGTACATTTGCATACATTACTTTATGTACACACATATTATTATATTATGTACTCTAATGTGGATTCAGAGGCCGACGACTTGACGACAAAAATCGGTAAAACAAACTTGTGTTGCAGTGTTAGGGTCAAGAATATTAATATTATTTTTATATCATAGATAAACTAATAAAATTCCTATTCTCATGTCGTTCAAAATCAAATGTCGCTCGATATTGTACTAAAAAATATACCGAGTTGAGGTTTCAATTGATACTAGAATTGGGTCTATTTAAATTTTGTTGGTTTTGGAAGTGTTCCGAAACTCATTACTTTATTATGATTTGATAACGTAATTTTAAAATTACGTTACTGCCGTCATTACTGTAACCTACTACCACAGGTTATACTGGTCATTGCCAACGGGTTTTGAACGCATAATAGAGGATTTCGTCGGTTTAGAGGAAAAACTCGCTAAACAATTTATGATATTTGTGTAGATAAAATAAATTGTTTTATGTAATGACTAATAAATGACAATATATCTGATTCATCAATATTATAGGGATGTACAGTCAGGGTAAAAAAGCTTCGTCACTTTTTGACTCTATTTCAATGCCGTTAAGGTCCAAAAGTGACGAAGCTTTTTTTACCCTGACTATACCTACAAGTACATTATACTTATTTGACATTGGCTTGGCCATATTGTTTGTGTTGTTGACGTTGTGGTCTACTGCATTATATTTTTTTCGTATTTAACTATGTCCAAGAAGGGCCAAGTGTAACAATTAAAATGTAGAAAGCCATCCGTATATTATACAAGATCATTAAGGCAAATTCAGATGTATTTTAATTTTAATGTGATTTTGTTTCTTACTTTCAGGTGGATTGTCCCTTTATCGTATGCATGACGTACGCGTTCCACACGCCTGATAAGCTATGCTTTATTTTGGATCTCATGAATGGCGGTGATTTGCACTACCATCTGTCTCAACACGGCGTCTTCAATGAGGCCGAAATGAAGTTCTACGCCGCTGAAGTAATATTAGGTATACTCATCACCACATTTTACTGCCTGTCACGTTTTGGTAAAACAATATTTACTGCCGATGTATATTAAGTACATGTTACAAAGAACTAGTGACGAGTTTGCGTACAAATTATTACACGCTAGGTACCTATTGACTCAAATCGTCATAAAATCAACACTAAATCAAAGCTTAACCCTCCAGTAGCTCTAATTGAATATACATACATCAAAAAAGGTCTAAGGTTCAAAATGATTCTTATGTGCCTACAACTTAAAAGGCAATAAACATTTGAATTTGATTTTTTTTATTTAGGGGGTTATTTTTCACCCTCATGTTTGATATGCATAGTGTTCCCACGGTGAGAAAAAGCTTCTATATGCTTCAGCGTTCAATTCTTAACTGCTTTGTCCTTATCGGCTTTGTCTTTTTCCTTGTCGCTTAGTTATGATTAACATTGTTTTATGGTTTTCCAGGTTTAGAGCACATGCACAAACGACACATAGTGTACAGAGATCTAAAACCGGCGAACATTTTGTTGGATGAACACGGACACGTACGGATATCGGATCTCGGGCTCGCTTGTGACTTCTCCAAAAAGAAACCCCATGCCAGCGTGTAAGTCATAATTGTCATAAATATAATGTACTTACCTCAATTTTTTATATCGGTATTATATATTTTACTTGGAAAGATTTTAACAAGATCAAATACGAAAGTACATTTCGAACAAAGATAGCAAAAAAAATGTATTACGTCTACGTCTCCTTGCTAAGTTTTAAACTGATCGTAATTATTAGGTTACTTGTATGACGTAAGCGTAACCGCAAATGACGGTTGTTTTTTATGACTTCATATTTAAATGGGAGTAGAGATAATTTGCGTCTGCAGCTATCGTCACATGTTTTTTTAAATATCGCTATTTAAGTCTAGTTGAGAGTTGATATTGACGCTCACTTCATTTACATGACATTTAATTACGGTTCGGATTCACATTTATTTGAACTTGCTCAGCTAACACACGCACGCATGCCAACGCCAGCGTTTAGTTATAATAAAATGTGTCTTGCAGGGGCACCCACGGCTACATGGCTCCAGAAGTCCTTTCCAAAGGCACGGGCTATGACTCGTCAGCAGATTGGTTCAGTTTCGGCTGCATGCTGTACAAGCTTCTTAAAGGACATTCGCCCTTCCGCCAGCACAAGACCAAAGACAAACATGAGATCGACAGGATGACTCTTACAATGGTAAATATTCAATGAATTTTTATTGTTTTCTTTAACTGATTTTAAGGATTTAGTACGGAGTTTACCTACAATTAGTGTACGTTTAAGGGTAAATCAATCATTTACTGTACATATAAAATATTACGTGTGTTGGTAAACACCACACTACTTATAATTTCAGTAACCTGATAGTTTCCAAAAATAAATCGATAAAGGTGTTCCATGTAATTCAATTTTATTAAAATACTTTTAAGCCTAAGAATCTAGCATTAAGTGACATTCAACAATAGTAATAAAATGCCATCATGTCTGCAATAGAATTACAACGTCTTCCAGAACGTGGAGTTGCCGGAATCGTTCAGTCCTAGTTTGAAGAACCTTCTGGAAGGTCTTCTGCAGCGGGACATCGGCAAGCGCCTCGGGTGCAAGGGACGAGGGTGAGTCGGCGGTGGGGGCTTGTACCTGCAGGGTGTAACTTGTCGCGCTTTGAACCTTACTCTCGTAGCTCGCTTTGCAGTGTCCCTTTCCAAAAGGTCTGGTGAAAAAATAGATAAACTGACCGATATGAGAAATAATTACCAGTGTGCCTACAGTTGTGCATCATCTTACGACATCGTATTTTGTCTGGTTAGTTAATTTTCGTCTTGCTTTCTCGATTGACTTATCGATAGGTACTAAAGCTGACTGAGAACGCTGAAAGGATAAATAGTTTTTTTTTGACCAAAAACGATTTCGTATGTTTATTCACTACATCTGTGCCATTGTAACGACAGTAAATGCATAAAAAGAAACGCTTTTTCATTTCGCTGACATGCATTTTTTGTGCAAAATTTAGAGGTAGTTACTAGTCTAACCTAACCTAAAATTAATTAATGTACTTATCCCTAATAACCAGAAGATCGCAGAAAATAGCTTTCGGTGAAATGATATCGTATACAGTAAAAAGCAAAAGTCAGTTTATCTATCAGTGTCCCTATATTTATTGTGTATGGTGCAATGTTGACAATTCCATGCTATTGGCTTGCGGAATCCGAGGTTGTATAAAAGATGTGATGTGCCATGAATATAAACTACCCATTATTCCTGTATGGAGTAATATAAAAGTAACAATTGACGTATTTTTCTGTTCGTCTTTATTTTCCTTGTAACATTCATTGTTTGTGTCCTCGTAAACAAATATGAATATCTAGAAAATGATAAACATTGATGTTAGTGTCCACAACCAGTTTCAACACGTAATAACAATAATTTACGGTAATGTTGAGAAGTGAGTTACAATGTCGATAGTTGTCGTAGTTCCCACGATATGTATGTTTTAAAATCGCATGTCAAGACTTATTACCGCGCTTTGAGGAGCGGTGTAATTGATGGTTGTGTTCTTCCAGCGCCGATGAAGTGAAGGAGCATATGTTTTTCGCGGGAATTGATTGGCAGCAGGTGTACCATCAGAAATACACGCCGCCCTTGATCCCACCGCGCGGCGAGGTTAACGCGGCCGACGCCTTCGACATCGGCAGCTTTGACGAAGAGGACACCAAGGGAATTAAGGTAATATCACTTGTTGTGCCAAGTGTAAGCTATAAAATCTAAATATCTACTCATGAATTAGCCATAATCATGGATGATTCATCAGTTTTGGAAATTATTTCTCATATGATAATGTTTTCGTTGAATAGAGCATGACTCATGTGTGTTTTATTTGTATTAAAAATACCTGAGTCTGAGCCATTCTGTATCTATCAATATTTATCGATCTTGGTCACCTCTTTAAAACTTTATGGAAGTATTTAAATAATTTATATTTTGTTTATCTTGATTCCAGTTGACTGAATCTGACCAAATGCAGTACAAAGATTTCCCACTAGTGATATCAGAGAGATGGCAGTCTGAGGTTGCAGAGACTGTCTTCGAAACAATCAACCAAGAGGCTGACAAAATGGAGTCTAAGAAGAAATCTAAACAGAAGCAGAAGTTTGATGCTGATGAAAAAGGTAATTGCAGTAGTCATAACCATAGGCTCTTCATAGTAGTTGATGCCATAGAAGAGTGCGACTTAGAGCCCGAGGTGGGTCACAAGTCACAATTAGGTGCAAGGAACAATATTATTTTAACATTAATGATTGTTACCTATAGATTTTTGCAAAGCTTTTATTTAACTTCATAATGTTAGTTTGTCCAGTGTATTTAGTTCTTGCAATAAAAATTTCTTTCTCATTTTTTCAGAATCTGACTGCATCCTGCACGGTTACATAAAGAAACTTGGCGGTCCGTTTGCCAGCGCTTGGCAGACGAGATACGCCAAGCTGTATCCGAACCGCCTCGAGTTACATTTGGAGAACAGCGCCAAGCCGGAGATGATCCTTCTGGACACGCTCGAAGAAGTTTCCTCCGACCTCGTGTCGGTCAAGGGCGAGCAGTGCATCGTACTGCGAACCCGGAACGACACGAAGATCGTACTTACTAATACGGTAATTGTTTTGATTTGTTAGTGAGATCCCTATTTACTTGAGTCCCAGTAAATTAGCAAGCACATGTAATCGTGATTTGGTATGTATTAAAAAATGCCCTTTCATGCAGTCTGATAAGGGTGGTCGTCAGTTTGCATATGTCTAAAGTAATTCGAATGATGTGTGTCGTCACCGGGTCCGCTAGTCGCGGATAAGATGGTGGATTATGTT